>JAESUZ010004088.1:0-420000 GCA_017311185.1 Proteles cristata cristata | reverse complement strand
GTTTTTGGTTTCTCTTTAGAGTTTCTACCTTCATTTAAAAACACTAAAATGTTTTTTCATTTATTTTAAGAGAGAGAGAGAGAGTGAGTATGAGCTGGGGAGGAGCAGAAAGGGAAAGAGGGAGAGAGAGAATCCCAAGTAGGCTTCATGCTGTTAGCCCAGAGTCTGATGTGGAATTTGATCTTACAAACCATGAGAGCATTATCTGAGCTGAAATAAAGAAAAAACTGGACACTTAACCGACTGAGCCACCCAGACATCCCAATTATCCCTTTAGTGACATTTTGTAAACACCATTTCTCTGACTTTCTCCACATCTTCCTTTAATTCTCTGAGAATCTTTAAGGCAGTTATTTTAACGTCATTGTCTAGTATATCTGCCATCAGGTCATTCTTAGGGACAGTTTCTGTTAATTTCTTATTTTCTTTGCACTAGGCCTTAGTTTCCTATTTCTTGGTGTGTCTTATGATTTTGTTGAAAACTGAACACTTGAATATAACAATGTGTAAATCTGGAGATGAATCTCTTATCCCTTCTCCAGGGTTTGCAGAATTTTTGTTATTAATTTTGTTTATTTATATTTAAAAGTTGCTTTATACTGTTTTATATTGTTTGTGTTGAGGATCAAACCAAGGTGTAAATTTCACTGTTCTCAGGTCTTTTCTGTCTTGGAGAATGTGCCATGCGCACTTGAGAAGAAAGTAAATTCCCTGGCCTCAGGATGTAAAGTTCTAAATATATCCGTCAGGTCCATCTGGTCCAATGTATCTTTCAAGTCCATTATTTCTTTAGTGATATTCTGTCTGGTTGACCTATCCATTGCTGTAAGCGGAGTATTAAAGTCTCCTGCTATTGGCACATTCTTATCTATAAGCTTGTATCTGTTTGTGATTAATTGTTTTAGATATTTAGGTGCTCCCATATTCGGTGCGTAGACATTTATGATTGTTAGTTCTTCCTGATGGATGGACCCTGTAATTATTATGTAGTGCCTTCTTCATCTCTTGTGATTGTCTTTAATTTAAAGTCCAGTTTGTCTGATATAAGTATAGCTACTCCGGCTTTCTTTTGATTTCCTGTAGCATGATATATATTTCTCCATCCCCTTACTTTTAATCTGAAGGTATCTTCCCGTCTAAAATGAGTTTCTTGTAGACAGCATATAGATGGATTTTGTTTTTTAATCCATTCTGCTACCCTATGTCTTTTGATTGGAGCATTCAGCCCATTTACATTCAGTGTTATTATTGAAATATGTGGGTTTAGAGTCTTTGTATCTTTTGTAGGGTTCATGTTTGTGGTGGTGTCTCTGGATCTTGTTCCTTGCAAACTTCCTTCAGAGCATCCCCCTCAGGATTTCTTGTAGGGCTGGCTTCGTGGTGACAAATTTTCAATTTCTGTTTGTTTGGAAAGGTTTTTATCTCTCCTTCTCATTTTGAATGCACAGGCTTGCTGATAGAGGATTCTTGGCTGCATATTTTTACTGTTCATCACATTGAAGATCTCTTGCCATTCCTTTCTGGCCTGCCACGTTTCAGTAGATAGGTCTGTCACCACTCTGATGGGTTTCCTTGTGAAGGGCGGGCCCTTTTCTCCCTAGCTGCTTCAAAATTCTCTTTGTCCTTGTATTTTGCCATTTTTACTATGATATGTCATGCAGAAGATCGATTCAAGTTATGTCTGAGGGGTGTCCTCTGAGCCTCTTGTATTTCCACATTTACTTCCTCCCCCAGGTCGGGGAAGTTCTCTGCTATAATTTGTTCCAGGACTCCTTCAGCACCTTTCCCTCTCTCTTCGTCTTCTGAGATTCCTATTATACGGGTATTGTTGCGTTTGACCGTATCGCTGAGCTCTCGAATTCTTCTTTCCTGTTCCTGGATCAGTTTGTCTCTTTTTTTTGTCATCTTCTTGTTTTTCTATAATGGTGTCTTCTAAATCACTTATTCTCCTTCTGCCTCTTCAAGCCGTGCATTGGAGGCCTCTAATTTATTATGTATCTCATTTATCGATTTTTAATTCTTCATGCCTATTTTTTTTATTTTTATTTTTTTATTTTTTATTTATTTTTTATGTTTTATTTATTTCTAGGAGAGAGAGAGAGACAGCGTGAGCAAGGGAGAGTCAGAGAGAGGGGGAGAAACAGACTCTGAAATAGGCTCCAGGCTCTGAGCTGGCAGTCAGCACAGAGCCCGACGCGGGGCTCGAACTCACGAACCGCGAGATCATGACCTAAGCGAAAGTCGGACGCTTAACCGACTAAGCCACCCAGGCGCCCCTCTTCATGCCTATTTTTATTTTCCATTCTGTCTGTAGCCATAGTTTCCTTGATGTCGCCTATGTTTTTTTCAAGCCCTGCTATTAATTTCACCATTATTATTCTAAAATCTTGTTCACTTATGCTGCTGATATCTGTTTTGAGCAGTTCATTAGCTGTCATTTCTTCTTGGAGTTTCTTTGGAGGAGAGCTCTTTCGTTTCGTCATTTTAGTTAGCTTTCCGGCTCTTGTTGGTTTTAAAGACCTGTTATGCTCTCTGTTTCTATGAGCGCTGCTATATCCAAGAAGACTCTTTGACTTTCCAGGGCCTATCCTTTCAGAGATTGTTTTTTGAATGGTATCCCTCGGTCACTCTTGTTGGGACCTTAGTTATTTTATTTTCCTATTCGTAGTGATATTTGGGACTCTTCACCTTGTGTACTCTAGCTTGTTTCTTGAGGTAGCCCTGGAAAAGAAAACAGACAGACAGACACACAGGGAGCAGGAGCACACAAACGCACAGGCTGATTCAACTAACATGCAAAGTGAAAGGGAAAACGAAAAAGTTAATAGAAAAGACGGAGGAGGGAGGGCGAATAGGGAGCATAAAATACATAAAAGGGTCAAAAAGGGGAAAAGAAAAGGAAAAAAGAAGAAAACCGATGGACAAAGAACGGTTTAAAGCATATACCTGGATTTCCCAGCTACAGTTAAATAGCCGTGTGTATGCAGTGCTGGTTGAAGAGCATAGAGAAAAAGAGAGAAGGCAGGGTGAGACAAGGCAGATTTGGAAATAGAATGAACAGGCAGAAGGGATAAGAAACTTTTTTCAACGAGGTAAAGGGTAGAATGTGGTTGGATAGGTGAGAGAAGGATGCTGGAATTATCCAGAGAAACTATATAGTCTAATTACTCCTGAGAGAAATAGCTGAAAAAGTCGGTAGGTGTAGAATTTACATTTACAGAATGGACTTGTGATTGTTTAAGCAAGCTGGCGACCAGAGTTAATCAGGTCAGTGTTTTGGGGAAAAAAGCGAGAAAAGAGAAAGAAGAAGAAAAAAAAAAGAGAAAAGAAAGGGGAAAAAAAGAAAGAAGAAAAAAAAGGAAAAAAACAAAAAAAACAAAAAAAGGAAAAAGAAAGAAAAAAAAAAAGGGAGGAGGGCACCTCTCAGGCAGGGATGGGCGTGGCGTGATCCGATGCCTCAGGCGGGGGTTCTGCCTTGGCGATTGTGGGAAGGAGAGTGACGGTGCTCCAGTCCCTTCTTGAACCCTGCGCTGCAGCTCGCTTTTTTTTTTTTGGCGTGTCAACTCCCCGTTCCGGGGACGCAGCCGAAGTTGGTTGCACTCTTCAACCCAGGCCAGTTCCAATCTCCAAATCCCAGCCCGCACCCCGCTGAAGTTGCCTTAGACACAGCTTCCCAGACAACCCCCTCGGGCTATTCCAGGCTCCCTGCTGAGCTCTGGGGGCGGAGTCAGGATCGCTGCTTTCTTCTCTGGTCGGCTCTGGTGCGCATGCGCGGGGGCTTGCCTGCAGCGTCCGCGCAGCCTTCTCAGGTCTTTTCTGAACACTTTCCATAGCCTTTCTAGTTTTTCTGGTATAAGTAGTTGTTTTACAATGTCCCAGCTTTTAATAATTCCCCTTCAAATGGGGAAAATGAGAAAATGAGGGGGAAAAGGGGATATCAATCTTTTAAGACCTCTGGAAGTCCATTTAGCCAGAGAGGGAGGTGGCTGCAATAATAGAGTATGATGCAGAAACCATGCTGCCCACTTCTTTGTCTGCATGTCTGTGATTAGAGCAACAATTAGCAATCAGAGCACAGATACTTGATATGTGTACAAGGTTATTTTCTGCCCACTCAGGCTCTTGAAAACTGTGTACAAGCTGCTCTATGAACACATGTATACAGCTTCCTGCTGCAGACTGAGGGATGGGGGATGGGTAGCTACCACTGTTGAGAGAGCTCAAATTGACTGAAATTATCTGCAATTTAGAGTTAAAGACTTCCCCTGGTAGTTGGAAACCATCAATTGGCCACAGAATTCCCAAATAGTTATTTCAGATAAAGTTGGTCAGTGGAATTGTTGTCTACATCAGGAGATGTGTGTGTGTGTGTGTGTGTGTGTGTGTGTGTGTGTGTGTGTGTGAGTGTGTGTGAGTGTGTATGTGTGCATACATTTTTTACAGTTCTATTTGAAAGAATGTCCAAGAAAGTTCCTTATACTCCCATCCTGGAAATGGAACCATAATAGGTGTGTCTTGACAGTGTCAAGGATGGAAAGACCTTCAACTGAACAAGTAATTCTTCCCAGGTATTTAACCGAGGTGCCATGGCTTGTGCTTTGTGTGGGGCAGCACCGCATCCCTCTTTGTGAGCTCCTATGTGAATGTTTGTGTCTTGAATGTGCTCCATGAATCTGTACAAAAGGAGACTGCCCTCAATGTACTCTCATACATGTGCTTCTGGAGAAAGTTAAACGTGGTTGAAGATCTTGCTGGCTAAACCTGTGAGAGGGCTGTTGAGGTAGTCCATGAGAAGCCAAGTTACAAGTTATTTGAATCCTTCAAAGGTAAAGGTGAAGAGACACTACAGCTGAGACCTTGTTGAAAGAGAAATTAAACAGAATATATTACATCTTTGATTGTAAAGAATTTATTAGTACTTAGATATAGTCAGCAATTTCAGTAAGATTGGAAATGGAGGCTCTGATATGATGACTTTGGCATTAAAGGCATAGTAAGCCACTGAGAGGCACCAATCATTCAAGTTTAAGAATAGTCAAATTTGGCTATTGAATGGAGAACTGGTGGATCTTTGTTAGTGGATCCTTTGTAAAAGGGATTTCATCCTTGAAGGCACTCTATTGAAGCATATTTCATTTCATTAAAAGTTTTAATATATTGGGCAGATCACAGCGAGTTCCTTTTAGCCATGGTGTTAGTGCTAAAACCTTAATTTTATTTTATAACTTTTTATATAGGAGCAACCATAGCTATTGTGAGGTAACTTAATCAATGGCTACTATAACTATGGAATATTTAATCCCAGTAGTTAAGACAGGGCATGCATAATTGTCCTCTATCTAATATTTTGTAACTCCCAACAGTAGAGGTACTTTGATAAATTTGGGTGGGCTCTCATGGGACATCTGTTATTTTTCCCAGTATTGACTAAGCTAAGGTATGTCACTGGGGGGTCTCATCTAATGTTAAAAGTGATTTAGAAACTTTGATGAAAGTCACAAAAGCCAATCTGGGTCCTTTCTCTGTTATAATATTTTAAAAGTAATGTTAGATTCCACATGTATCAAAAGCTGAGACCTCTGTTTTATTTTTATATTTTTAGTTTTTGTCAAGTTGGTTTCCATATAACACCTAGTGCTCATTGCAACAAGTGCCCTCCTCCATGCCCATCACCTCCCTTCCCCTCTCCCCCACCCCCACTAGCCCTCAATTTGTTCTCAGTATTTAAGAGTCTCTTATAGTTTGCTTCCCTCCCTCTCCTCAACTATTTTCCCCCATCCCCTCCCCCATGGTCCTCTGTTAAGTTTCTTCTGTTCCACACATGAAGGAAAACATATGGTATCTGTCCTTCTCTGCCAGACTTATTTCACTTAGCATAACACCCTCGAATTCCATCCAAGTTGCTACACATGGCCAGATTTCATTCTTTCTCATTGCCATGGATTATTCCACTGTATAGATAAACCACATCTTCTGATCCATTCATCAGTTGATGGACAGTTAGGCTTTTTCCATGATTTGGTGATTGTTGAAAGTGCTGCTATGAACATTGGGATACATGTGCCCCTATGCATCAGCACTCCTGTATTCCTTGGGTAAATTCCTAGCAGTGCTATTGCTGGGTCATAGGGGAGTTCTATAGTTAATTTTTAGAGGAACCTCCACACTGTTTTCCAGAGGAGCTCACCAGATTACATTCTCATCAACAGTGTAGGAGGGTGCCCATTTCTCCACATCCTCGCCAGCATCTAGAGCCTCCTGATTTGTTCATTGTAGCCACTTTGATGGACATGAGGTGGTATCTCAGTGTGGTTTTGATTATTGCCTCTCTGATGATGAAGGATGTTGAGCATCGTTTTATGTGTATGTTGGCCATCTGGATGTCCTCTTTGGAGAAGTGTCTGTTCATGTCTTCTGCCCATTTCTTCACTGGACTATTTGTTTCTCAGGTGTGGAGTTTGGTGAGTTCCTTATTGATTTTGGATACTAGCCTTTTATCTGATATGTCATTTGCTACTATCTTTTCCCATTCTGTCGGTTGCCTATGAGTTTTATTTATTGATTGTTTTATTGATTGATTGATTGATTGATTGTTTCTTTTGCCAGGCAGAAGCTTTTTATCTTGATGAGGTCCCAATAGTTTAGTTTTGCTCTTGATTCCCTTGGCTTTGGAGATGTGTCGAGTAAGAAATTTCTGCAGTTGAGACCACAGAGTTTGTTTCCTGCTTTCTCCTCTAAGGCTTTGATGGTTTCCTGTATCACATTTAGATCTTTCATCCGTTATGAGTTTATTTTTGCATATGATATAAGAAAGTGGTCTAGTGTCATTCTTTTACATGTTGCTGTCTCGTTCTCCCAGCAACATCTGTTAAAGAGGCTGTCTTTTATCCATAGGATACTCTTTTCCGCTTTGTCAAAGATTAGTTGGCCATACTTTTGTGGGTCCAATTCTGGGTTCTCTATTCTATTCCATTGGTCTCTGTGTCTGTTTTTGTGCCAATACCATACTGTCTTGATGACTACAGCTTTGTAGTAGAGGCTAAAGTCCGGGATTGTGATGCCTCTTGCTTTGGTTTTCTTCTTCAATGCTGCTTTGGTTATTCGGGGTCTTTTGTGGTTCCATACAAATTATAGGATTGTTTGTTCTAGCTTTGAGAAGAATGCTGGTGCAATTTTGATTGGGATTGCATTGGATGTGTAGATTGCTTTGGGTAGGAATAACATTTTAACAATATTTATTCTTCCGATCCATGAGCATGGAATGTTTTTCCATTTCTTTGTGTCTTCTTCAATTTCCTTCATACGTTTTCTATGGTTTTCACCATACAGATCTTTTACATCTTTGGCTAGGTTTATTCCTAGGTATTTTATGGTTTTTCTGTGCAATTGTGAATGGGGCCAGTTTCTTGATTTCTCTTTCTGTTGCTTCATTATTGGTGTATAAAAATGCAACCGATTTGTGTATATTGATTTGTACCCTGCAACTTTGGTGAATTCATGGACCAGTTCTAGTAGACTTCTGATGGAGCCTGTTGGATTTTCTATATAGAGTATCATGTCGTCTGTGAAAATGAACGTTTGACTTCATCTTTGCCAATTCTGATGCCTTTTACTTCCTTTTGTTGTCTGATGGCTGATGCTAGGATTTCTAGCACTATGTAAACAACAGTGATGAGAGTGGACATCCCTCTCATGTTCCTGATCTCAGGGGGAAAGCTCTCAGATTTCCCCACTGAGGATGATGTTAGCTGTGGGCTTTTCATAAATGGCTTTATGATGTTTAAGTACCTTCCTTCTATCCCGAGTTTTTTGAGGATCTTTATTAAGAAAGGATACTGTATTTTGTCAAATGTGTTTTCTGCCTCTATTGACAGGATCATATGGATTTTATCTTTTCTTTTGTTAATGTGATGTATCACATTGATTGACTTGCGAATATTGAGCCAACCCTGTAACTCAGGATGAATCCCACTTGATCATGGTGGGTAATTCTTTTTTTTTGCTGCTGAATTTGATTTGAAAGTATCTTTTTTTAAAAAATTTTTTTAATGTTTTATTTATTTCTAGGAGAGAGAGAGAGACAGCGTGAGCAGGGGTGGGTCAGAGAGAGAGGAGTCACAGACAGAAACAGGCTCTAGGCTCTGAGCTGGCAGTCAGCACAGAGCCCGACGTGGGGCTCGAACCCACGAACCGTGAGATCATGACCTAAGCGAAAGTTGGACGCCCAACCGACTAAGCCACCCAGGCGCTCCGATTTGAAAGTATCTTATTGAGGATTTTTGCGTCTGTATTCATCAAGGTTATTGGCATATAGTTCTCTCTCTTTTTTTTTTTTTTTTTTTTTTGCTGTGTCTCTGTCTGGTTTGGGAATCAAAGTGATACTCGATTCATAGAATGAGTCCGGAGGTTTTCCTTCCATTTCTATTTTAGAATGGCTTGAGAAGAATGGAAATCAACACTGGTTTAAATGTTTGGTAGAATTCCCCAGGGAAGCTATCTGGCCCAGGGCTCTTATTTGTTGAGAGATTTTTGATATCTGATTCAATTTCTTCACTAGTTATGGGTCCATTCAGATTTTCTATCTCTTCTTGTTGGAGTTTGGGTAGTGTGTGAGTGTGTGTGTGTTTAGAAATTTGTCCACTTCTTCTAGGTTGTCCAGTTTGTTGGCATATAATTTTTCATAGTATTCTCTGATAATTGCTTTTATTTCTGAGGGATTGGTTGTAATAAATCCATTTTAATTATTGATTGTGTCTATTGGGTGCTCTCTCTTTTCTTTCTGAGAAGCATGGGTAGAGGTTTATCAATTTTGTTTATTTAAAATAAAAACGACTCTTGGTTTCATTGATCTGTTTAACTGTCTTTTTTGGATTCTATATTGTTTATTTCTGCCCAGATATAAAACTTCTGCTGGTTTTGGGCTGTTCTTGCTGCTGTGCTTCTAGTTCCTTTAAGTGCACTGTTAGATTTTGTATTTGCGCTTTTTCTATTTTCTGTAAATAGGCCTAGAATGCACTGTACTTTCCTCTTAGTACTGCCTTTGTTGCAACCCAAAGAGTTTAGATAGTTGTATTTAATTTTCATTTTTTCATTTGTTTCATATATATATATATATATTTTAATGCTTTATTTCTAGGAGAGAGAGAGACAGCGTGAGCAAGGGAGGGTCAGAGAGAGAGGGAGTCACAGACTGAAACAGGCTCCAGGCTCTGAGCTGGCAGTCAGCACAGAGCCCGACGCGGGGCTCGAACCCACGAACCGCGAGATCATGACCTAAGCGAAAGTCGGACGCTTAACTGACTAAGCCACCCAGGCGCCCCTGTTTCATATATTTTTAAGTTTTTTCTGTAATTGCCTGATTGCCCCACTCATTCTTTAGTAGGGTGTTCTTTCATCTTCATGTTTTTGGAGATTTTCTAGACTTCTTCCTGTGATTGATTTCAAGTTTCATAGCATTGTGATCTGAAAGTGGGCTTGGTAAGATCTCAATTCTTTTACATTTAATTAGGCCACTTTATGGCCCAGGATGTGATCTATTATTGAGAATGTGCCATGTGCACTCGAGAAGAAAGTGAATTCCATGGCCTCAGGATGTAGAGTTCTAAATGTATCTGTCAAATCCATCTGGTCCAATATATCATTCAAGTTCATTGTTTCTTTAGTGATTTTGTGTTGCTGTAAGTGCAGTATTAAAGTCTCCTGCAATTAGCACATTCTTATCAATAAGATTGTTTCTGTTTGTGATTAATTGTTTTATGTATTTGGGTGCTTCCAAATTCGGTGCATAGATATTTATAATTGTTAGCTTTTCATGATGGATAGGCCTTGTAATTATTATATAATGCCCTTCTTCAGCTCTTGTTACTGCCTTTACTTTAAAGTCCAGTTTGTCCAATATAAGTATGCTACTCCACCTTTCTTTTGACTTCCAGTAACATGATAGATATTTCTCCATCCCCTCACTTTCAATCTGAAGGTGTCAGGTCTAAAATGAGTCTCTCGTAGACAGCAAATAGATAGATTTTTTTAAATCCATTCTGCTATCTTATGTCTTTTGATTGGAGCATTTAGTTCACTTACATTCAGTCTTATTATTGAAAACTATGGGTTTAGATTCATTGTGTTCTTTGTAGGATTCATGCTTGTGGTGGTGTCTCTGGTACTTTGTGTTCCTTGGAATAATTCCCTCATAGAGTCCCTCTTAGGATTTCTTGTAGGGCTGGCTTAGTGGTGATGAATTCTTTCAATTTTTGTTTGTTTGTGAAAACCTTAGTGTCTCCTATTCTGAATGATAGGCTTGCTGGATAGGGGATTCTTAGCTGCATATTTTTCCTGTCTTCACATTGATGATTTCCTGCCATTCCTTTTTTACCTGACAAGTTTTTGTAGATAGGTCTTCAACTACTCTGATATGTCTCCCTTTGTATGTCAGGACAGTTTTATCCCTAGCTGCTTTCAGAATCATCTCTTTAGCTTTTTATTTTGCCAGTTTTACTATGATGTCATGCAGAAGATCAGTTCAAGTTACATCTGGGGGAAGTTCTCTGTGCCTCTTGGATTTCAATGTCTGTTTCCTTCCCCAGATTGGGGAAGTTCTCAGCTATAATTTGTTCAAGTACCCCTTTTGCCCCTTTCTCTCTCTCTTCTTCTTCTAGAATTCCTATAATAAGGATATTGTTCCATTTGATTGCATCACTCAGTGCTCAGATTCTCCTTTCATGCTCCTGGATGAATTTATCTCTCTTTTTCTTGGATTCCTCTTTTTCTATAATTTTGTCTTCTAATTCATCTATTCTCCTCTCTGACTCTTCGATTCGTGTAGTGACCACCTCCATTTTATTATGCACCTCATTTATAGCATTTTTAAATTCATCATAACTATTTGTAAGGTCCATAATCTTTGTAGCAATAGCGTCTTGGTGTCTTCTATGGCTTTTTCAAGCCCAATGATTAATTTTATGACTATTGTTCTAAATTCTTGGTCAGTTATGTTGCTTATGCCTGTTTTGACCAATTCTTTAGCTGTCACTTCTTTCTAGAATTTCTTCAGAGGAGAGTTCTTCCATGTCATCATTCTGGCTAGTTTTCTGTCTCTTGTAAGTTTAAAAGCTTGTCATGCACTCTGCACCTGTGAGTGCTGGTATATTAAAGGAGGCTCATAGACTGTCCAGGGCCTTTCTGTTCAGGATGTTTTCTTTTAATGGTGTGCCTTAGTCTCTCTTGTTGTGACTTCGGTTGTTTTATTTCCCTACTCATAGTGATATTTGCGACTCTCCACCATGTGTACTTTGGCTTGTTCCTTTAAGTAGCCCTGGAATGAAAACAGGCAGATAAAGAAACAGGGAATAAAAGCATGTGAACACACAAAGAAGCAAACCTAAAAATACCCCCTTCCAAAAAAAAAAATCAAAAGAGCAATAAGGGGCAGTCTACTTTTTTTCAAAGGTTAGTCTAAAAGCATAAAACCAGGGGCACCTGGGTGACTCAGTCAGTTGAGCGTCTGACTTCAGCTCAGGTCATGATATCACGGTTCGTGGATTCGGGCCCTTTGTCAGGCTCTGTGCTGACAACCAGCTCAAAGCCTGGGAGCCTGTTTCAGATTCTGTGTCTCCCTCTTTCTCTGACCCCCCCCCCCACTCACGCCGTGTGTGTGTGTCTCTCTCTCAGAAATAAATTTAAAAAAACATTTAAAAAATAAAAGCATAAAACCAAAAATCCCCGCTACAATTAAAGAACAGATTGTACCCAGTGCTGATGGAAAAGCATATACAGAGAGAGAAACGACAGGGGTGGGGAGAAAGAGGAATTGAACATTGACCAGGCAGAGAGGCTAAAAGCCTAATTCAGAGAGATAAAAAGGAGAATATGGCAGAAGGTGAGGAGAAAAAAAAATGAAGATAATATCACCCGGAGAAACGATATAGTCAGATTATTTCAGAGAGAATGAGAGAAAGAGAAAGAAAGTTAATGTAGAAGGTGTAAAACATGCATCAAGAGAATGGATAAATATGCCTGTTTAAGCAAACCTATAACCAGAATACCCAGTCCAGAGGAGGAAAGAGATAAGAATGAGATAAGGGATAATATATCTGAATAGCAATAATTGATCTAGAGTTAATCACAGCAATGCATCAATGCTGGTCTTGCCCTGAGCTCCGGGAAGAAAAGCAGCTGCCCAGCACAGATGGGCATGCTTTGGTGTAGGTGAACCTCGCCTCCAGTGTGGGACCTGAGGGCCAGTCCCTGAGGCCCTGCCTTGGTGGTGTAGGGAGATAAGTGGCAACTTCCCAGTCCCTTCCTGATCCAAGCGTTGCAAATCACTCTTTTGAGTCCAGTCTTACTGTGCTGCAGGCACAGCCAAGGTGAGTCATATTTTGTGTCCTGCACCTAGCCTCATTTCCAGATCTTACTCCATGTGCATTAATGATACTGCCCAAAATGTAATCCAGCAAGTTGGGGCACTTCCTAGCAGGGGATCAAGTAGGGGATCTGATCCTCTTAATGCTGAATGCGTCCCTTATGTAGCATCTATCCCAGAGGGAATTTCTGAGACTGGGGCACCCAGCCGAAAAAAAGCTCTCCAGTTAGATATAGGATCTCTCTCCAAAAGCCCTGCAGTTAGAAATAAGATGATAGGATCCCTCTCCATCCCGGGAGGAGGTTTTTCTCTTCTCCAGGGACAATTCTATGCTTCCCCAGCTGCTCTTTCTTTTCTCTTTGTCTCTCAGCAGAGGGGGCACTCTCCCCTCCGTGCTTCCGTGTCCAGGCCCATTTTTATCTTCCCCAGTTTGCAATCACGCACCTCTGAGGCTGTCTTCTTAGTGGACTCCATCTCTTTTCTTCCCAGCCTATTGCAGTTCAGAGTCCTTTGGCTTCAGTCATCTTTTGTTTGAGAGATGCAAGTGGGAAGTATGGAGTTCCCTATTTCTCTGCCATCTTACCTGTTTTCTCACTGACACCCCTGTTTTAATTTCTTTCCACACTCTCCCATGCTGTAATTTCCCATTCACTGCCATTCCTTTCATTGTCATTACATATACTAGCCCTGGTCATATTTATAAATTCTTCCTCGGAATGTCCTAATTAGTATAACCAAAGCTAAGGGCCTTCCTGATGGTGATTTTAGAGAACTGAGATTAAGCTGAGTTTGAATTAACCCTTGAATCAACCCCATGGGGTTGTTATCAGTATTTCCTTGTTACTGTGTTAATTAAGGTTTTCTTATAGCTACAGAGATAACCAGCAACAGTAGCAAAGATATTTTCTGGGGTTCCAATGCACCTTCTACTTTTACAGGTGTGGATCTCATCAGATGACATGGTAATATCCTTCTTCACACCATTCAGTGGGCTTGTAAACTGGAGTCAGTCTTAACTCAGAGCACTGTTTATAATGGGGCAGTCCTTGAGATGTACAACCATTGGTCACATGGTTCTACCTAGCCTGGTGTCGATCACATAGTTCATCCTGAAATCTAGAAACAAAGTCATTTCTGACACAGATGATAGGTTTGTGTGAAACACATGACCAGGACCACTTAAAGGCTAAAGCCATATTTTTGTTTCTAAATGCCAATTATGGAAGCTTCTGAATGGGATGGAGGTGACAGTTCTCCTCGTTGGGTCTAGCTTGCTCGGCTGAAAATCTTGGTCACACAGGGAAGGTAGGCTGACGCTTTCTCTTCGTTATTCCAAGATATGTCACAGAAAGTTAAAGAGGAGATGGAGCTTGAAAGCTGTAAACAGTCTAGCTTCAAAATTGGTGCCAGGCTCTTTATTACATGTCATAGACTCTGGGTCTGGAGTTCTCTCTTGTCCAGCAAGAAAGTGGACCAGGATTGAAATGTGAGAGAGGCTAATGCCTGGGAGGAGACAAGAACCCTGAGGAGGGTCCTTGATCTGTTTTTATTAGGATCAGAAGGTTTACAAGTGTGATGGGCATGCACAAAGAAATAATGAAGCCATGAACATTAACTCATGGGTGTGGGGGAAAGGGGGTTTTGAAGATCTGCTGTGTTAGGGGTTTGGGTTAATACAAAACAGAATCCTGGCACCGGGCAATTGGTTGTTTACAGCAGGCATGAGATGCCAACTCTGTTTACCTAAACTGTCCTAGAGGACAAGAAAGACACAAGCATAGTACCTCATGGTCAACAAGGCACCTTTCTTTTGCTAATTCTGCTCTGTGCAACTTCACTCTGCTGTTGTCTCTAAAGTCTTGTTTTCCTCTTTTTGTCCATCTTTCCTATGAAAGCGGCTTTCTTCTATTGTACTAAGTTGGGGGTTGTTTAGGCCCTGAATATCTAATCTTGTTTACCTTATTTTGGATGCTTTCATCCTGAGGCTTTTCTATTCCTACATCTTTGTCTTATTCCCTGGGGCCTTTGCCTGTTTACCTAATCTGTTTTACCTAATCTTGGATGCGTACATCTGTTGGCTTTCTATATCTTTACGCTTTGTTAACCCATCAGTACAAGCTAGGGAATTCCTAAGCTTATTCCCCATAATTACACGAGTTATGGGGGAAATGCCAGAATGGTAAGTAGGACTGCAGAGGATGACTATTGTTAACTTAGCCTGTGGCATATTTTGAGCTGAGTGAAAAACCTTTGCATGTATCACTTTTAAGTAATAAAAAGATTACATTTCCCTAGAGGACAAAGGACTGGGGAGCTGGGATAAAATTAAATAGGTATTTAAATACAAAGTGTACCACTTACTATATGTGCAACCTTGACAAATTATCTGACACTTCATTTATCTTTGTCTTCTCACCTGTAAAATGAAGAGTATCTGTAACTACGTGAAAGCCTTAAATAGAAACTTAGGGTACTTTAAATTGAATAAACGTAATTGAATTATTATAAGGTTCTCAATAAATAGCATCAGATCCTATGACTGAAGAGATTAAAAAGCAAGCAAAAAGCCAAAAAACCTCGAAAAGCAAACATTCAGACATATATATAATTATTAGAATAAAAAATCTATGGTATCGTGCCAAAATTAATCTGCACTGTTTGACTTAATGACATATTTTTATTGGTGTTTTAAAACAATTTTATTTAGAAAAGAAGGAAAATGCATACCAAGTTATCAGTTGGCTTCTACCTGAGGATCACGAAAAAGAATTAAAGAAACATTTTGATTTCTATATGAAGGAAGCTTTGCATGGCAGGTAATTTCTTTTATTCTCTGATTGAAAAACTTACCATTTTAGTGATGTAAATGAATGGTTGATGCATGGATACTTGGAGTGAGTTTAAGAGAGATGGATGGGTGGATGGATGGGTGGGTGGATGGGGAAACCAATGATGGGAGGCAGTGGACGGATGGAGTAGATGGGTTTCACACTCCGAATCATCCCCTTTGTGTGCTGTGCCTCTTCCGCTGAAAGCATGGGTGTAATCTGTATAGTGAGGGGACGATTCCTCCCGGGTCTCCCTGGCAGCACTTCACCTACAGTGTTTGTGTCTATACTCTCCACCACACAGAAGGCAGGATAAACAGCAGAATTTCTCATTGTTAGTAGGCATCTCAGAGCCACCATTTACACTTAATTTTCTTCTTATTACATAAATTCAAGAATGGAAACATGCTTATGAACATTGACTTTTCATACCTAGAGCCATTTTTTAACTCATTTCAAAGCCCAAATGGCTTGATGACACACATTGTGATATTGGCCTGAAAATTTTTGTCATTATCTGTGATGTATAGAAAGTTTCTTATCTTTGACAGAAGAAGGAAAAGACATATTCACGCCTTGCTTGGTAAATTATACAGTGGCCTAGCCCCACCTTCCCCCTTTTCCTTAAAAATTCTGTTCAGTCATCAAGGTAGTCCTGAAATCTGGCTTTTTCTGTAATGCCTTTCTCTTTACATAAACTAGAGGAACAAATTATTCATCCAGAAGAGATCTGATCTAAAATACTCTCTTGAAACATTGTCTATATCATCTTGTGTTGTTATTCATAATTTTTTATTATGTCTTGTCTCTCCCCCTTCATTTCTTTGAAGACATGTTGCACCCACGTATTAAATATGGCACAGCATGCTGAGCACAGTACGTTCTTGTATTTTAATATATTAATTTAATTTCAAATATGCTGAATGTTTTTTTTGAGGAATTTGTAGTTCATATCTTGAATTTATCCACAATATGTAGCAGTCATTCATTATGTAAAATCATTTAAATATATAATAAGAGAATAATTTCAGCTAATCATCTGTTGTCACTTGAAGTTATTCTAAAGTGCACGTGGACATCTGCATAGTGCTAATGAGCTCTCACTTGTGGGCTTTCAGTGGGCTGACATGATGTAGTATTATTTTTTCACTATGGGAAGCATCTACTGGAAAGGGTAACAATAAGCTTGTTTGTTTTCAATTGTTTACCTCATAGTCTAGAAAGATATAAATCTTGTGTTCAGCTTAAAATTGGGATTCTAATGTTATCATCACAAAATTCCTTGTGTGAGGCGATTTCTCAAATGTAGACGACACAAAATTTAAAGAACAAAAATGAGCTAGATTAACAATACTGATGGACTCTGCTACCAAGTTACTTCCACAGGTAGGCTGGGAAAAAAGACAGTCACTCATGTGCTGTCAGTATACAGGTAAAAGATAATGAGAGCATCACAGAATGTGTCAAGTAGACATTGAGCCGTGAGATACAGTCAGAGATGGCTCCCAAAGTGGAAGGATCTTAAATTGATTTGGATGATGGGTGGATGTGATTGGCTAGAGAAAGGAGAGGGGAAAATGAGAACATTTTAGGAAGGAGAAACAGAACAGAGTAGTCATTGGACACTGGTAAAATAGGTGGGCTGCTGTCAGATATGGTCTTTCTTACCTGAGATATTCTCTTTGAGCTAAAGTTTCTTCTAAGTATTGTGAACTTCACTCTTCAATAAATATTTGCCTTTTTATACATTTTCTTTTAACAGAGAAGCATTTGGCACCTATGTAAAGTTAATGGAACAATTGGGGATTCAATGCAGTGATTTGTTAAGGAGAAGTGATATCATGGAATCTTTAAAAAATGAGAACTTTGACCTAGTATTTGTTGAAGCATCTGACTTCTGTTCTTTCCTGGTTGCTGAGAAGCTTGGGAAGCGATTTGTGTCATTTCTTCCCACCCAGTTTGGAGCTGTGGACCTTGGATTACCAAACCCTGTGTCTTATGTTCCCGTATTTCATTCCTTGCTAACGGACCACATGGACTTCTGGGACAGAGTGAAGAATTTTCTGTTGTTCTTTGATTTCTTCTTGAGACAATGGCAAATCCAGTCTACATATGACAACGCCATCAAGGAACATTTTCCAGAAGGCTCTAGGCCAGTTTTGTCTCATCTTCTAAAGAAAGCAGAGCTGTGGTTTGTTAACTCTGACTTTGCCCTTGAATTTGCTAGGCCCCTGCTTCCCAACACTATATATGTTGGAAGCTTAATGACCAGACCTGTTGAACCAGTACCACAAGTAAGTAAAACCTTAGCACTCAATAGGGACTTTATGCAGATCTCTTCAGTGAAGAGTTGGTGGCTCGCTTGCCAGTGAGAAGTGGTAGTGAAGTAGGATGTGACAAGAAAAACACTTAGAATATACATGTTTTATTTTTATTTTTCTAGCCTATTTTATTGTATTCTATTCTATTTAAAATTTTATTTTATATTGTTAAAAACACTTGATATGAGACTTACCCTGTTTAACAAATTTTGAAAGTACATTATGAACTATTGACAGTAGGTACCATGTGGTGCCTCAGATCTGTAAATCTTATTGATCTCACTTAACTTAATAACTCTTCTTCCATTGAATAGGAAGTATCTGTTCTCTTTTCCTCCGCCCCTGAAAACCAATTTCCACTTTTGATTCTATAAATTTGACTATTATAAATGCTGCATATAAGTGAAATCCTACAATATGTGTTTTTCTCTGCCTGGCTTATGTCACATAGCATAATGGCCTCAAGGTACATTCGTGTTTTCATATATTGCAAAATTTCCTTCTCCTTCTTCTTTTTCCTCCTCCTCCTCCTCCTCTTTCTTCTTCTTCTTCTTCTTCTTCTTCTTCTTCTTCTTCTTCTTCTTCTTCTTCTTCTTCTTCTTCTTCTAAGTTTATATACTTATTTGAGATAGAGGGCATGAGTCCTTTCACTATGTTGATAGTGTCCTATGACACACAACGTTTTTCTTTTTGATGCAATCCAATGTAGTTATTTTTTATTTTGTTGTCTGTGTTGTTGGTGTCTCATATGAGAAATCACTACCAAATACAATGACATGAACACTTCTCTCTCTATTTTCTTATAAGAGTTTATGCGTAATGCTTGTATTTTTAGGTCTGTCATCCATTTTAGGTTGATTTAGCATACGGTATAATGCAATGGTTGACTTTCGTTTTTTGCAAGTGGATATCCAGTATTCCAATATTGTTTGCTGAAAAGACAGTCTTTTACCTAATGAATGGTCTGGCACCTTTGTCAAAAGTTATTTGACTGAACATACCTGGGTATTTCTGGACTTTTTATTTTATTTGGTTGATCTACATATCTGTCTTTTTGTCATACCACATTATTTTGATTACTGTAGCTTTGCAGTAACTCTGATATCAGGAAATGTAAGACATCCAACTCTGTTCTTTCTTCCACATTGTTTTGGGTACAAATTGTTTTCGAAATTCCATATCAGCTTATGATAGATTTCTATTTCTGCCAAAAGAAAATGCTGTTCAGTATTGATAGAGATTGCATTGTACCTGTGGATCATATTGGGAAGTACCGACGTTTTTAAAGTATTAAGTCTTCTAATCTATGAAGCCTAAATTTTGTTCTATTTCTTTGTATCTTCTTTAATTTCTTTCAGCAGTGTCTAGTAGTTTTCAATGTAAACTCTTTTACCTCTCTGGTTAAATTTATTCCTAAGTGTATTTTTATTCTCTGGATTGTATTATAAATGAAATTATTTTTCTAATGTCCTTCTTGAAATGTTCATTATTAATGTAATGCAGTTGATATTCTGAGCTGATTTTATTTCTTGCTACTTTCCTAAATTTATTAGTCATGACACGATTTTTGGTGTGTGAGGAATCTTTAGGGTTGTCTACATATTATATATATGTGCCATTGTTTCTTGCTGCAATCTTTCTACTCTTTCTTCTCTCATTCCCCTGAGATTTCCCTAATGCATATATTAATATACATAGGGGTCCTATGAGTCCCTTACACTCTATTCACTTTTTTTTGCCCTTTCTCCTTTTTGTTCTTTAGACTTGATATTTTAGATGTCCTGTCTTCAGGTGTACTAAGTCTTTCTCATGTCTGTTTTGGTCTGCAGTGAACTCCTCTAGTGAATTTTTCAATTCAGTTATTGTATTTTAGGTTTTGATTTTGTTTGTTTTTTGAAAAATAATCTCTGTCGCTTCTTGCTATTCTCTGTTTGTTCATGTATTGTCTTCCCAATTACCTTTTGACCTTTGTCTGATTTTCCTTTTTAGTTTTTTGTGCATATTTAGTCAATTACAAAGCATTTCTTTAGTAAATGCAATGTCTGTTTCTTCAAAGAGGGTTTCTGATGATTTATTTTGTTCCTTTAAATGACACATTTTAGATTTTTACTCTTTTTTTTTTAATATGTCTTGTGACCTTTTGCAGAAAGTTGTGGGCATTTGTAAAAACAGTCACCTCTACTTGTGTCTGGAAGCTGCCATGGAACACCTTCATTAATTAGTAGGGAATGTTTTAATACTTTGGATCAGCCAGGGAAGACCACTTAAAATCTTCTTAGGTATTTTCTGAGCATTTTTCCTGTCTCGACCATTGTATATGCCTTTCTTCACCTGATTCTTCCTGTATACTTGGCTAATTTGAATGTCTTAAGTTCTCAAAGAGTCTTATCCAGATTCTGTTCAGGAACAGAGGTGTTTTGTTGTATTTTATTCCCATTATCTCTTGCCCCAAGATTCTAAATACTGTAGTATCCTTGCATATTTACATGAAATTGTGTCCTCTACTGCCTTGCAAACTCTCAGCAACCTGATATCTGAGCTATATTGCCATTCCAAGTCAGAGCTCCAAGTCTGGTGAGATCTAACCCTGCCACGTGAGAGCATACAGAGTGGCTGCATTGTTGCAAATTATTTCAATTCTTCTCCTCTTACAAAAGGCAGGGCCAATATTGCTGCCGCTGGACCATGGCATGCCACTCCAGGAAGAGTGTGAGACAAGAGAGTAAAATTGCCGTGGAAATTCTTACCTTTCTGAGAGTGCTTTTTTTCTCCCTTCTTGACTGGGCATTCGTTTGGTTTCTGTATATCACTGACTATTTTCCCAAGACCTATAAAATTATTTGAGTGAGACTGTAGCCTTTTTGTCCCATTATTTTTTTGTGAGGGATTGGAAGTATTAAGCTTCTTATTATAACATCACGCTCTGCCCTTGCCAAGATGATAGATTTACACTGATCTTATAAATGTCAAATGACAACAAAGCTGGTTTTGACTGGTCCTTAGGGATGGTAGTTTTTTATAGTGTTGTGCTGGATGGAGTTAAGAAGGGCCAGAATGGCACAATGAGGTAAGTTGGAGACAGTCAACAAATGCAGAGGAAGGAAGAAACAAATGTTTTGAAGAATTGACAAAAGATATGAAACTAATTTTCAGGGTATTAGATTATGAACTTCTATAAGAATCATCTAGGGTGGCTATATGCTCATTAAATTCAGGCAAAATAGACTGATGTCAAACCTTTTAAAGGAGATAAAAGATATTTTATAAGTGGCCTACTCTAACAAAATCAGTTAGCATAATACAGCACATTAATAGAATGAAGAGGATAAAAAAGCTCATCATCTCAAGAGAGGCAAGAAAAATATTTGAGAAAACTAAACTCCTTTCATGATAAAAGCAGACACAGAGCTAGGAGTAAAGAGACATTTCTTGAACGTGGTAAAGAGTATGTATGGAACACTCACAGCTAACGTCATACTCTATGGAATAGGTTGAAATCCTGCTGCCTCAGATCAATAGTCTAAGATGTCTACCAACATCACTGCTATTCACATATACCCTAGACAAAGCAAGAAGTCAAGAAAAAGAAAGAAAAGGCATCCAAATTGGAATGGACAATGTAGAAGTAGTTTGATATTCATATGACATAATGTTATATCCAGAATCCCAATGAATTCATACGAGTTGTGTTTTCATACACTGGCAATGAACAATCTGAAAATGAAACCAAGCAAACTATTCAATTTACAACAACATCTAATTAAACTGAGGAGGTGAAAAACATATACACTGGACACTACAAATTTGCTTAAATTAAGGGAAACCTAAATAAATGGAGAGACATCTCAAGACCATGAGTTGTGATACTTAGTATTGTTAAGAGAGCAGTACTACTCAAAGTGATCTACAATTTAATCTAAGACTTATCAACATTGGAATGGCCTTATTATTACTTGTTTTTTTGCAGAAATGGAAAAGCCAATCTTCTTCTCCCATTGAAATGTAGTGAAATGCAAATAATCAAGTCAACATGAAAAGGAACAGGGCTGGATGACTCACACATCTGTGACCAATTCATCTTGACAATGGTGCCAAGTGCAATCAATGCAGAGAATAGTCTCTTCAGCAAAGGATGCTGAAATCAGTGGATATTCATTCACATGGAAGAGAATATATTTCAAGCATTCCTCACACCATATACAAGCATCAATCCTAAATGAATCAATGGCCCTAATGAAGAGCTAAAAGCCAAAAAATTCTTAGAAGAAAAGAAAGGGATAAATTGCAGGGACTTGTATTTGACAACGAATTTCTAGAGTGACATTGAAAGGGTGATTAACAAAGAAAGAATAAACGAACTGGACTTAATCAGAATAAAAAACTTCTCCGTATCAAAGGACATGATATAGAAAATGAAAGGACAACCTTTCAGGTCCCAGGCAAGTATGTACTCTCCCACTGCTTTTCAGCCTCATATTGGAGGTCCTAATAAAGTAATATGAGAAAGAAAAAGAAATAAAAATCATGTAGATTAGGCAGAAAGAGTGAAAACTGTTCTTGTTTGAAGATGGCATGATGGTCCATTTAAAAAATCTGAAAAGTCAAGGAAAAGATTTCTGGAACTAGTAAGCAAGTATAGTAATATCAAACGATCCAAGATTGCTATTTTTAAAAATCCATCTTTTTCTTATATATGAGCAATGAAAAGGAGGAATGTGAAATGAAAACCACTCCACCACTTACATTTGCACCACGAAATATGAACTCTGGGAATAAATATTAACAAAATATGAACACGATTTATATAAAGAAAACAACAAAATGCTGATGAAAGTATTCAAGGAATTAAGTAAATGGAGAAATACTGCTTATTTATGGATAAGAAGAATCAGCATTGCTAGATATTAGTTATCTACAATTGTGTCTACAGATACAGCGCAATCCCACTAAAAATCACAGCAAGTTATTTGTGGATATTGATAAACTGACGCTCAGATTTTCATGGAGTGGCCAAAATCCTGAAGAGCCAACACAGTTCTGAAGATGAAGAACTAAGTTGGAAGGCTGACATTAGTCAACTCCATGACTTACGAAATGGCTAAAATAATCACAACAGTGTGGTATAAGCCAAAGAACAGACATATAAATGAATGCAATAGCATAGAGAGTACACATAGACCCTCATATATTTAGTCAAATGACCTTTGACAAAACTTTAAAAGAAATACCACAAAAAGAAGATAGTCTTTCCAAAAATGGACACAGATCTTAACGTCTTCAAAAAAATGAACTCAAAGTGGATCACAGACTTCAGTGTAAAATGCAAAAGTATGAATCTCTTATGAGGTGATGTTAGAGATTATAGGTGACGTAGTGCCTGGTGATTGCTTTTTATATGTAAAACCTAAGGCATGTTCTATGACAGAGTCGATACGTGGGCTATATTGATTTTAAAAATAAAGAAGATATGGTTTATATGTACAATGATTACTACTTAACAATGAGAAGGAGGGAAATCATGCCATTTGCAACAATGTGGAAGGAACTGGAAGGTAATATACTGAGTGAAATAAGTCAGTTTGAGAAAGACAAATATCATATGTTTTCACTCATATGTGGATCTTAAGAAACGTAACAGAAGACCATGGGGGAAGGGAAAGGGAAAAATAATTACAAAGAGAGAGGGAGGGAGGCAAACCATAAGAGACTCTCAAATACAGAGAATAAACTGAGGGTTGAAGGGGTGGTGGCAGAGAGGGGAAAACGGGTGATGGGCACTGAGGAGGACACTTGCTGGCATGAGCACTGGTGTTGTATGTAAGTGATGAACTACAGGAATCTACCATAAAACCAAGTGCACACTTTACACACTGTATGTTAGCCAATTTTATAATAAATTGTATTAAAAAAATAAAAATCTCTGTTCTGAGACATACCTGTCATACGAGAAAACGGAGGAGAAACAGACCAAGAGTAAATATTTCATAGATATACCTGATAATGGCTATTATTCAAAATGTAATACACACAAATATACAACCACATATACAAAATATACATAGAGCTCTTAAAACTCAACACTAACAATAACAAACCAATCAATTAAAATTTTAAAATGGGTCAAATGCCTTACCTGAACTCTCAACTAAGAAGACAGACAATTGGCTCATAATTATATGAAGGAGCCACATGACAGATATTTTCCCAGCATCTACCTCAGCCTCCAGAATGTCTCCTGCCGCCTAGTAGGCCTCGACAGCAACTGGCACTCACCCAGGCACTAGCACCTCTGATCTGGCATGGGAACACTCCTAAATGGCCATATCTCCCCAGACAAAAATGAGAGATGAGGATGACCCTGGTACTGGAGCCATGTGCACAGTGAAGAAAGAAGTTGTCATCACCTCAAATTTCCTCTACTGAAACGTTGTTATACATGGAAGTCCTGAGTCTCGGTATTGATGCTACAGTATGCATTAAGTGCCTCATGTGCAATGTGGGCTTTTGTGGTAGTGGCTGGACACCTAAGGTCTCTTGGCATCCATTTGTGATTATTGGAAATATTTGTATGGTGTGGTGTGTGACTCCAAGGCCACCAGGAATAACAGACAGGAGCACAGTGCAGAGGGTACCAAGCTGTCCTCGGAGCTATGAGAAGCGTATGAAGACAGGGAGCTCTAGGCACTGACTGGAGGCTGTGCTTGGTCAGTAGATGTCTCTCATTTCATGGCTGTCTAGGCTTCCGTGAACAGCTTTGTTCACCTCCTTTCCTTTCTTCTCTCCAGGAATTTGAGAATTTCATCAGCAAGTTTGGAGACTCTGGTTTTGTCCTTGTGGCCCTGGGCTCCATGGTGAGCACCTATCAGTCCCAGGAAGTTCTCATGGAGATGAACAGTGCCTTTGCTCATCTCTCTCAAGGGGTGATATGGAAGTGTCAGGCTTCTAAGTGGCCCAAAGATGTCAAATTGGCAGCAAACGTGAAAATTGTGGACTGGCTTCCTCAGAATGACCTCTTGGGTAAGGACTGCCCGGCTCTATTTCTCTTTTTCTAGTTATGTCTCCTTGGGGCTCCATGGGGCAACTCCATCACCATGAGAAGGGACGGTTGGTAGCTAATGGTAATATTTAGAGCATGGGAAAGATGCAGCCACCTGGAGCTCCTGGGAAATCAGGCTATACATCCCAAATGCTTAAACTGCCATGTTTGCTTCTTCCTTCCTATTCTAGTCCTGATATTTGTCGCCAGAAGTGATATTTTCATCAGGCTATTTTAACCTAAACATATTGCACTGAAAAAAGTTGTCCAAACCCAGTCCAAGGCAGTTTGTGGACTTTGAGAACACACACTAGGGGTCTTTTGGCCATTGCTTTTCCTGGCCTCTTGAGAACCTGTTAGACCATGTGACAGTACAGACACACACTCCCACACATGTTAGTACATGTTGCTATGCTGCGAAAGGTATAGTTATACTTTCAAGAAATTGATGCTGATGGTGTCTGAAGGGTGTGCCAAAATATCTGACTGTCAAGGTGTGTAACCTGACAGCCAGTTAGTTGGTCTATAAAATTGTCTGGTAACAGCTCCTTACACCCCAAGAGTTTCCTTGTCCTTGTGCCAGTGTTTTGAGCACTCTCGCTGCCACAACAGCTGAATGCCTCTGGGGTTCACCCCAAGATTATGGCTCACAAACATATTGGGAACTTAACATGGAGAGTTCTGCGTATTTTTCCACAAGGCATGGAGTAAGGAAAAGGATTCTGGTTTTCAAGGAAACACCGATAGATTCTGATGCACATCCCTGTTGAGAGGCACTGTTTGAGATGAACTCTTCATTATCAACACCTTGTTTTGGTTTTCTCTAAAAAAGAATGGAGTAGCACACAGGAACTGGAAATACTGAGCTGGGGGGGTGTCCATCATACCCTACTTTAGAGGATTTCTTATGAAATGGAGGAGAAGGCACGTAGAGTGTATGTTTGAGGAATGCCACGTGAGGTGTGATGACAATGAAAGTGTTAAGACTTCAAGGAAGAGGAAATAAAGAAGAAGTGAAGGAGAGACGGTTAGATCTGGAGATGAGAGACAGAAACCGAGCTAGAAGGAGACACCAAGAGAGAGGGAAGACATAAGAAAAACAAAGAGAGAAACAAAGTAGAGAGAAGAGTTGATGGATGGCTAGGTGGATGGATATCTGGGAGGAGGAATATGCCTTGCCTAACAGTTTTCTCTGCAAATTTCCGTTGGCTCTGAGTCTTACATGGATTGACTTAGAGGAGTCTCTGCTGCGAGAAGGCCAGAATCTTCTATCTTGGAATATATACCCTTGAGTGTGTTCAAAGCTAAATCAGTACATCCATTTTCTACAACATGCCTTGAATTCCCTTGGTATTTTCCTCTGCCCTGATGCTTTCCCTGGTGTTCTGAAAGATTTCAACCTGACATATTCTGCTCTGTTCCTGCTTTACAACAGCTCACCCACGCATCCGTCTTTTTGTCACCCACGGTGGGATGAATAGCGTGATGGAGGCCATCCAACACGGTGTGCCCATGGTGGGGATTCCCGTCCTTGGAGACCAGCCTGAAAACATGGTCCGAGTAGAAGCCAAGAAGTTGGGTGTCTCTGTCCAGTTAAAGCAGATCAAGGCAGAGACTTTTGCTCTGAAGATGAAAGAAGTCATGGAAGACAAGAGGTATGGGACTCTCAGAATTTGTCATCATTTAGACTAAAAGAACATATGAAACACAATGGGCACTGTGGAACTGTTTGGCAGTAAAAGTGAAACTTTAGGGACAGAAACTCTAATGTATATGGTACTGATAGCTTATCTGTTTCCTCTGAGAGCAATACCAGGCATTTAGTTTAGGTGTCGAGAATAATTTTCTACCATAAGGGTTGTGAAGAGTCTGACCTACTTACTTTGGGTCTCAGAGAGGTCTTATATTTTAGTGCTGCTTATAGTAGAATTCAGTGAGGCAGGAGGTCTCCTTTCTGTCTCCCAATATGCCACACAGTTTCCTGCCTCAGGCCCTTTGTCAGTGCTGTTCCCTAGAACATCCTTCCTTCTCCTCTCAGGACTGGCTCTTTCGTGACAGTCAGACTCATCTCTACTGTCCTCTCCTCAGAGATGTGGTCTTTGTCTGACAGTCCTAAAAGCACTCCTCTCTCACTCTTTTCAGTCATAATTTGTTTTACCTTCTTAATACTTCTCAGGATACGTTACTACACCATTCCTTTTGTTTTAATTTATTACGGGTCCCTCACAGTAGAAAGTAGACAGTAAGCCCCCTGGATGGCCCAGTGTTTCTCTTGTTTTCCTCTGGGCTCTCAGGGCCTAGCATAGGGCTTGCCACAAAGTTAGGATGAATTTCTGTTAAGTGAGTTGGTAGAAGGACCCATGATGTCTTAGGTAAATCTCCATCTGGCACAATGATCTGATAATGAGGATGGACAGAATATCCTATTAGCATTCTAAGGAAATCTACCTTGAGTCAGGTGTAGATTCACATATAGTTTTTCCTTTAGTGTTCCATAAGCCTCCTGGGAAGAGGACTTTTCCTTACAGCTTAGTCTATGTTTAACACTTTAGCACTTTTGGGACTAGGCATGGATCTTTGCATGAAGGGACCATTTTGAACTTTTCAATTGTCCAAACTAGGCTATGGCAAGACCAGGCCAACACTTTTCCTTGACACTGAGTCTTCTGTGCATGTGGAGGAAAGCGTGTGTGTGTGTGTGTGATTCAAGTTCTCTAAGATGTCTGAGGCCACAGGAATAACATCCTGCCTCTGTGTCTGCCAACAGGTACAAGTCAGCAGCGGTGGCTGCCAGCATCATCAGGTGCTCTCACCCCCTGACCCCTGCCCAGAGGCTGGTGGGCTGGATCGACCACATCCTCCAGACAGGGGGAGCGGCCCACCTCAAGCCCTATGCTCTGCAGCAGCCGTGGCATGAGCAATACCTGCTGGATGTCATCTTATTCCTTCTGATGGTCACCCTGGGCACCCTGTGGCTCTGTGGGAAGCTGCTGGGCATTATGGGCAGGTGGCTGTGTGGGGCCAGGAAGCTGAAGAAGGCCTGATGGGGGTGCATTCTTGATGTGTGTTTGAGAAACCACTGGTTCTACAAAGTCTTCAACTACAACCTGCTTTCCTGGTGTCACCTTGTATTCCACCTGAGTGTGGCACATAAATTGCTATTTACTTCTTCTGCCTATGCTTAAAACTTCTTGTGAAGCACACTTGGGATTCTTCTTTATATTGTGGTAAAAATATATTATTTAATATTTGCCATTTTTATCATTAAGTGTACAGTAAGTAGCATTTAGCCATTGACTTTATCCTGGAAACATCACTATCACTCTTTCTAGAACTGTTTTCATCATTCCAGACTAAATCTCCATGCTGTTCCAACAGTGATTCCTCATATACATGCCCCATACCCTAATCTCCATGGATTCCTGTTCTACTTTCTGCATCCATGAAATTGATCTTCGCTTCTTGAATTGCCCCTCATCAATGGACTCCTATCTCAGACCAGACCTTTAGCAGGCAGCCCTGCCTTCCTCCCTCCTCCCTGTCCTTAGCACAGGGCCCTGCTTACTTCATTGGTGCTGTTTGGACACTTGTCAGTCTCTTTGAGCTTTCTTCATTTATATTTCATGATATGACATAATATATTGGCCAGTTCATCCATTATGGGTCGTCCTCTTGCATCTCCTCACCTTACCAGTTCAGGAAGCCTAGTCTCTGGCCTGCAGTTAGGCTGAGTTGGCCCTTCCAGGGGCTTGTGGTCTCTGTCCTAAGTCTGTTCTGGAAGAGCACCATCTTTACTTGTCAGATCTGGAGTCTGCCTTTGGCCACAGCTGAGGCTGTGTTTTTCACTTCTTACAATTCCCTTCTCAAGTTACCCACTGTTAAAAATATAGACATGGAGACCTCTAGTAGGGAACTCAGACCTTTGCCTGACGCTCTTGGGCTTCAGGTCCTGTGACTATAGCCATTCCCAAGAATTTGTTGATTTAGAGAGTATTCATCTCGGCACCATAATATGACAGAGAATATCACTGTCCTAAATCCCTTAGGAATTACATTCAGTTTCTGGCAACATAAACCAGAAAAAATGTGCTTTAACCCCCAAGGTTTTTGTTTGTTTTTTGTTTTTATTGATAAAGCCTAGAGTCAGATAATGGGGTGAGGGTTTGGTGGATCTGTCATGTCATAAAAGTTTTTCCTCTCCTCTCCTCTCCTCTTCTCTCTGTCTGTCTCTCTCTCTCTCTATATATATATATGTAAGTTTCTTTCTCTTGTTTCTCTCTCTCATATATAAATTTATGTATTTTTATACATATATATTTATGTGTAAATAAATATATATAGAATACTTATAGTTTTTTAAAGCAGATTTGTTCTTTTCCTAAATTCATAGAAAAGACTGCCTTTCTGGTGTATGGTTTTCATGAAATGTTGTCATCTTCAAATGATTATTTTCTCATAATTGATTTTTTTCCTAAATGGAATTTAGTTCCCCCTTAAAAATTTCAAATATATGGTACCTCATGGGTTAAAAATATAGAGAAGGAAGTGTTAGACATATATACTATCCCTGGGGGGACCATCGTTTTTGACTGTTTAATTCTGGTGTGTGAAACGGAACTTGTAATAACTAAATATAAAAATGATGGGTTGCCTTGGTGTCTCAGTAGGTTGAGCTGACTGTTGATTTTGGCTCAGTTCATGATCCCAGGATTGTGGGATGGAGCCACATGTTGGGCTCCACCATGAGCCTAGAACCTGCTTGAGAGATTCTCCTTCTCTCTCTCTCTCTCTCTCTCTCTCCTCCCTTCTCCCTTGTTCTCTCTCTCTAAAATAAAGTAAGAAAAATAAAGAGCTGCCATAAATAATTCCCTTATTTATGCAGTGAAGGTCCTCTCCCTTGTCAATTGTAATGAAACATTTTCCTGGAAGTCTCTAAAGCTGGGTATCTAATATCTAGCCACTTTGTGAATTCTGATATTGTAGGAATGCCACACACATCCAGGAAATATCACACGTAGAAATGTGGGTCCTTGGGTATGTCATTGGGTATGTGAATTATGATTTCATTTTTATGATTCTCTTGAAACCACTTGAAATGATGTATGGCAATAGTCCTTGAAGAATGATGTGACAGTTGCTTATGTTGTTGTTGGGTCAGCAGTCCCCATATTCTCCCCAATGACTGAGGGATTAGGCTCCCTAGCTGGTAACTTCCTCCCTCCCATCCATAGTGTGCTGTTCTCCCCTGACATCTGGGTAATTTCTGAGGTCACTTCTGTGTAATTTGCTTCCTCCCACACACTCCACTGAAATTGGATAAAGAGAAGCTAGTGAGCTGTGGAGAATGATGCCTCTAATTTGTTTCCATCAGGAATCTTCCATAAGCATGCCATCATGGTCTTGATGACATGGAAAAATGATCTCATCACTCCTTATTTGAAATTCTTTCTGGTTCCCACTATATGGAATGTAAAGCCTCTGTGATTTCTCTTTGGTTACTTCTGTAGGCACACATTTGGCTACCCACCCCTGTCCACTTCCCATGTATGCTATACCTCTTAAAGAGAAATTGTGTGGACAGTTGTGAAACCTGGCTAGGAAGACTTTGTTCAAGACTGTTGCAACAGGGAAGAGTATATTCCAATAAGAAAGAGAAACTGAACGTAACTTTAAGTTCAGCAAGGACAGATGAGGATTCATAGCCAATAGGCAGAGTGAAGAGATGTCAAAGATAAATTACTTAATGGCTCTTGTTTAGATGATAAGAAAGACTATTCAAGGAAGGACTATCATGACAGGTTTAGGGACTCCTGCAAAAGGGTAGAGAGATTGGGTTTGACTCTGAATACAACAATGAAAAGTGGGAATTTTAGCTAAGTTGCTGAGTGGAGGAAGGTGGATGGAAAATCACTACAAAGAAACATCAGCAGTAAGGAGCTGAACCTATGTAACAGGATTCTTGCTGAGAGGCAGGGCAGCATGATCAGACCTCACCCTGGGTGGGGACAGTAGAAGTGAGGAACCTGATTAACTATAGAGGGTGATCAGATTTGGAGAATGGAGGTCTGCCTAAACTGACAGGATTCTTACTAAACCAGACCTTGTAGAGAAGAACATGCAATTCTACAAGTCAGAGCCTAGTAGAGAAGACACTGAATGCTTGTTAGAGTTTGATCAAGGAGAGAATCTTTGTCAAGATTTAGTGGATAGAAATTTACTAGAGCACCTTAGTTAGATATCAAGGATAAAGGAATTCTTGTTACAAGAAGACCAAAGTGATCAGATGTCAAGGGTGGAGGGATTCTTCATGAACTAGCTTAGCAGGATTCTTGTTAGAAGTGGGTTCAACTAGCCAGGGCAGGGCAGCAGGCTATGATTGAATCCTAGTCTGGAAAAGATTTCAGAGGATCCTGACTAAAATTTGGGTCTAGGATGGAGTCACTCATCCCAATCCATTTTGCTGTTCTGTTCCTTTTTGTCTTGACCCATGCTGTGTCCTCTCTGAGAAATTCAATCTGCTCTTGTTGGAACAAAAAACTTCTACATGTTCTTCAATACACAGTGTTACTGGGAACACATTAGTGTAGCTAGACTTGGCCATCACATCCACAACAACTCACTGCATCCTCTTTGAAGCATTGTTCCTACTATATTGAAACTATTTGTTAACATATATGTCTACTTAGAAACCATAAGACACTAAAAATCAGGGCTTGGATTCTATTTATTTTCTTGTTATAGGACCTAGCATGGTGGCTCATACAAAGATTATTGGGATGATTGGACAGTCATTTAGAAAACGACAATGTTTGATTCATATTTCACAACATATCAAAAGGTACACTCTAAATACATCAGAGATTTAACATAAAAAATGCTAACACACTGGGTTTAAAAAAAAAAGGAGGTGAATTTCTCTATAACTGTGTATGGAAAGACTTTTTAAGATATGACTGAAAAACTCTGATACGACAAAGAAAAGTTAACTAATTCAAGTAATTAGAGAATATTAAAACCATTTTTTCATGGTTGCATCACCATGAGCACAGTCAAAACACAAATTTAAAGTGGGAGAAAAATATTTATAATGTTCATCACAAATAGAGGACTACTAGTTATAATACTTTAACATTAAAAAAATGAAAATTGAGGAATGAAGCTATAATACATGTACACGTTGGAATAATAGGCAGCGCTAAACTACAATGAGCAAGGTTTCTACAAGCAATTCTAATCCGTTAAGTAAAAAAGAACAAAGTGTAAGAATAAATATAATAATCTCTCTTTTATTTTTTAAAAAAGAGAGGGAGAGGATAAAAATATAAACCTATCTGCATCCCTTTGCAAAATGAAGCAGGAGACTAAATCAGAGAATAATGTGATAGATTATCTACAAGGCTGTTGTTAAATAGGGTGGAAGGGCATGAAAGCATGTGACAGGTCTGGATTTCTGTTTATATAGTTTGGTTTTGAAGGCATGTTAGTGTTTTACACAACAAATTTATATCTAAATCAATGGAGGAAAAAACTCTATATAGAAACAAACAGAAACAAATGAACTCAAAAATTTTCAAATGTGTGATATAACCCTATGACAGTGAAAACCCCAAAGTTTCTTTTTTTTTTTTTAACATTTTTTATTTATTTCTGAGAGAGAGAGAAAGAGAGAGGGAGAGACAGCATGAGCAGGGGAGGGTTAGAGAGAGAGGGAGACACAGAATCTGAAACGGGCTCCAGGCTCTGTGCTAGCTGTCAACACAGAGCCCGCCGTGGGGCTCGAACCCATGAACTGTGAGATCATGACCTGAGCTGAAGTTGGATGCTAAACCAACTGAACCACCTAGGCGCCCCCATAATTGCATTTTGAACACAGTACTTTGAGTATCTGTCTTATCAACTCAGAGAAAAAAAGAACTGCAAAAGATCTATTTTTTGTTTAGTCTATTTTTTTGAGTAGTCTATACAGTAGGTTTGTTATTCCCATTTGGTGAAGTAGTACATGGTGACCTTCCTTCAGTGCATATACCAAAGATGTTGAGAGTCAGATGTCTTAACTTTATTAAGGGGTATTACAAATATGGAAATGGAGAAGATTAAAATCATTTCTGGTGTTGTATTGGAATGGAAGGTATCAGTATGAATTCACAATTTTTTACAAACTAAATATACACATGATTATATATAGAGAATACAGATATATAATATTTATATTCATATTTATATCTATATATTTAATAACTCTGTCAATTGAAAATGGAATATAAACAGTGGTGCTTTACTAGAAATGAACACTTCTTGCAACCATATTCAGTCTCTAAATACTATTCCCTACTGAAAGACTTCCTTGAGAAATGGATGACTTTTAGGATGAAGATAAGAAAGTACAAGATGAATCCATCTGGAAATTATGTGCCAAAAAGAAAGAGAAGGGTCCCAAATGATAAAGATTACACAGGAGCAACCCAAAAAATAATGATAGAAATTATAGCCTATTGAATAAATATGTATCCAAGTTTAGATACTGAAAATTGAGATAGGTAGATAGATAACTAGATACATGTGGCAGAAGGCAAAGTTTTTTGTAAGGTTACAATGCCACATGACAAATTAAAAAAAGTGAAGTTAAAAAATTATTAATTTGCCACTATGACAATAACAGTTGAATCAGCTAAGAAATATAAAAGATGATAAATTGAGTAATATTGGATGAGGAACAGAATATTTACACAGTTTCAAAATGTCTCCCCACATCTTTTTTCCTAATATTGGCTAAAAAATAGTAAATTTACAATTGATAATCTTGGCGAACACCACTTTAAATAAGAGATATAGTTATCATCTTTAATTATTGAATCATCTGACATGATGTGCTTCCCACTGTGATTCACTATGATGGAATCAATACGACCTTTGTAGTATTCCCACCAAAAACTCATTAGTAACCTGAAGTGTAATGAAAGAACATTAGACAAACCCAAAGTGGGATCCACCATACAAAATAAGCAGCTTGTACTCTTTAAAAATGTCAAGGACAAGAAAGACAAAGGCTGAGAAACCAATCTTTAACTAAAGGAGATGATACAGATATGATAATTAAATGCAATGTGTGATTCGGGGTTGGTTCTTTCACCAGTAAATTCATATTATGACATAGGGTATTATTGGGACAATGGAGGGAATGAAATAAAGTTGTAGATGAAGAAATGTGATTGCATTAATTAAAAAATGGTGCCTTCCTAATGCAGATTAATTTTTCCACTGGGGAGATATAATATCTGCATAGAGGGGAACTGAAAATGTATGCACATAAGAACATAGCCTAAAGAGGGTAGCACACTTGTGGAGAGAACATGAAGGGAAAGAAATGGAACAATGCTGACAGAGTTTAAAAATCTTTCTAATAAATGATTTCAAACATTTATAAGAATAGAACTTCTTGGTACCCACCGCCCAGTCCTATTTTGTCATGCCCATTCAGAATTATAGACCTACCTTTAGAGCTTCAGGCCTTTACCTGGCTCTCCAGGTGTGCTGAACATTTAGGGGACAGTAGCATTTTTACCAGTAAGTTACTTTCCAAAGCAATTCCCTGAGCAGTAACTGTAGGTCATTTTCCTCTGGGAATCAGTTTCCGGGATCTTGAGATAGAACACTGGCAGAGAGAGATTTTAAACAGGTAGCTGGGGAAATGGGGCGTCGGGATGACAATAGGAGGTCAATAATGCAGTTAAGAGGTGGGAAAATTCCTGGAAAAGTTCCTAAAATGAAGATGGGTCTGAGTCACCTGGAGGTGGAACTGCCTTGGAAGTGATTTCCTAAGGTCCCTCCCATTCTCGTTCAGAGTATCTTCTCTGCGGAGAGTGTGGTGATTACTTGGACAGAGAAGGGTTAAGGAGAGCTCACTAACCCCTCCTTCCTGCTGCCCTAGTTAGGGAGGGTGAAGACGGAATAGCTTGTGGAGCAAGCACCCAGGAGGAGGAGCAGAAGGGCCAGAAACTACACACAGAAGACAGGATCCACCTCTCACCTCTTCCCAAGCTGCCTGCCAGCGCATTTCCTTGGCTGCCAGAGCAGCGCGTGTCCCCAGGGCGCATAGGTCGCTGTGTGGGGCTCAGAGGAGCAGAGCACAGGGCTCTGGGCACCAGGCTGGACTCTGCAGCTGGTAGAGGAGCGAGCATGGCGGGGCAGCAGGCGCTGCTGCTGGCTGGCTTCCTTCTGTCTGGGTTCCTGCTCTCTGAGGCCGCCAAAATTCTGACTGTATCCTCACTGGGTGAGTGCTGGCAAGAGAATCAGACACAGGCGCATCCCAGGTGCTCAGGCAAACAGCCCTGCTTCATAGGTTATTCTTTGTAGGTTTCCAGAACTTGTTTGGGTCTTTCCCGGGATAAGGGAGGGAGAGAAGGGAGGGGGTATGGGGATCAGAGAGGTGTCCTCACTGCTGGGTTGGGGAAGTTAGTTTTGAGGAAAACAGCAGTTTCCTTTCTTCTCTTTTAATCTGCTCTGGAGGTCTATCCCATTCTGCATTGCTGGGGCCAGAATTTAGATCCAGTGCTGAGCTGGAGATCATGAGCTGCTTACCCCTGGGTGGGGCAAGAACTTTCAGAGGCACATCCTAAAAAGTGCAGTAGTTGCCAGTAGGAAATGGAAGGAGAGGGGCTCTTGGGGGCAGCAGCACACACTGGGGATGTTACATTAATAGGAAACCTGGAAACTGGGCAGAGGAGGGGGCCCCAGACAATCAACTGGGAGTCCCTCTCTCTTTCGCCCTTGCTGCTAGAAGGTTTTGAAGGACAATGAGGCAGTTAATTCTGCATGCACCCAGTTTTAATGCCTTTACTTTTGCCCCAAAGGGAACAGAGGGGAACAGGAACATTTATCAGGATAAGGAGGCATCATAACATAGAGTTTCCCTAAGATATATTTTTTGGATCCATCCTGACAGGATAGGGAGCTTCTAGGGTCACTTTTAGATCCCCAGGAATCTGGGGAAACTGGGCTGGATAAAACATAGAGTTAATCTACTTGGGCATCCCCTTTTTATTTCCTGACAGGGAATCTGAGGGTCAGGGAAATGAGGGGCCTTTTGCAAGAGGACACCAGACCTCCCTGATGTCACACACCTGGACTTAACTCACTGTTTTTTACTTCGAACCTGTCCTCTTCCTCAGACTCTACTCTTTGCAGCAGGAACTCCTAAAAATCAGTATTGAAAAAGTTTTATTTTCCATTTTGAATCTATTTTTTAATGATAGAGCAACAGAAAAAAAAAAACTGCCTCATCTCTTGAAATTGCATGTCCCCTGGACTCTGAGAGGGGGCAAGTGTAGCCCCAGAATGCACTGGGTTCACCAAGTGCCTCAGGAATGGCTGCCTCTTCAGGAAGCCTTCTTCCCTGCATCTATTTCTTGCAGGGGTTAAAGGTCAGCCAGAGCTGGCATCTGAGAGTGTAGGGTTTGTGTTTTATGTAGTATGTGTTTCCTCAGACAACACAAGTATAGATGTAAAAAACTAGAGTAATTTCCACAGATACACACTGTTACTCTAGTCCTATATCCTTCTCTACTGACCCAATCATCATGAGATCTTTATCCTCCAAACAACCCCCACTTCCCAACATAGGAATATTCTATTCCTTGACCCATAGATTCAAGAAAAACGCCCCATGATATCACATGGTTTTAGACGTTGATGTGATAGAAACTGTACCTTCCCAGAGAACCACGCTTTTGTTTCCTTAGGATTTTCCTATGTTAGGTGATGTCCCACTCTCACATGCATACAAGATCCTGCAGTTCCACCCAGAAGGACCACAGTATCCTAAATGCTTTAATTGATTTTTAGCAAAATGCAGGCCCCAACTGAGGAACGTTTTCATATAAATTTGAATCTGAAGGATTTTGCTCTGAGTAGTGGCTCTACCTTCTTCTGCTTCCATGGCTTGGACTGATATTCATGTTCCCATGTTTCCACATTAACATAACTTTCCTGAGAGGAAGACTCCAGAAATAGCTTTGAATGACTGTCCTTTAGAAACCCATTATTCTCATATACATAGCCTTATGCCAAAATTTCCAGCAAAAGTTACTTTCTTAGGACACAGTATCTCCATAAAGGCAGCCTAAATTTCATCATGTGCCTAGGATCAGGAACTCCTTCAGGCCAAAACATAGAGAAGGTCATCTCACTGGCGTGGAGACCTTGAATTGCAAAAGGGAATTTTTCATGTAAGATTGCTACATATTAAGATTTGGTCAGAAAGAATGTGGATATCTGGTCTAGGGCTTACCCAAAATGAAACTGAAGGACTAAAAAAACTCATCTTCTACTGACCACTGCTTTCTGATGACTTACCCTGGATTTCCAGATCTCCTACATCAATTTCAGATCCTTTGTTCTCACCTTTACAAAAATGAAATTTTGCATTGTTTTTAGGTGGAAGCCATTATCTACTGCTGGATCGGGTATCTCAGATTCTTCAAGATCATGGTCATAATGTCACTATGCTTCTTTATGGAGGAGATTATTTAATCCCAAGTATGTTTTTTTAAAATTATTAAGTGTATCTATCTCAGGAAAGGATAGACAACGTCTTTTGTATAGCACTGCTTAGCACAAAATCTTTTTTAATCTAATTGTATTCAAAGATGGAAAATGTGTGTGTGGGTGTGTGTGTATGCGTGTCATTTTAAATGCCTTTTTTTGTTTTTTGTTTTATTTATTATTTTTGAGAGACAGAGAGAGAGAGACAGCGTGAGCAGCAGAGGGTCATAGAGAGAGGGAGATACAGAATCTGAGGCATGCTCCAGGCTCTGAGCTGGCAGTCAGCACAGAGCCCGACATGGGGCTCGAACCCACGAACTGCGAGATCATGACCTGAGCGAAAGTCGGACGCTTAACCGACTAAGCATCCCAGGCGCCCCTCTTCACTCAATAATTTCTATTGTCTTAATTTCTTCTGGTTGCTCAAATCTGCCTTTGAATCCATGTGGTGAAATTTACATTTCATTTACTGAGTTTTCAGTTCTAGAATTTGTAATTTTGTTTCTTTTTAGATTTTCTACCCCTTTATTTTTTTAATTTTTAAAGTGTTTATTCATTTATTTTGAGAGAGAGAGAGAGAGAGAGAAAGAGAACAAGTTGGGGAGGGGCAGAGAGAGAGGGAAAGAGAGAACCCCAAGCAGGTTCTATACTGTCAGCTCAGAGCCTGATCTGGGGCTCAATCTCACAAATCATGAGTTCATGACCTGAACTTAAATCAATAGCTGGACCTGCCTTATTTATTTCTTTATTTATATTTTGTATACATTTTTTTTCTTGACCTTCTACACATCTTCCTTTAGTTCTTTGAGAATTTTTAAGACAGTTATTTTATTTTTTATTTTTTTAATATAATTTATTGTCAAGTTAGCTAACACACAGTGTATACAGTGTAGTCTTGGCTTCAGGAGTAGATTCCCATGATTCATCAGTTCCTTATAACACCAAGTGCTCATCCTAACAAGTGCCTTCCTCAGTGCCCATTACCCATATTCCCCTCTCCCCAAAACTCCCATCAACCTTCAGTTTGTTCTCTGTATTTAAGAGTTTGCCTCCCTCTCTGTTTAAAACTATTTTTTCCATTTCCTTTCCCCCATGGTCTTCTATTAACATTTCTCAAGTTCCACATATGAGTGAAAACATAAGATATCCGTCTTTCTCTGACTGACTTATTTCAACTTAGCATAATATCCTCCAGTTCCATCCACATTGTTACAAATGGCAGGATTTCATTCTTTCTCATTGTAAGGCAGTTATTTTAAAGTCATTCTCTAGTATATATGCCATCAGGTCATTTTTAGGAACAATTTCTGGTGAGTTCTTATTTTCTCAAAATAGGGCTTAATTTCCCCTTTCTTGGTGTGTCTTGTGATTTTTGTTGAAAACTGAACATTTGAGTCTAACAAAGTGTAAATCTGGAGATGAAACTTTCTTCCATTCTCCAGGGTTTGTAGACTTTTGTTATTAATTTTGTTTATTTATTTTTAAAAATTGTTTTATACTGCTTTTTTGTTGAGAATCAAACTGAGGTATAAATTTTGCTGTCTCAGGTCCTTACTAAACCTTTTCCTGGCCATGAATGGACACTTTCTAGTTTTCCTGGTATATGTAGCTGTCTTACAAGTCCTATCCTTTAATGTTTCCCATTCAAATTGGAGAAATGAGAAAAATTAGGAGGAAAAAAGCAGGCATCAGTGTTTTAAGACCCTTAGAAGTCATTGAGCCAGAGAAGGAGGTGGCTGCAATAGTGTATGAAACAGAAACCTTGCTGCCTAATCCTTGTCTGCATCTCTGTGATCAGAGCAGCAATCAGCAATCAGAACATAGGTAACTGATGTTTGGACAAATCATGTTTTGCCCACTCAGCTTCTTGAAACCTGTGTACCTTGAAACCCATGCTCTATGAACACATGTATACAGCTTCCTGCTAGAGACTGAGGGATGGGGGATTGGTAGCTGCTACTGTGGAAACAGCTGAAATGGACTGAAATTGTCTGCAATTTTAGAGTTAAAGACTTCCCCTGGTAGTTGGAAATCATCAATTGGCCACGGAATTCCCAAATAGTTATTTCAGACAAAGTCTGTCAGTGGAATTGTTGTCTATGTTGGAAACAGATTTTTGGTGCTCCACCATCTTACCAGAACCTTCCCCACTGTGCTTTGACCTATTATTTATTTTCAGAATTTATATATATTTATATACTTGAATACGTATGTGAATATATACATGCACACACATATATGTATATATAATAAAATTTTCTTATCTATAATATAAATATATAACAATATATATATTGTAATATAAATATATAACTATACATATACATATACATACATAAATTATTCACAGTTGCTATTTGAAAGTGTGTCCAAGAAAGTTCCTTATACTCTCATCCTGGAAATGGAACCATAATAGGCGTGTCTTGACAGTGTCAAGGATGGAAAGACCTTCAACTGAACAAGTAATTCTTCCCAGGTATTTAACCGAGGTGCCATGGCTTGTGCTTTGTGTGGGGCAGCACCGCATCCCTCTTTGTGAGCTCCTATGTGAATGTTTGTGTCTTGAATGTGCTCCATGAATCTGTACAAAAGGAGACTGCCCTCAATGTACTCTCATACATGTGCTTCTGGAGAAAGTTAGACGTGGTTGAAGATATTGCTGGCTAAACCTGTGAGAGGGCTGTTGAGGTAGTCCATGAGAAGCCAAGTTACAAGTTATTTGAATCCTTCAAAGGTAAAGGTGAAGAGACACTACAGCTGAGACCTTGTTGAAAGAGGAATTAAACAGAATCTATTACCACATCTATGATTGTAAAGAATTTATTAGTACTTAGATATAGTCAGCAATTTCAGTAAGATTGGAAATGGAGGCCCTGATATGATGACTTTGGCATTAAAGTCATAGTAAGCCACTGAGAGGCACCAATCATTCAAGTTTAAGAATAGTCAAATTTGGCTATTGAATGGAGAACTGGTGGGGATAATCCCTTCTTTGTTAGTGGATCCTTTATAAAAGGGATTTCATCCTTGAAGGCACTCTATTGAAACATATTTCATTGCATTAAAAGTTTTAATATATTGGGCAGATCACAGCGAGTTCCTTTTAACCATGGTGTTAGTGCTAAAACCTTAATTTTATTTTATTACTTCTAATATAGGAGCAACCATAGCTATTGTGAGGTAGCTTAATCAATGGCTACTATAACTATGGGATATTTAATCCCCGTAGTTAAGACAGGGTATGCACAATTGTCCTCTATCTACTCTTTTGTAACTCCCAACAGTAGACGTACTTTGATAAATTTGGGTGAGCTCTCATGATATATCTGTTATTTTCCACAGTACTGACTAAGACAATTAAGGTTTGTCATTGGGATGTCTCATCCAAAGTTAAAAGTAATTTAGAACCTTTGATGAAAGTCACGAAAGCCAATTTGTGGCCTTTCTCTGTTATAATATTTTAAAAGTAATGTTAGATTCCACATATGTCAAAACCCAGACCGCTGTTTAAATTTCTTTCCTGACTCTCCCATGCTGTAATTTCCCTTTTTTTTTTTTGTCGTTCCTTTCATTGTCATTACATATACTTTGGGGGAAGGTATACCTTCTAACCTGCTCATATTTATAAGTTCTTCCTCAGAATGTCCTAATTAGTATCAGTAAATCTAAGGGTCTTCCTGATAGTGACTTTAGAGAATGGAGATTAAGCTGAGTTTGAATTAACCCTTGACTTAACCCCATGAGGGTGTCATCAGTGTTTCCTTGTTACTGTGTTAATCAAGGTTTTCTTTTAGCTACAGAGATATAAACAGCAAGAGTAGCAAAGGCATTTTCTAGGGATCTAATGCACCTTCTACTTTTACAGGTGTGGATCTCATCAGATGACATGGTGATATTCTTAACACCATTCAGTGGGCTTGTAAACTGTCATCAGTCTTAACTCAGGGCACTGTTTATAATGGGGATGGTACTTGAGATGTACAACCATTGGTCATATGGTCCCACCTAGCCCAGTGTCAATCACACAGTTCATGCTGCAATTCAAAAACAAAGTCAATTACTACACAGAAGATAGGTTTGTGTGAAACACATGACCAGGGCCACTTAAAGGCTAAAACCATACTTTTGTTTCTAAATACCAATTATGGAAGCTCCTGGGTGAGATAGAGGTGTAGGTTCCCCTCATTGGGTCTGGCTTGTTTGCCTGAAAATTTTGGTCATACAAGGGTGGGTATGTTGAGGCTTTCTCCTTATTTTGCAAGATATGTCACGGAAGGTTAAGGAGGAGCTTGAAAGCTGTAAGCAGTCCAACTTCAAAAATGGTGCCAGACTCTTTATTATGCATGAGTTATGGGGGAAATGCCAGAATGATAAGTAGGAGTGCAGAGGACGACTATTGTTAACTTAGTCTTTGGCATATTTTGGGATGAATGAAAAACCTTTGCCTGTATTACTTTTAAGTAACAAAAACGATGCTTTTTCTCCTAAAGAACAAAGGACTGGGGAGCTGGGATAAAATAAATATGTATTTAAATACAACGTGTACCACTTACTATATGTGCAGCCTTGACAAATTATCTGACACTTCATTTATCTTTGCCTTCTCACCTGTAAAATGAAAAGTATCTGAACCTTTACATGAAAGATTTAAATAGAAGCTTAGGGTACTTTAAATTGAATAAACGTAATCTAATTATTATAAGGTTCTCGTTAAATAGCATCAGATCCTATGACTGAAGAGATTAAAAAGCAAGCAAAAAGCCAAAAAACCTCGAAAAGCAAACATTCAGACATATATATAATTATTAGAATAAAAAAGTATGGTATCATGCCAAAATTAATCTGCACTGTTTGACTTAATGACATATTTTTATTGGTGTTTTAAAACAATTTTATTTAGAAAAGAAGGAAAATGCATACCAAGTTATCAGTTGGCTTCTACCTGAGGATCACGAAAAAGAATTAAAGAAACATTTTGATTTCTATATGAAGGAAGCTTTGCATGGCAGGTAATTTCTTTTATTCTCTGATTGAAAAACTTACCATTTTAGTGATGTAAATAAATGGTTGGATGCATGAATACTTGGAGTGAGTTTAAGAGAGATGGATGGGTGGGTGGATGGGGAAACCAATGATGGGAGGCAGTGGACGGATGGAGTAGATGGGTTTCGCACTCTGAATCATCCCCTTTGTGTGCTGTGCCTCTTCCGCTGAAAGCATGGGTGTATTCTGTATGGTGATGGGGACGACCCCCCCCGGGTCTTCCTGGCAGCACTTCACCTACAGTGTTTGTGTCTATACTCTCCACCACACAGAAGGCAGGATAAACAGCAGAATTTCTCATGGTTAGTAGGCATCTCAGAGCCACCATTTACACTTACTTTTCCTCTTATTACATAAATTCAAGAATGGAAACATGCTTATGAACACTGACTTTTCATGCCTAGAGCCATTTTTAACTCATTTCAAAGCCCAAATGCCTTGATGACACACACTGTGATATTAGCCTGAAAATTTTTGTCATTTTCTGAGATGTATAGAAAGTTCTTTATCTTTGATAGAAGAGGGAAAAGACACATATTTATGCCTTGCTTGGTGAATTATACAGTGGCCTCACCCCACCTTCCCCTTTTTCCTTAAAAATTCTTTTCAGTCATCAAGGTAGCCTTAAAAACTGGCTTTTTCCATAATGCCTTTCTCCTTACATAAACTGGAAGATCAAATTATTCATCCAGAAGAGATCTGATCTAAAATACTCTCTTGAAACATTGTCTATATCATCTTGTGTTGTTATTCATAACTTTTTATTTTGTCTTGTCTCTCCCCCTTCATTTCTTTGAAGACATGTTTCACCCACGTATTAAATATGGCGCAGCATGCTGAGCACAGTACGTTCTTGTATTTTAATATATTAATTTCAAATATGCTGAATGTTTTTCTTTTGAGGAATTTGTAGTTCATGTCTTGAATTTATCCACAATATGTAGCAGTCATTTATTATGTAAAATCATTAAAAAATATAATAGAGGGGCGCCTGGGTGGCTTAGTCGGTTAAGCGTCCAACTTTGGCTTAGGTCATGATCTCGCGGTTCGTGGGTTCGAGCCCCGCGTCGGGCTCTGTGCTGACTGCCAGCTCGGAGCCTGGAGCCTGTTTCAGAGTCTGTGTCTCCCTCTCTCTCTGACCCTCCCCTGCTCACGCTGTCTCTCTGTCTCCGAGAGAAATAAATAAAAATAAATAAATAAATAAAAATGTAATAGAGAATAATTTCAGCTAATTATCTGTTGTTACTTGAGGTTTATTCTAAAGTATATGTGGATATCTGCGTATTGCTAATGACCCTCCCTTGTAGGCTTCCTTTTAGTGGGCTGACATGGTGCAGTGTTTTACAGGTTAAAGGTTTGCTAGGCCATTGATTTCCCCCATCCTTCACTCAAGTAGGAGGTCTCCAAAGCACCTGTACCTATAGCTTCTGGTCAGGAGCATTCACATCTATTTGCTCATATGTTGTGAAAAAAGTGTTGTATTCATTGCAGTCACTAATGTGAAAACATTGAAGGAGAATAGTGCCATAGAAAATTTCTCAATTAGGTATCAGTAAAATTTTAGTATTAACTTCTTTGACTACAGGAAGCATGAAATGGGAAAGTTAATAATAAGCTTCAAACAAATTTTATTTTTGTTTGTTTAAATTGTTTACCTCATGTGCTAGAAAGATATAAATCTCATATTCAGCTTAGAATTGGAGTTCTATTACCACCAGAAAGTCCCTTGTGTGAGACAATCTGTCAAATGTAGACTGTGCAAAATTTAAAGCAAAAATGGGCTATATTATCAATTTTAGTGGACTCTGGTACCAAGTTACTTCATAAGTAGTCTGGAAAATAAGGCAGTCATTCATAAACAGTCAGTATCAGATGAAAGTTAGAGTGTCACAGAATGTGTCAAGCAGACATGGAACTGTGAAGTCTGCTACAGTCAGAGATGGCTTCCAGACTGGGAGGTTCTTGAATTGGCCTGGATGGGGTAGATGTAATTGGCTGGAGAAAAGGGAGAGAATGAAGTGAGAACATTTTAGGAAGGAGAAGCAGAGCAGAGTAGTCATTGGACACTGGTAAAATAGGTGGGCTGCTGTCAGATATGGTCTTATCTTCCTGGGATATTTTCTTTGAGCTAAAGTTTCTTCTAAGTATTGTGAAATTAACTCTTCAATGAATATTTGTCATTATATACTTTTCTTTTCAACAGAGAAGCATTTGACACCTTTGTAAAGTTAATGGAACAACTGGGGATTCAATGCAGTGATTTGCTAAGGAGAAGTGATATCATGGATTCTTTAAAAAATGAGAACTTTGACCTGGTATTTGTTGAAGCATTTGACTTCTGTTCTTTCCTGGTTGCTGAGAAGCTTGGGAAGCCATTTGTGTCAATTCTTCCTACCCCATTTGGCAGTGTGGACCTTGGGCTACCAAACCCCATGTCTTATGTTCCCGTATTTCATTCCTTGCTAACGGACCACATGGACTTCTGGGACAGAGTGAAGAATTTTCTGATGTTCTTTGATTTCTTCATGAAGCAATGGAGAATCCAGTCTACATTTGACAACACCATCAAGGAACATTTCCCAGAAGGCTCTAGACCGGTTTTGTCTCATCTTCTAAAGAAAGCAGAGCTGTGGTTTGTTAACTCTGATTTTGCTCTTGAATTTGCTAGGCCGTTGCTTCCCAACACTGTGTATGTTGGAGGCTTAATGGCCAGACCTGTTGAACCAGTACCACAAGTAAGTAAAACTTTACATCTTAATATGGGCTTCATGCAGAGCTCTTCATTGTAGAGTTGGTGGCTCCCCTGCCAGTGGAAATTGGGAATGAAGTAGGGTTAGACAAACAAAACATGACCTGAGCTGAACTCAGATGCTCAACTGACTGAACCACCCAGGTCCATCCCCACAGGTATAATGTTAAAACTTTTAATCCATTCTGAGTCTATGTATGGTGTAAGGTAAGGGTCCAGTTTTATTCTTGATCATGTTGCTATCCACATGGCCTGGTTAGGGATTCTGGTGAGAGGGTGTTTCATAACTATTCACCAGCTTTGATGAGACTGGTTACACATTTGCCTTGGAGGCACTACCCTTTCACTTAGTTCTGGATTTCTTACAAGGGAATTTGACCATGAAATATTGCTGAATTGGCATGTTTTTCAGGGGAAGAAGCATCCAGGGCTTCCTACTCTGCCATCTTGTTGATCCCAGGGTCCACTTTTAAGGAAGCCCTCCTGGAAGGGTGATGGAAGTTTTGTTAGGTCTTACATGACCTTGATACTGGGAACCTCCTTAAATAACAGCCATAAATTCTTCCAACGCCTTACCCTCCTCCTAGCCTTGCTGGTAAAAATGCTTCAATAAGCTGATATTTTATTTTCCATTTTTTGTGATCATATATATAATAATTATGTAGTGAGAGGCCACCACAATTAAGGATTTTTAAGGAGGTTAGTTATTCATGTAAATGAAATGTAAAAAACCGAGACATAGTATAGTGAGTCAGGACTGGATGTGACTGACAACAAGAACTGCAGGCATAATCTCGATTATCTCCTTCCTATAAAGGCCTGGTTCCTGACTCAGCCTAGATTTTCTGATTCTAATGAACTTGAACTGGGTCTAGATAATGTAATATTTAAATGTTATCCAAGTGGTCTGAAGGCAGAGCCTGAACTCAGAATGACTGCTCTAGAAATTTTCAAAATGGTGGAGAGCTAAGATTAGTGGCTGCCTGTTGCCTATAGGTAGCCACTTGGGTGCTATTGCATGGATGTTATCTCATATATTGTGTGTCATGCCACCTTGAGAGAACTGTGATGATCTCCAATTTTATACATGAGAGGACAGATGTTCATGTGATGTACATATTATTCCCAGCACCATTTATCTCCGAGCAGCAAAAGCCCAGATCTGACTTAGGCACCAAAGTCTCTACCCTTCCCCTACTGATCTTGAATTGAGTGAACAGAAAAAGTTGAGGAATGATTCCTGGGCAAAATGGACTTTGGTTTATGGTGGCATTTTTTAAGAAACAGACTGGGAAGGAAGATGAACCAGGCTGAGAGAACAGGGGGCCCCATGTGTGGAGTTATAAGTCAGATGGCCATGAGGCTGGGTTCTCTTGGTGACACTGGCCAGGCCAAAAGCTCATACATATAAAACTAGGCCGGGGCGCCTGGGTGGCTTAGTCGGTTAAGCGTCCGACTTTCGCTTAGGTCACGATCTCGCGGTTCGTGGGTTCGAGCCCCGCGTCTGGCTCTGTGCTGACTGCCAGCTCAGAGCCTGGAGCCTGTTTCAGTCTGTGATTCCCTCTCTCTCTGACCCTCCCCTGCTCACGCTGTCTCTCTCTCTCTCTCTCTCCTAGAAATAAATTAAAAAAATATATTAAAAAAAAAAGTTAAAAAAAAAAAACTAGGCCAAAACACAGGTCTTACCTGACATGATGGTGGGTCAAGTCTTGGGAGAGAGACAGGAGTTATTAAGGAAGAGAATAATGGAAGTGAAACTGTGTAATCCGCGAGATAAAAGATGCTTCTTCATACAATTTTTCTTCTCTTCCTTCCTATTTTTTTCTATTGTGATCAAATAGACATAGTATAAATTTTACCACTTTAGCCATTTGAAGGGTACAGTTCAGGGGCATTAAGAACATTCTCATTGTGCAACCATTACCTGTATCCATCTTTAGAAAATTTCCCTCTTCCCAAACAGAAAATTCATACCCACTTTATAGTAACTCATCATTTCCCCAGACCCTGGCAACCACTATTCTCATGTTGTATGTACAAATTTGACTACTCTAGGTGCCTTATATGGGTGGAATCATATAATATTTGTTCTTCTGTGATGGCTTGTTTCACTTTGCATTATGTCTTCAAGATTCATGCATGTTGCAGCATGTATCCAAACTTCTTTCCTTTTTAAGTTGTTTTTTATTTTGAGGGGGAGGAGGGGTAGAAATAGGGGGAAGAGAGGGGCACCTGGGTGGCTCAGTCAGTTTAGCGTCCGACTTCAGTTCAGGTCATGATCACACGGTGCATGGGTTCGAGTCCTGTATCAGGCTCTGTGCTGACGGCTAGCTCAGAGCCTGGAGCCTGCTTCAGAATCTGTATCTCCCTCTTTCTCTGACCCTCTGTTGCTCACTCTCTCTCTCTCTCTCTCTCTCTCTCTCTCTCAGAAATAAATTAAAGACATTTAAAAAATTAAAAAAAAAAAGAAATAGAGGGCAGAGAGAGAATCCCAAGCCATCTCCACATTGGCAGTATAGAGCCCCATGTGGGGCTCAGTCTCATGAACTGTGAGATCATTACCTGAGCTGAAATCAAAAGTCCAATGCTTAACTGACAGAGCCACTCAGATGCCCCTGAATTTTAAGGCTAAGTAGTATTTCAGTGTATGTATATACCATATTTGTTTATATATTCATCTGTTGATAGACACCCTGGTTACTTCCAATTTTGGCTATTGTGAATAATGCTGCTATGAACAGTAGTGCTCACAAATATTTGCTTGAGTCCTTGCTTTTGATTCTTTTGGGAATATACCAAGAAATGGAGATTCTGGGGCATATGATAATTGTATATTTATGTTTTTGAGAAACTGTCACATAGTCATTTACAGTGGCTGCACTAGTTTGCATTTCTACCAACAATGCGCAAGGATTCTGATTTCTCCACCTCTTCACAAACTTGTCATTTTCTGTTTTTGTTTTTTTTTGTTTTTTAAAAATTTTGTTACTCACTATCCTAACGGATGGGAAGTAGTGTCTCATTGTGGTAGGATTCTCTGATTAGTGAGGTTTACCATTTCCTAACCTTATTGGCCATCTGTTTATCTTCTTTGTTCAATATCTGTTCAAGTTTTTGCCTATTTATGAATCATGTTTGTGTTTTTGTGTAGAGTAGGTCTTTATATAATCTGGATATCAGTCTCTTATTAGATATATGACTTGCAATTATTTCTCCCATTCCCTGGGTTGCCCTTTCACTATGTTGATAGTGCCCTTTGATACACAACATTTTTCTTTTTGATGCAATTTTTTATTGTGTTGCCTGTGCTGTTGGTGTCTTATATGAGAAATCACTACCAAATACAATGACATGAAGATTTCTCTATTTTATTCTAATAATTGAATTTGTAGAACTCATATTTTTAGGTCTGCCATCCATTTAAGTTGATTTATCATATGGTGTAATGTAATGGTTGGCTTTCCACTTTTTGTATGTGGATATACAGTTTTCCAATATCATTTGCTGAAAAGACTATCTGTTACTAATGAATGGCCTGGCACCTTTGTCAAAAGTTATTTGACCAAATATACCTGGGGTATTTCTGGACTTTCTACTTTATCAGGTTGATCTACATAAATGTCTTTTTGTCATACCACACTATTTTGATTACTGTAGCTTTGTAGTAACTCTGATATCAGGAAATGTGAGACCTCCAACCATATTCTTTCTTCCACATTGTTTTGGGTACAAATTGTTTTTGAAATTCCATATCAGTTTACAACAGGTTTCTATTTCTGCCAGAAGAAAATGCTGTTGACTGTTGATGGAGATAGCATGGTACCCGTGGATCACCTTGAAGTGCTGACATCTTTAAAGTATTAAGTCTTGGAGCACCTGCGTGACTCATTTGGTTAAGTGTCTGATTTCAGCTCAGGTCATGTACTCTTGGTTCGTGTGTTCAAGCCACACATTCAGCTCTGTGCTGACATCTCAGAGCTTGGAGTGTGCTTCGGATATTGTGTCTCCCTCTCTCTCTCTCTTCCTCCTTGTACTCTGTCTCTCTCTTTCAAAAATGAGGATCAAAAAATATTTTTTAAAAAAAGTATTAAGTCTTCTAATACATGAAGCCTAGATTTTGTTTCTATTTCTTTGTATCTTCTTTAATTTCTTTCAGCAGTGTCTTGTAGTTTTCAATGTAAATTCTTTTATCTCTTTGGTTAAATTTATTCCTAAGTGTATTTTTATTCTCTGGATTGTATTGTAAATGAAATTGTTTTTCTAATGTCCTTCTTGAAGTGTTCATTATTAATGTAATCCAACTGATATACTGAGCTGATTTTGTTCCTTGCTACTTTCCTAAATTTCTTTATTAGTCATGACACGTTTTTTGGTGTGTCAGGAATCTTTAGGGTTGTCTACATATTATATCTTCCCATGTGCCATTGTTTCTTGATGCAATCTTTCTACTCTTCTCTCATTCCCCTGAGAGCTCCCTAATGCATATATTAATCTACACGAGGGCGTCCTATGAGTCCCTTATACTCTATTCACTATTTTGCCCTTTCTCCTTTTTGCTCTTTAGACTTGACATTTTAGATGCTCTGTCTTCAGGTGTACTAAGTCTTTCTCATGTCTGTTTTGGTCTGCAGTGAACTCCTTTAGTGAATTTTTCAATTCAGTTATTGTATTTTTTGTTTTGATTTTGTTTGTTTTTTGAAAAATAATCTCTGTCGCTTCTTGCTATTCTCTGTTTGTTCATATATTGTCTTCTGATTTCCTTTAGACCTATGTCCACTTTTATTTTTTTAGCTTTTTGTGCATATTTAGTCAATATCAAAGCCTTTGTTTGGTAAATGCAATGCATATTTTTTCAAGGAGGGTTTCTGGTGATTTATTTTGTTCCTTTAAATGACACATTTTAGCTTTTTACTCTTCTTCTATCATTATATGTCTTATAACCTTTTGCAGAGAGTTGTGGGCATTTGTAGAAACAGTCACCTCTACTTGTGTCTGGAAGCTGCCATGGAACACCTTCATTAATTAGTAGGGAATGTTTTAATACTTTGGATCAGCCAAAGAAGACCATTTAAAGTGTTCTGAGGTATTTTCTGAGCATTTTTCCTGTCTTGACCTTTGTATATGCCTTTCTTCACCTGATTCTTCCTGTATACTTGGCTAATTTGAATGTCTTAAGTTCTCAAAGAGTCTTATCCAGATCCTGTTCAGGGACAGAGGTGTTTTGTTGTATTTTATTCACATTATCTCTAGCCACAAGATTCTAAAATCTGTATATCCCTGCAGGTTTTACATGGCATTATGCGCTCTACTGTCTTCCAGTACTCCCAGCAACCTGATATCTGAGCTATATTGCCATTCCAAGTCAGAGCTCCAAGTCTGGTGAGATCTAACCCTGTCACGTGAGAGCGTACAGAGTGGCTACATTGTTGCAAATTATTTCAATTCTTCTCCTCTTACAAAAGGCAGGGCCTTATTGCTGCCTCTGGACCATGGCATGCCATTCCAGGAAGAGTGTGGGAAAAGAGAGTAAAATTGCCATGGAAATTCTCACCTTTCTGAGAGTGTTTTTTTCTCCCTTCTTGACTGGGCATTCGTTTGGTTTCTGTATATACTGACTATTTTCCCAAGACCTATAAAATTATTTGAGTGAGACTGTAACCTTTTTGTCCCATTATTTTTTTGTGAGGGATTGGAAGTATTAAGCTTCTTATTATAACATCACGCTCTGCCCTTGCCAAGATGATAGATTTACACTGATCTTATAAATGTCAAATGACAACAAAGCTGGTTTTGACTGGTCCTTAGGGATGGTAGTTTTTTATAGTGTTGTGCTGGATGGAGTTAAGAAGGGCCAGAATGGCACAATGAGGTAAGTTGGAGACAGTCAACAAATGCAGAGGAAGGAAGAAACAAATGTTTTGAAGAATTGACAAAAGATATGAAACTAATTTTCAGGGTATTAGATTATGAACTTCTATAAGAATCATCTAGGGTGGCTATATGCTCATTAAATTCAGGCAAAATAGACTGATGTCAAACCTTTTAAAGGAGATAAAAGATATTTTATAAGTGGTCTACTATAACAAAATGAGTCAGCATAATACAGCATATTAATAGAATGAAGAGGATAAAAAGGCTCATCATCTCAAGAGAGGCAAGAAAAATATTTGAGAAAACTAAACTCCTTTCATGATAAAAGCAGACACAGAGCTAGGAGTAAAGAGACATTTCTTGAACGTGGTAAAGAGTATGTATGGAACACTCACAGCTAACGTTATACTCTATGGAATAGATTGAAATCCTGCTGCCTCAGATCAATAGTCTAAGATGTCTACCAACATCACTGCTATTCACATATACCCTAGGCAAAGCAAGTAGGCAAGAAAAAGAAAGAAAAGGCATCCAAATTGGAATGGACAATGTAGAAGTAGTTTGATATTCATATGACATAATGTTATATCCAGAATCCCAATGAATTCATACGAGTTGTGTTTTCATACACTGGCAATGAACAATCTGAAAATGAAACCAAGCAAACTATTCAATTTACAACAACATCTAATTAAACTGAGGAGGTGAAAAACATATACACTGGACACTACAAATTTGCTTAAAGAAATTAAGGGAAACCTAAATAAATGGAGAGACATCTCAAGACCATGAGTTGTGATACTTAGTATTGTTAAGAGAGCAGTACTACTCAAAGTGATCTACAATTTAATCTAAGACTTATCAACATTGGAATGGCCTTATTATTACTTGTTTTTTTGCAGAAATGGAAAAGCCAATCTTCTTCTCCCATTGAAATGTAGTGAAATGCAAATAATCAAGTCAACATGAAAAGGAACAGGGCTGGATGACTCACACATCTGTGACCAATTCATCTTGACAATGGTGCCAAGTGCAATCAATGCAGAGAATAGTCTCTTCAGCAAAGGATGCTGAAATCAGTGGATATTCATTCACATGGAAGAGAATATATTTCAAGCATTCCTCACACCATATACAAGCATCAACCCTAAATGAATCAATGGCCCTAATGAAGAGCTAAAAGCCAGAAAATTCTTAGAAGAAAAGAAAGGGATAAATTGCAGGGACTTGTATTTGACATCGAATTTCTAGAGTGACATTGAAAGGGTGAATAACAAAGAAAGAATAAACGAACTGGACTTAATCAGAATAAAATCTTCTCCGTATCAAAGGACATGATATAAAAAATGAAAGGACAACCTTTCAGGTCCCAGGCAAGTATGTACTCTCCCGCTGCTTTTCAGCCTCATATTGGAGGTCCTAATAAAGTAATATGAGAAAGAAAAAGGAATAAAAATCATGTAGATTAGGCAGAAAGAGTGAAAACTGTTCTTGTTTGAAGATGGCATGATGGTCCATTTAAAAAATCTGAAAAGTCAAGGAAAAGATTTCTGGAACTAGCAAACAAGTATAGTAATATCAAATGATCCAAGATTGCTATTTTTAAAAATCCATCTTTTTCTTATATATGAGCAATGAAAAGGAGGAATGTGAAATGAAAACCACTCTACCACTTACATTTGCACCACGAAATATGAACTCTGGGAATAAATACTAACAAAATATGTACACGATTTATATAATGAAAACAACAAAATGCTGGTTAAAGGATTCAAGGAATTAAGTAAATGGAGAGATACTGCATATTTATGGATAGGAAGACTCAGCATTGCTAGATATTAGTTATCTACAATTGGATCTACAGATACAGTGCAATCCCACTAAAAATCACAACAAGTTATTTGTGGATATTGTTAAACTGATGCTCAGATTTTCATGGAGTGGCCAAAATCCTGAAGAGCCAACACAGTTTTGAAGATGAAGAACTAAGTTGGAAGGCTGACATTAGTCAACTCCATGACTTACGAAATGGCTAAAGTAATCACAACAGTGTGGTATAAGCCAAAGAACAGACATATAGATGAATGTAAAACATAGAGAGTACACACAGACCCTCATACATTTAGTCAAATGATCTTTCACAAAACTTTAAAAGAAACATCACAAAAAGACAATAGTCTTTCCAATAAATGGACACAGATCTTAACGTCTTTAAAAAAATGAACTCAAGTGTATCACAGAGTTCAGTGTAAAATGCAAAAGTATGAATCTCCTATGAGGTGATGTTGGAGATTATAGGTGATGTAGTGCCTGGTGATTGTTTTTTATATATAAAATCTAAGGCATGTTCTATGACAGAGTCGATACGTGGGCTATATTGATTTTAAAAATAAAGAAGATATGGTTTATATATACAATGATTAATACTTAACAATGAGAAGGAAGGAAATCATGCCATATGCAGCAATGTGGAAGGAACTGGAAGGCAATATACTGAGTAAAATAAGTCAGCATGAGAAAGACAAATATTGTATATTTTCACTCATGTGGATCTTAAGAAACGTAACAGAAGACCATGGGGGAAGGGAAAGGGAAAAATAAATACAAAGTGAGAGGGAGGGAGGCAAACCATAAGACACTCTCAAATACAGAGAATAAACTGAGGGTTGAAGGGGTGGTGGCAGAGAGGGGAAAACGGGTGATGGGCACTGAGGAGGACACTTGCTGGGATGAGCACTGGTGTTGTATGTAAGTGATGAGCTACAGGAATCTACCATAAAACCAAGTGCACACTTTACACACTGTATGTTAGCCAATTTTATAATAAATTGTATTAAAAAATAAAAATATCTGTTCTGAGAAATACCTTTCATACGAATAAAAGGAGGAGACACAGACCAAGAGTAAATATTTCATAGATATACCTGATAATGGCTATTATTCAAAATGTAATACACACAAATATACATCTGTATATACAATATATACATAGAGTTCTTAAAACCCAGTACTAACAACAAACCAATCAATTAAAATTTTAAAATGGGCCAAACGCCTTACGAGAACTCTCAGCTAAGAAGACAGACAATTGGCTCATAATTATATGAAGGAGCCACATGACAGATATTTTCCCAGCATCTACCTCAGCCTCCAGAATGCCTCCTGCCGCCTAGTAGGCCTCGACAGCAACTGGCACTCACCCAGGCACTAGCACCTCTGATCTGGCATGGGAACACTCCTAAATGGCCATATCTCCCCAGACAAAATGAGAGATGAGGATGACCCTGGTACTGGAGCCATGTGCACAGTGAAGAAAGAAGTTGTCATCACCTCAAATTTCCTCTACTGAAACGTTGTTATACATGGAAGTCCTGAGTCTCGGTATTGATGCTACAGTATGCATTAAGTGCCTCATGTGCAATGTGGGCTTTTGTGGTAGTGGCTGGACACCTAAGGTCTCTTGGCATCCATTTGTGATTATTGGAAATATTTGTATGGTGTGGTGTGTGACTCCAAGGCCACCAGGAATAACAGACAGGAGCACAGTGCAGAGGGTACCAAGCTGTCCTCGGAGCTATGAGAAGCGTATGAAGACAGGGAGCTCTAGGCACTGACTGGAGGCTGTGCTTGGTCAGTAGATGTCTCTCATTTCATGGCTGTCTAGGCTTCCGTGAACAGCTTTGTTCACCTCCTTTCCTTTCTTCTCTCCAGGAATTTGAGAATTTCATCAGCAAGTTTGGAGACTCTGGTTTTGTCCTTGTGGCCCTGGGCTCCATGGTGAGCACCTATCAGTCCCAGGAAGTTCTCATGGAGATGAACAGTGCCTTTGCTCATCTCTCTCAAGGGGTGATATGGAAGTGTCAGGCTTCTAAGTGGCCCAAAGATGTCAAATTGGCAGCAAACGTGAAAATTGTGGACTGGCTTCCTCAGAATGACCTCTTGGGTAAGGACTGCCCGGCTCTATTTCTCTTTTTCTAGTTATGTCTCCTTGGGGCTCCATGGGGCAACTCCATCACCATGAGAAGGGACGGTTGGTAGCTAATGGTAATATTTAGAGCATGGGAAAGATGCAGCCACCTGGAGCTCCTGGGAAATCAGGCTATACATCCCAAATGCTTAAACTGCCATGTTTGCTTCTTCCTTCCTATTCTAGTCCTGATATTTGTCACCAGAAGTGATATTTTCATCAGGCTATTTTAACCTAAACATATTTGCACTGAAAAAAGTTGTCCAAACCCAGTCGAAGGCAGTTTGTGGACTTTGAAAACACACACCAGGGGTCTTTTGGCCATTGCTTTTCCTGGCCTCTTGAGAACCTGTTAGACCATGTGACAGTACAGACACACACTCCCACACATGTTAGTACATGTTGCTATGCTGCGAAAGGTATAGTCATACTTTCAAGAAATTGATGCTGATGGTGTCTGAAGGGTGTGCCAAAATATCTGACTGTCAAGGTGTGTAACCTGACAGCCAGTTAGTTGGTCTATAAAATTGTCTGGTAACAGCTCCTTACACCCCAAGAGTTTCCTTGTCCTTGTGCCAGTGTTTTGAGCACTCTCGCTGCCACAACAGCTGAATGCCTCTGGGGTTCACCCCAAGATTATGGCTCACAAACATATTGGGAACTTAACATGGAGAGTTCTGCGTATTTTTCCACAAGGCATGGAGTAAGGAAAAGGATTCTGGTTTTCAAGGAAACACCGATAGATTCTGATGCACATCCCTGTTGAGAGGCACTGTTTGAGATGAACTCTTCATTATCAACACCTTGTTTTGGTTTTCTCTAAAAAAGAATGGAGTAGCACACAGGAACTGGAAATACTGAGCTGGGGGGGTGTCCATCATACCCTACTTTAGAGGATTTCTTATGAAATGGAGGAGAAGGCACGTAGAGTGTATGTTTGAGGAATGCCACGTGAGGTGTGATGACAATGAAAGTGTTAAGACTTCAAGGAAGAGGAAATAAACAAGCAGTGAAGGAGAGACGGTTAGATCTGGACAGTGAGAGACAGAAACCGAGCTAGAAGGAGAGACCAAGAGAGAGGGAAGACATAGGAAAAACAAAGAGAGAAACAAAGTAGAGAGAAGAGTTGATGGATGGCTAGGTAGTTTTCTCTGCAAATTTCCGTTGGCTCTGAGTCTTACATGGATTGACTTAGAGGAGTCTCTGTTGCGAGAAGGCCAGAATCTTCTATCTTGGAATATATACCCTTGAGTGTGTTCAAAGCTAAATCAGTACATCCATTTTCTACAACATGCCTTGAATTCCCTTGGTATTTTCCTCTGCCCTGATGCTTTCCCTGGTGTTCTGAAAGATTTCAACCTGACATATTCTGCTCTGTTCCTGCTTTACAACAGCTCACCCACGCATCCGTCTTTTTGTCACCCACGGTGGGATGAATAGCGTGATGGAGGCCATCCAACACGGTGTGCCCATGGTGGGGATTCCCGTCCTTGGAGACCAGCCTGAAAACATGGTCCGAGTAGAAGCCAAGAAGTTGGGTGTCTCTGTCCAGTTAAAGCAGATCAAGGCAGAGACTTTTGCTCTGAAGATGAAAGAAGTCATGGAAGACAAGAGGTATGGGACTCAGAATTTGTCATCATTTAGACTAAAAGAACATATGAAACACAATGGGCACTGTGGAACTGTTTGGCAGTAAAGGTGAAACTTTAGGGACAGAAATTCGAATGTATATGGTACTGATAGCTTATCTGTTTCCTCTGAGAGCAATACCAGGCATTTAGTTTAGGTGTCGAGAATAATTTTCTACCATAAGGGTTGTGAAGACTCTGACCTACTTACTTTGGGTCTCAGAGAGGTCTTATATTTTAGTGCTGCTTATAGTAGAATTCAGTGAGGCAGGAGGTCTCCTTTCTGTCTCCCAATATGCCACACAGTTTCCTGCCTCAGGCCCTTTGTCAGTGCTCTTCCCTAGAACATCCTTTCTTTTCTCAGGACTGGCTCCTTCGTGACAGTCAGACTCATCTCTTGTCTACTCCTCAGAGATGTGGTTTTGTCTGACAGTCCTAAATGCACTCCTCTCTCACTCTTTTCAGTCATAATTTGTTTTTCGTACTAAATACTTCTCAGGATAGTTAACTACCCCATTCCTTTTGTTTTAATTTATTACGGGTCCCTCACAGTAGAAAGTAGACAGTAAGCCCCCTGGATGGCCCAGTGTTTCTCTTGCTTTCCCCTAGGCTCCCAGGGCCTAGCACAGGGCCTGCCACAAAGTTAGGATGAATTTCTGTTAAGTGAGTTGGTAGAAGGACCCATGATGTCTTAGGTAAATCTCCATCTGGCACAATGATCTGATAACGAGGATGGACAGAATATCCTATTAGCATTTTAAGGATATCTACCCTGAGTCAGGGGTATGTTACATCACCTACATTCACATATAGTTTTTCCTTTAGTGTTCCATAAGCCTCCTGGGAAGAGACTTTTCCTTACAGCTTAATCACTGTTTTGTACTTTAGCACTTTTGGTACTTGGCATGGTTCTTTGCTTGAAGGCACCATTTTGAACTTTTCAATGTGACCAAGCTATGCTGTGGCAAGACCAGGCCAACATTTTTTCTTTCTTTTTTTTTTTTTAATGTTTTATTTATTTCTAGGAGAGAGAGAGACAGCGTGAGCAGGGGAGGGTCAGAGAGAGGGAGTCACAGATTGAAACAGGCTCCAGGCTCTGAGCTGGCAGTCAGCACAGAGCCCGACGCGGGGCTCGAACCCACGAACCGCGAGATCATGACCTAAGCGAAAGTCAGACGCTTAACCGACTAAGCCACCCAGGCGCCCCAGGCCAACATTTTTTCTTGACATCAGTCTTCTGTGCATGCGGAGGAAAGCGTGTGTGTGTGTGATACAAGGTCTCTGATACCTCTGAGGCCACAGCAGTAACTCTCTTCCTCTGTGTTTGCGAACAGGTACAAGTCAGCAGTGGTGGCCGCCCGTATCATCAGACACTCTCACCCTATGACCCCTGCCCAGAGGCTGGTGGGCTGGATTGACCACATCCTCCAGACAAGGGGTGCGGCCCACCTCAAGCCCCATGCCCTACAGCAGCCGTGGCATGAGCAGTACCTGCTGGATGTCATCTTGTTCCTGCTGGTGGTCACCCTGGGCACCCTGTGGCTCAGTGGGAAGATGCTGGGCATTATGGTCAGGTGGCTGTGTGGGGCCAGGAAGCTGAAGAAGGCTTGATGGGGATGCACCCTTGATGGGTGTTTGGGGAGCCAGTGGTTGTACAAAGTCGCCAAGCACACAGGACATTTCTGGTGTCTCCCTGTATTCCTCCTGATGGTGACACATAAATTGCTCTTCACTTCTGCCTGTATTTAAAAATTCTTGTGAAGTACCCTTGGGATTCTGCTTTATATTGTGGTAAAATATATATTATGTAAATTTTGCTATTTTAACCATTAAGTGTACAGTCAGTGGCATTTAGCCATTGATTTTATCCTGCAAACATCTCTACCACTCATCTAGAAATGTTTTCATCATTGCAGAGTAAAACTCCATGCTGATCCAACAGTGATTCTTCATATACATGCCCCCCCCCATCTCCCTCAATTCCTGTTCTACTCCTTGTGTCTATGTATTTGATCTTGGCTTGTTGACTTATGTCTCATAAATGGAGTTCTCACTGAGACCCAGACCTTTAGCAGGCAGTTCCAATTTTCTCCCCACTCCCTGTTTTTAGCACAGGGGTCTGCTTACTTCATTGTTGCTGTCTGGGTACTTGTCAATCTCTCTGCCTTTTCATCATTTACATTTCATGTCATGATATAACATATTGGCCAGTTCTTTCATTTTGGGTCTCACTCTTGCAGTTAGGCAGGTCTGGCTCTCCCAGGACTCCACCTGTGGTCTCTGTACCAATTCCTTCCTGAGAGAGCACCTCCTGTGCTGGTCAGATCAGGAATCTGTATTTGGCCAGAGTTGATGCTGTGCTTCTCACCTCCCGCAATTCCCTTTTCAAGTTTCCCATCCCTGAAGATGTAGTCATGGAGACCTCTGGAAGGGAATCCAGACCTCTGTGTAAGGCTCTTAGGCCTCAGGTTTAGTGACTATAGCCATTCCCAAGACTTTATTGACTTAGAGAGCATCAATCTCATCACTGTGATGTGGCAGAGAATACCAGTATGTGGAAATCCTTCAGGAATTACATTCAGTTCTGGGCAACATAAATCAGCAAAAGTGTGCCTTAACCACCAGGGTTTTTGTTCGGTAGTTTCTTCTTTTCATTAACAAAACCTATAGTCATGCAACGGGATATGGGTTTGGTGAATCTGTCATGGCCATAAAAGTTTCTTCCTCTTCTCTCACTCTACACACACACACACACACACACACACACACACACACACACACAAACATGCACACACTTAATACAATTTTTTAAAAATATTTGTTCTCTCTAAATTCATACAAAAGACTGTTTCTGGTGTATGGTTTTCCTGAAATATGTCCTCTTCAAATAATTATTTTCTCATAATTGATTTTCATTCCTAAATGGAATTAACTTCATCCTTAAAAATTTCAAATATATGGTACCTCATGGTTAAAATACAGAGAAGGAAGCATTAGCTATATGTAGTGTCCTTGGGAAGATCATTGGTTTTGATTGCTTAATTCTGGGGTATGAAACAGACCTTGTAACAACTAAATGATATAAAAAAGATGGAGTGCATGTGTTCTCAGTAGGCTGAGCATCTGACTCTTAAATTTTTTTATTTGGGTCTTGATCACAGGGTTGGAGGATCAAGCTCCATGTTGAGCTCCATGCTGAGCCTGGATGCTCCTTGTGATGATTCTCTCTCTGTCTCTCTCTCTCCCTCTCTCTCTCTACCCCTCCCTATCTCTGAAATAAGATTATAAAAAGAAAAAGAAAGAGGTGCTATAAATAGTTCCCTTGTTTCTACAGTAAAGGCCAATCACTTGCAAATTGTAAAAAAACATTTTCTTGGAAGTGTCCAAGGCTGGGTGTCCAATATTTACCCACTTTGTGAATTCTAATAGTGTAAAAACACCATACACAGCCAGGAACATGTCACACATAGAAATGCGTGTCCTTGTGGTATGTGACTCTGCATGTGCATGAAATATGATTTTATTTTTGTAATTCTCTTGCAACCACTTGAAATGATCTGTGGCATCCTTGAAGAATGATGTGACCGTTTCTTATGTTGTTGGGTCAGCAGTCCCTGCATTTTCCACAGTAACTAACATAGGGGCTGAGGGATTAGTCTTCCTGATTGGTAACTTCCTCCCTCCCATCCCCAGCATGCTGTCTTCCCCTAACATCTGGGTAATTTTTGAGGCCACTTCTGTTGATCCATCATATGGTGGTTCTATTTTTTAATTTGGAGGGAAATTTCCATACTGTTTTCCTTAATGGCTTTACCATTTTTCATTCCCAACAACAGTATGCAAGCATTGCTATTTCTTCATATCTCTAACACTTGTTATTTCCTGTTTTTAAGTGATAATGATACCAACAGGTATGAGTTGATATCTCTTTGTGGTTGTGATGTGCATTTCCCTGATGACTAGTGTTGATGAGCATTTTTTCCTATATCTGTTTGCCATTTGCATGTTGTCTTTGGATAAATGTCAGTTCAAGTTCTTAGCCTAGTTTTGAGTTATAAGATTTTAGTGATTTTTTTGTTTGTATGTTTATTTTATTTCTTTTTTGCTATTGGAATTTAGGCCTTTCCTATATCTTTTGGAGATTCATTTCTTCAGGAATATGGTTTACAAGTATTTTCCATTCTGTAAGTTGTCTGTTACTCTGTTACTCTGTTGATTGTTTCTTTTGGTGTGCAGAAGCTTTTTAGTTTAGTGTAATCCCACTTGGTTTTTGTTGTTGTTGTTTGTTTTGGGATTTGGTTTTTTTTTGTTTGTTTGATATTTCATTTTCATGTGCACGGTGCTATATAATTGAGATCATTGCCAATATCAATACCATGAAGTTTTCCCCTTGTGTTTTCTTCTAAGAGCTTTGTAGTTTCAGGTCTTATGTTTAAGTCTTTAAACCATTTTGAGTAGAGTTTTTTATATAGCATAATGCGAGGGTCCAATTTTATTCTTGTTCATGTGGATATCCACATGCTGGGGTTAGAGAGTGTGGTCAGAGGTGTTTTCATAACTATCCACCATTTTGGTGAGAAGACTTACACATTTGCCTGGGGTGCTGTCAGTCTTTAGGTTTTTTTAAAAATTATTTTTTAATGGTTCTGTAGGAATTGATAGCATGGAGCTTCTTATTCTGATGCCATGCTCTGCACTTTTGAATTTTAAATGATAAATTTATATTAATCTTAAAATAATCAAAAGAGAGCACAGCTGTTTTTAGGTGGTCCCCCGGGGTGGTAGTACTTATCGTGTATGTAATGCTGGAGGGGATCAAGTACAGCCAGATGGAATAATGGGGTAAATGCTTGGAGTTGGGGCCAAACAATGCAGAGGATAGAGGAACTAATGTTTTGAAGAAGTGTCAAACTGTACTAATGCTCATTTTTAGGATTAAATCAGAAACTTCCTTTTTTTAAATGTTTATTTTTGAGAGAGAGAGAGAGACAGAGACAAAGAGAGAGAAAGCGAGCGCATCAGCAGGGGAGAGTCAGAGAGAGAGATGGAGACACATAATCCGAAGCAGGCTCCAGGCTCTGAGCTGTCAGCACAGACCCGACTCGGAGCTTGAGCTTACAAACTGTGAGATCATGACCAGAGCAGGAGTCAGATGCTCAAGTGACTGAGTCACCCAGACGCCCCTAAATCAGAAACTTCTTAAGAATCATGTAGGGGTGAGGGGCGCCTGGGTGGCTTAGTCGGTTAAGCGTCCGAGACTTTCGCTTAGGTCATGGTCTCGCGGTTCGTAGGTTCGAGCCCCGCTTCGGGCTCTCTGCTGACTGCCAGCTCAGAGCCTGGAGCCTGTTTCAGTCTGTGACTCCCTCTCTCTCTGACCCTCCCCTGCTCACGCTGTCTCTCTCTCTCTCTCTCCTAGAAATAAATAAAACATTAAAAAAAGTCATGTAGGGATGGCTCTATGGTAACTAATATGACACAAAATAGACTTATGACAAAATTTGTACAAGACATAAAGGATATTTTATAAATGATTTAATATAACAAAATCAATCAGCATAATAGAACAATTATTACAATGAAGAAGATAAAAAAACCTCATCATGTCAGAGATTTAGAAAAGATATTTGACAAAACTAACATCCTTTCCTGATTAAAAACAATCACAAAACTAGGGGTAAAAATGTACTTCTTGAACACAATAAAGAGTATTTATTAAACACTCACAGCTAACATCATACTCTTTATAATAGACAGAAATTGTGCTGCCTCAGATCGTAGTCTTAGATGCCCACTCATGTCACTACTAGTCAGATACGCCCAAGACAGAGCAAGTAGGCAAAAAAAGAACTAAAAGACATCTGTTTTGGAATTGACAGTGTCAAAAGAGCTTGATTTTCATATGACATAATTCTCAATATAGACAATCCCAAAGAGTTCATACACTAAAAAGAAAATATTAAATGTTAAACAAATCTAGCAAAGTTGCAAGTAAAATATCCACATTCAAATATGAGTTGTGTTTACATATACTGGCTATGAACAATCTGAAAGTGAAATCAAGTAAAATATTTATTTACAACAGCATCCAATTAAACTGAGGAGATAAAAGACATGTCCATGGGAAACTAAAATTTGCTGAAAGAAATTAAGGAAGACCTGACCTAAATAAATAGAAAGATATCTCTAGACCATGGATTGTGATACTTAATATAGTGAAGAGAGCAATACTACTCAAACTGATCTATAGATTTGATCTAATCCTTATCAACAGTTAAGTGGCCTCTTTTATTTTATAGAAATGAAAGGGCAAATTTTCAACTTCATATCAAAATGTAAGAGACTCTGAATAACGAAAACAATATCAAAAAGAACAAAGTTGGATGACTCATACATCTGTGACCAATTCATTTTTGACAAGGGTATCAAAACCAGTGAAGAAAAGAATTGTCTCCAGAAAATAGTGCTGACACACTGGATACTCATTCACATAAAAGAGAATGTATTTTGAGCCTTCCTCACACCACATACCAAAATTAACTCAAAATGGATCAATGGCCTAAATAGAGACATAAAGCCATAAAATTCTTAGAAGAAAAGAAAAAGATGAATCTACATGGCTTGTTTTTGGCAATGGATCTATAGATGTGACACCAAATGCATGGGTAATAAAGAAAAAAATAGATGAATAGGACTTTATTATTATAAAAAACGTCTCTGTATCAAAGGACGTCATATAGAAAATGAAAAGACAACATATAAGGTAGAAGGCATGTATGTTCCTTCACTGCCATATTTTAGCCTCATACTGGAGGTCATAAGTAAAGCAATAAGATGAAAAAAGAGTAAAACGCATATACATTAGAAAGGAAGAAATAAAACTGCTTTTGTTCATAGTGGATATGATGGTTAATATCAAAAACCTGAAAAAGCCAAAAAAACCTTCTGGAACTAGTTAGCAATTACAGCAATACAGGCTAAGTATACAAAATCAAGCCTTTTTTAAAAAAAAATATATCAGAAATGAATGGAAGAATGTGATATTAAAAACACGATACCATTTACATTAGAACCACCAAAAAATGTGATCTTGGGAATAAATCCAACAAAATATGTACAAGGTTTATTTGAGAAAAACCACAAAACACTAAAGAAGGAAATCAAAAACCTAAATAAATGGAGAAAAAGTCCATAATCATGGATAGAAGACTCAATATTGTCAAGATATTAGTTTTCTCAAAATTGATCTATACAGTCAATGCAATACTAATCAAAATCTCAGCAATTTATCTTGTGGATGTTAATTAAAAATTAAAAAAAACTTTTTAATGTTTTATTTATTCCTGAGAGAGAGAGAGAGAGAGAGAGAGAGAGAGAGTAGGGGAGGGTCAGAGAGAGAGGGAGATACAGAATCTGAAACAGGCTCCAGGCTCTGAGCTGGCTGTCAGCACAGAGCCTGATGCGGAGCTCGAACCCACGAACCGTGAGATCATGACCTGAGCTGAAGTTGTCCGCCCAACCGACTGAACCACTCAGGTACCCCAATTAAAAGTTTTTAAAATTTGCATGGAGAGGCAAAAACCCCAAAGAGCCAACACAATATTGAAGTTGAAGAACAAACTTTGAGGACAGATATTGTCAACTTTATGACTTACTATAAAGCTACAATAATCAAGGGAGTATAATATTGGTAAAGATTAAATAGATTAGATGAAAAGTCCATGGAATAGAATAGAAAACTCAAAGTAGACCCACATGAATTTAATGAACTGATCTTTCACAAAGGAGTAAAGACAATAGTATGAGAAAGCATAGACTTTCCAAAATATGGTGCTAGTAAAATGGATGTCTGAACAACACAAAACGAATTAGACCCAGACCTTGCACCCTTCAAGAAAATTGACTTAAAATGGACCACAAACCTAAATATGAAAAGGCAAAAGTATACGATTTTTAAAATATGATATCAGAAAAAATCTAGAAGAACTAGTGTTTGGTGAAAACTTTTTAAAAAAATATTTTATTTATTTTTGAGAGAGAAGGAGAGACCTAGTGCAAGTGGGGCAGGGGCAGAGAGAGAGGGAGACACAGAATCCAAAGGAGACTTCAGGCTCTGAGCTGTCAGCACAGAGCCCAACATGGGACTCGAACCCATGAACTGTGAGATCATGACCTGAGCTGAAGTTGGAAGCTTAACCAACTGAGCCACCCAGAAGCCTTGGTGAAAACTTTTTAAAATGCAAATCTAAGTCCTATTCTATGAAAGAAGGAGTTGGTAAGTGTGTTAAGTTGAAATTAAAATTTCTGATCCAGGTAGGAACTGTTAAGGGAATGAAGGAAGAGCCATAGAACATAAGCAAATATTTGTAACAGACCTATCTGTTAAAGACAGTTACTCAAAATATACAAATAAACACTTGCACACACAAATATGCACAATATAAAAAGAACTCTTAAAATGTAACAATAAAAAACCTAAACTTTAAAAATAGGCCCACCATTTTTTAAGACACCTCAATAAACAAGACGGACACATGGCTACTAAGCTTATGACGAGAACATGACAGATATTTTCCCACATCTACCTCATTCTTCAGAAGGTCTATGGCCTCCTAGTGGAGCAGGACAGCAATTGGCACCCTCCCATGTACTAATGCTCTAGTCTTGCATTGGAACACTCTTAAATGACCATATCTCCCCAGGATTAGGATGAGGTATAAGGACGATCCTGGTACTGGGTCCATGTTTTCGATGAAGGAAGAGGTTTCCATCATCTCAACTTTTCTCTTCTATAAAATATTGTTATACATGGATGTCTGGAATCATGTTGGTGTTGGTAGATAGATGTTGGTGCTACAGTATGCATTCAGTGCCTCATGTGCAATGTGGGTCATTGTGGTAGTGGCTGGACACCTAAGGCTCTCTTCACATCCATTTATGATTATTGAAAATATTTCTATAGTATGATGTGTCCTGAGGTATCAGAAAAATGACTTCAAGGCCACAAGACACAATGGATGTGAGCACAGTGCAGAGGGTACTGAGCTGTCCCTGAGACTATGAGCACAATTTCAAGACAATGAGCTCTAGGACCTGACAGGAGAGCATATTCAATTAATAGCTGACTTTCATTTCATGGTTATCTAAGTTTCCATAAACGGCTATATTCACCTCCTTTCATTTCTTACCTTTCTCCAAGAATTTGAGAATTTCATCACTAAGTTTGGAGACCTTGGTTTTGTACTTGTGGACTTGGGCTCTACTGTGAGCTTACATCAGTCCTAGGAAGTTCTCATGAAAATGAACAGTGCTTTTGATCGTCTCTCTCAAAGGGTGATATGGAAGTGTAGGCCTTCTCACTGGCCCAAAGATGTCAAATTGTCAGGAAATGTAAAAATCATGGACTGGTTCCCTCAGAATGACCTCTTGGGTAAGGACTGCCCAGATCTACTTCTCTCTTTCCATTTATGTCTCTTTAGGTCTGCACTGGGCAACCCATCATCACGAGAAGGCACAGCTAGTAGATAAAGGTAATCTTTTGAGGGCAGGAATGATGCAGCCAGCTGGAATTTCTGGGAATCAAGTTATACTTCCCAAATGGTTAAAAATGCCATGTTTTCTTCATACTTTCTATTCTAGTCCTGAGACCTGCAGCCAGAAGTGATATTTTTGTCCCTTTATTTTGACTCTACAATATTTGACACTAAACACAAGGCTCTCCAAACCCAATAAAAACAGTTTATGGACTCAGAGAATACATATGAAGGGACATGTTACCACTGTTTTGCATGGCCTCTTGAGCACCTATTAGGCCATGTGCCATTATAGAACACACTCCCGTACATATTGGTTCATCTCCCATTGCTCTAAAAGGTGTACTCATACTTTCTCAAAGTTGACAGTGTCTGAGGAGTGCGCTAAAATATCTGGGTGTTGAGCTGAGTAACCTGTCAGTCAGTTATTTGATCCATTAAATTGTCTGGTAACATCTCCTTACACCCATGTAGATTTTCTTTGTCCTTGTGTCGCTCCTTGCTGCCTCCCTCACTGCCAAAATAGCTGACCATATCAGAGGCTCATCCCCAATATTATTGCTCACAAACATGTTTGGAATTTATAATAGAGGGTTATGCCTTTTATTTTCCCACAGGGATATGGAAAATAATTCCAATTTATACCAAACACCAATAGATTCTGATGCACATCTCTGCTGAGAGGAAGTGTTTGAGATGAACTTTTCATTATCAATACTTGTTTTATTTTTTTCTCCTAAAAAAGGTGGGGTGAGCACACAAGAATGGGAAATAATGACATGGGTGGTCCATCATTCCCTACTTTAGAAGATTTCTTATGGAATTGAGCAGAAAGCACATAGAGTTTAAGTTTTATGCGTGCCACTTGAGATGTAATGTCAATGAAAGTGTTAAGTTTTAAGATAAGAGGAAAAAGAATGGACAGTGAAGGAGAGAAAGTGAGGCCTGGAGAAACAGACACAGTGGGTGGTATCAACAGAGAGAACAGAAAAAGGAAAAGAGAGGAACAGGGTGGAGAGAGAAGATTGGTTGGTTGATGGGTGAATGAGTGGATGGATAAATAAATGAGGAGATGAATATTCCTTGCTTACCACTCTTCTGTATAGATATCCTTGAGCTCTGAGTCTTAGACAGATTGATTCAGAAGAATCTCGTAGAGACAAGGCCAGAGTCTTGTATCTTGGAATATGCACCCGCAAGTGTGTCCTAAACTAAATTAGCAAATCCATCTTCTCCAACATATTTTGAGATCCATTTGTATTTTCTTTCTGCCCTTGCTACTTTATCAGCTGTTCTGAAAGTTTTCACCCTGAAATATTCTGTTCTGTTCCTGATTTACAACAGCTCACCCACGCATCTGTCTTTTTGTCATCCATGGTGGGATGAATAGTGTAATGGAAGCCATCCAACATGGTGTGCCCATGGTGGGGATTCCTGTTTTTAAAGAACAGGCTGAAAACATGGCCTGACTAGAAGCCAAAAAGTTTGGTGTCTCTATCCAGTTAAAGCAAATCACAGCAGAGACATTGGCTCTGAAGATGAAGGAAGTCGTACAAGACAAGAGGTATGGAACTCTCTGGGTTTGTGGCCTCTAAGGCTGAATTAAACCATCAAATACTAAGGACACGTTGTAGCACACTTTTGCAATAGATGAACCTTCCAGGACACGGAATAATATATGTGTGGTACTAACATCTGATATCAGAGCAAGACTAGGCAATTAAGGTTAGAAGTTGAGAACAATTTCTATCCTAAGGGTTGTGACAGTCTCTAAAAGGTGTTATATTTTTGTTGAATTACACTGAGGCAAGAGGTTGTCTTTCAGTCCCCCAATATGACACACTGTTCCCTGTCTCAGGCCCTCGGTCAGTGCTGATCCCTGGTACATCCTTTCTTCTCCTCTCAGGACTGGCTCCTTCATGACAATCAGGCTCATCTCCAACATCCTCTCCTCAGAGAGGCAGTCTTAGTCTGACAGGCTAAATACACTCCTCTTCAATCATAATTCATTTTTCCTTCTTAACACTTCTCAGGATCAGTAACTTCTCCATTTCTTTCTGCTTTGATTTATTGTGCATCCCTCACACAAGAAAGTAGAGCGTAAGTTCCTCTAGAGTGAGAAGTGTGTCTCTTGTTTTACTCTGTGTTCTCAGGGCCTAGCACAGGGCCTGCCACAAAGTAAGTTGGGATGAAATTCTGTCAATTGAGTCAGTAGAAGGATCCATGATGTCTTAGATAAATTCTCATTCAGCACAATGATCTGACAACAGTTTGGACTGCGTATCTTATTAGGGTCTCCAGGACATCTACCCTGAGATGGGTGCATGTTATATCCCATATATTCATATATATTTTTTCCTTTAGCACACCATAAGCCTCCTGGGTATAGATTTATCCTTACAACGAAGTTGTTGTTTTATAGTTTAGCGCTTTTAACACTAGGTATGGATCTTTGCATGAAGGCACCAGTTTGAACATTTCAATGGAAGCCAGCTAGGCTATGGCAAGGCCAGGCCAGGCCAACAACTTTTCCTAGAAATTGAGTCTTTTGTGCATGTGGAGGAAAGAGTGTTTGTGTGATACAAGGTCTCTAAGAAGTCTGAGGCCACAGGAGTAACACCCTGCCTCTGTGTCTGCCAACAGGTACAAGTCAGCAGTGGTGGCTGCCAGCATCATCAGGTGCTCCCACCCCCTCACCCATGCCCAGAGGCTGGTGGGCTAGATCGACCACATCCTCCAGACAGGGGGTGCGGCCCACCTCAAGCCCCATGCCCTGCAGCAGCCGTGGCACGAGCAGTACCTGTTGGATGTGGTTTTGTTCCTGCTAGTGGTCACCCTGGGCACCCTGTGGCTCAGTAGGAAGCTGCTTGGCATTAAGGGCAGGTGGCTGCGTGGGGGCAGGAAGCTGAAGAAGGCCTGATGGGGGTGCAGCCTTGATGGGTGTCTGCGGAGCCACTGGTTCTAGAAGGCTTTCCTCTGCATATGACAGCCCTGTTATCTTCCCAATCATGGTGTCTTGGGGTAGAGCACAGTATCTCCTGACTATTTTCTGCCTCTATTTAGAAGTTCTTAGGAAATAATCTACACATTATTTTTAAAATTGTGGTAAAACATATATTGTATAAAATTTTCCATTTAAGGAAAGTCATTGACTTTATTGTGCAAACATCACTGCCACTCATTCCAGAAGTGCTTTCAGTATCCCAAACTGAAACTTAATGCATATCAAACAGTGAATATTCATATCCCTGCCTCCACCCCCAACTGCCACCCTGCAAGTTCCTGCCAACCCCAGTTCTACTTTATGTGTCTGTAAATTTGAGCTCAGCTTCTTGACTTGCCCCTCATCAATGGCCTCCTCACTCAGACCCAGACCTGTAGCAGACAGCCCGCCTTCCTTCACACTCCCTGTCCTTAGACACATAGCCCTACTTACTTCACCTTGCTGTCTGGACACTTCTCATTCTCTCTAACCTTTCTCCCTCCTCACTTTTTATGATACGACCGTAAGATATTGGCCAGCTGCTCCATTTTGGGTCTTCCTCTTGCATTTCCTTCTCACCTTGCCTCAAGCTTAGGAAGCCTGACCTCTGTCCTCCAGTTAGACAGGGGTGGCCCTCCCAGGACATCACCTGTGGTCTTTGTGCCTAGTTCTCTCCTGCTAAAAGCACCTCCTTTGCTAGTTACACCTGGAGCTTGTCTTTGGGACATAGCTGATGCTGTGGTTTTTACTTCCCACAATTCACTTCTCAAGTTTCCACTCTTAAAATAGTAGTCATGGTGACTTCTAGTGCAGATCCCAAACGTCTGGATGAGCTCTTGGCTGTTAGGTTCAGTGACTATATCCATTCCCAAGATTTTGTTGATTTAGAAAGCATCTGTCTGCCACCCTAATGTGGCAGAGAGTAACCCTCTATGTATAAGAATTACATTCAGTTCTTAGCAACATGCATCAGAAAAAGTATATTTTAACCACAAGGTTTTTCTTTGTTTGCTGTTTGTTTTTTTTGATGAGGGGTGGTGTGGTGGCTCCATCCTATTGTCTGTGGCTCTCACTTCCCTCCTTTTTATTTTGAATTCTGGATCTCCTTTATTAGACAGAAGGCTCCCTCTGTGGTAGATTCCTTTCAAAATATATTTTACTTTCAAAGAATTGTATATTCTTGTTTGCTTTTGCCCTTTCAGACAAAATTAAATTACTCCTTAAAGTTTCACAAGTATGGTATCTTGTCAATATAACACAGTGAAGGAAACAGTAAATATATAAGATGGCCCCAGAACCATAGTATTTGTTTCCTTAATACTTCTGGGGTTATGCCCACATCTTGAAGTAATTTAAATGGAGACTGAAGTGGCTACTACCAATACTCCCTGCAGATATGGAAAGAGGACCATGCTTGCCAAAGTCAGAATAGGATTTTCTAGATAGAATGTGAGTTGGTGCCATGTGTCTATCAAATTCTATGAGTTTTCATGCTGCACGATGTCATTTACAGCCCAAGCACATCACATAAGGACATGTGTGTGTGTGTGTGTGTGTGTGTGTGTGTGTGTTATTCAAGGTTTTATTTCTGTAAATTTTTTAAATGTTTATTTATTTATTTTTTTGAGAGAGCCACTGAGAGAGAGAGAGCGAGCGAAGCTGGCAGGCAGCACATAAACCAGGGAGGGGCAGAAAAAGAGGGAGAGAGAATCCCAAGCAGGCTTGCATTGTAAGCACAGAGCTCAACATGGAGCTTGTTCTCATGAATCATGAGATCATGACCTGAACTGAAATCAATAGTTGAACTCTCAACCACTGAGCCACCTAGTCGCCCCTATTTCCATGATTCTTATGAAATCTCTGAAATTTGCTTTTGGCAATAGTTCCTTGACCGGCAGACCTGAAGCTTCCTCTGTGTTGTAATTAGAAAGAATAACCAAGATTTCCTTCCCTCATAATCCACAAAGGGATATAAGGATGATGCTTCCGGCTGATGACTCCCTTTCCTGCTACCATCACATCATCCTCTCTGACCACTTGTGACTCAGTCGTGTCAAGTCTGTGATTGGTGCTTCCTGGGCTCCACTCCATCCAGCACGTCTGATTAAAGGCAGCCAGTGACCAGGATGATGCCTCCAATCTAGATCCAAATCTAGACTGGATCCAAGATCGAAATCTCCATTAGGCCGAATGTTAGCATGGCCTTGATGGCATGGACAGCCAATCTTATCATTCCTTGATTCAGATCTTTTGCTGGCTCCCACTGTATGGGATACAAGCTCTCTGTGATTTGTGTCTGACTACCACTTCAGGTGCATCTTGAAAACTCTGAAATAGATCCACACAAACATGTTCGGTTGTTTTATGACAAATCTCTTCAGCAAATTGTACTGGAACAACTGATATCTGAATGGTCTTTGATATTTATTCAATGGCATACACAGAAGGACATTGACTGTTACTGCACACCATACACAAAAATTAACTCAAATTGTATCATCGACCTAAATGGAAACACTGATATTAGAACATTCTCAAAGAAAATCATTGTAGTCTGATGTAGATTTATTATTTAGGTCCCACAGGCTCACATCATAAAAGGAAGACATTTGATAAATTTTATTTTATCAAAATGACCAACTTTCATTCTTCTAGAGACATGCATGAGAAGATAATACATAAGCCATAAGCTGGGAGAAAATATTACAGCACATTTCTCAGACAAAGAACTTCTATCTAGAATATCCAAACAAATCCTACAACTGGCACAAACATGGACAAAAATATTTGAACACACACTTTACTAAGAAAGATATGCAAGAGGCCAATAATCATTTGAAAATTACTTGAAACATTAGTCATTAGATTAATGCAAAATAAAACCACGGTATCACAACACATGTAGTAGACTGGCTAAAATTTAAAAGGCTGACTATATCAATAGTGAGCAAGATGACAGAGTTACTGGAACTCATACCCATTCAATTGCTGAGGGGAATGTGAAATGGTGCAGCAACATAGGAAGATCACTCTGAGTTTCTCAGTTAAGCACACACTTGCCACATGACCCAGCTTTTTCACTTCTGATATTTACTCAAGTTCATGAAAACATGTTTGAAAATCTGTACACAAATGTTCATAGAAGCTTTATTTATAATAGCTCCAGACTAAGAAAAACGTACATGCCATCAATAGGTGAATGGAATGACATTTATGTTATATCCATATAATGGGTGCCGTTTGTTTATACAAAATACACTTAAAAATCGAATTGAAAATTGCTATGTGTGAGATATGTTTTTAAGTGTATTTTTATTTTGTACCTTACAATGTAGTATTTATGAATTATTGTTGCACTTGAATATAATTGTAAATGCAAACACATTTTAGTAATTTCTAAAACAGTAGCGCTAGTACAGTTTTGATGAAGGAAGATGTACATATGTGTAAGAATTGGTTTCCTTCCTGGAGAATCAGAGGACAAATGATAAACAGACTAAGGGATCAGGCTCGCATACTCAGACCTAATGAAAGTTTATTTTGTGAGTGTGACTTGAAATCTCCCCATAATTATAACATAACACATAAGAAATGACAAACACAGGCAAAATACTTAAATCTAATATTTGTTGGTGTTTAATGGACATGAAACATGACACACTATAAGGATCTACATATAAAATACATATATTTGGAGGTACATTTTAAGATGCTGAAGTGAAGTTCAATCTGTCATTTATGTTTCTTTTCATTATGTCATGATTCTTTCACTTATGTGTTTCTACCATTATTACCAACAACGATCATGTATTGATTCTTTGTGTGCCTAGCTACACTAAATGCTCTATGGATGTGATTTACACCCATGTCAATCTTCTGCTGTTTGGCTTATCACATCCTAATTACAGGCACTGTGAGGTGGTTATTTGTTTAAGTGTCAACCAATTATCTATGAAAAAAGAGGTAAATGGAATTACTTTGTGTCTTAAGCAAACTCTATTTAACTCAGAGAGCTAGCTATTTCTGAAAATCATATTTCATATTTGGAATGTCCTTAAGATGAGTGCATTTTACCCAGTTCAACACTTTGATTCAGCCAACACCGACAGATTTTATGGAAGATGCAGATTCTAAGCTGAAAGAGGATTCGGCAGGATCAGGGCAGGGCAGCAGGCCAGGGTGGAACCCTAGTCTAGAAGAGGATTCAGGGGATCTTGACTACAATTTGGTGAAAGAGAGAATCTTTGTCACACCCACCCTAACACACTGTGCTGTGTTGTACCTCTGTATCAGTGACCACACTCTGTCCTCTCTCAGAAATGCCACTCTGCTTTTGTTGGGACAAAAGCTTCTATGTGTTCTTCCTACCAAATTTTATTGTGTTCACATTGGTGTGGCTGCACTTGACTTCAACAGAGTTCATTGTGTATCCTCTTTTGAAGCATTTTCCTTACTATATTGAAATTACCTCACATTTGTGTCTCTCAATATAGAAATTATAAGACCTTAAGAATCAGGGACTGGGTTCCATCCATCTTGTTGTCCAGCACATTGCATCATTGCTTGAACAAAGAATGCTGAGATGACTGGATAATCTTTTAGAAAAGAGACAATATTTGATATATATCTCACACCATATCTAAAAATAAACTCTAAATACATTAGATATTTAATATTTAAAAATGACAACATACTGAATCTAAAAATAAGGTGTGTGTATGGAATTACTAAGGAATGACCTTGACCTGTGTGTATGGAATGACTTTTTAAATATGACTTAAATATCCACTAGCAACAAAGAAAAGTTAACTAATTTAACTAATTTGACAGTAGTAAGATGTTTTTACATGGGTAATCACCACGAATAGAAAAATACCATTGAAAAAGTGGGATAAGTGTATTCATGATTTTCATCACACAGAGATGACTACTATTCCTAACATTTAAAAAATCTATCAAAATTGAGGAAGGAAGCTTGGTACATAGACACATTTGGGTCAAAGACACCTCATAAACTATAATGGACAAGAAAATTTTATTTTATTTTATTTTTTTATATTCATTTTATTTATTTATTTATTTATTTATTTAGAAATAGTTTATTGTCAAATTAGTTTCCACATAACAGTGCTTATCCCCACAAGTGTCCTCCTCCATGCCCATCCCCCCCTCCCCCCCACATTCATCAGTCCTCAGTTTTTGTCAGCATTCAAGAGTCTCTCATGGTTTGCCTCTCTCCCTTTCCCCCACCATTTTCCCCCTTCTTTTCCCCCTTGTTCCTCAATCAAGTTCCTCCTAATCCTCCTATACGTGCACACATATGATATTTGTCCTTCTCTGCCTGACTTATTTCACTCAGCATAACACCCTCAGGTACATCCATGTTGCTACACATGGCCAGATTTCATTGTTTCTCATTGCCATGTAGTATTCCATGGTATAGATAAACCACATCTTCTTGATCCATTCATCTGTTGATGGACACTTAGGCTCTTTCCAGGTTTTAGCTATTGTGGAGAGTGCTGCTATGAACATGGGGGTACATGTGCTCCTATGCATCAGCATTTCTGTATCCTTTGGGTAAATTCCTAGCAGTGCTATTGCTGGGTCATAGGGGAGTTCTATTGATAGTTTCCTTAAAACCTCCACACTGTTTTCCAGAGGGGCTGTACCAGTTTACATTCCCACCAACAGTGTAGGAGGGTGCCCGTTTCTCCACATCCTCGCCAGCATCTAGAGTTCTCTGATTGGCTCATTTTAGCCACTCTGACTGGCGTGAGGTGGTATCTCAGTGTGGTTTTGATTTGTATTTCCCTGATGAGGAGGGATGCTGAGCATCGTTTCATGTGTCTGTTGGCCATCTGGATGTCCTCTTTGGAGAAGTGTCTGTTCATATCTTCTGCCCATTTCTTCACTGGGTTGTTTGTTTTTCGGGCGTGTAGTTTGGTGAGTTCCTTATAGATTCTGGATATTAACCCTTTATCTGATATGTCATTTGCAACTATCTTTTCCCATTCCGTTGGTTGCCTCTTAGTTTTCTGGGTTCTTTCCTGGGCTGTGCAGAAGCTTTTAATCTTGATGAGGTCCCAACAGTTTATTTTTGCTCTTGATTCCCTTGCTTTTGGAGATGTGTCAAGTAAGAAGTTGCTGCGGTGGAGGTCAAGGAGGTTGTTTCCTGCTTTCTCCTCTAGGGTGTTGATAGTTTCCTGTCTCACGTTCATGTCCTTTATCCATTTTGAGTTTATTTTTGTGTATGGTGTGAGAAAATGATCTAGTTTCATTCTTCTGCATGTTGCTGTCCACTTCTCCCAACATCATCTGTTAAAGAGGCTGTCTTTTTTCCATTGGATATTCTTTCCTGCTTTGTCAAAGATCAGTTGGCTGTATACTTTTGGGTCCACTTCTGAGTTCTCAATTCTGTCCCATTGGTCTACGTGTCTGTTTTTGTGCCAATACCATACTGTCTTGATGATGACAGCTTTGTAGTAGAGGCTAAAGTCTGGGATGGTGATCCCTCCCGTTTTGGTTTTATTTTTCAGGATTACTTTGGCTACTCGGGGTCTTTTGTGGTTCCATACAAATTTTTGGATAGTTTGTTCTAGTTTTGAGAAGTATGCTGGTGCAATTTTGATTGGAATTGCATTGAATGTGTAGAGTGCCTTAGGTAGTAATGACATCTTAACTATATTTATTCTTCCTATCCATGAGCATGAAATGTTTTTCCATTTCTTTGTGTCTTCTTCAATTTCCTTCATAAGTTTTCTATAGTTTTCATCATACAGATCTCTTGTATCCTTGGTTAGGTTTATTCCAAGGTATTTTATGGTTTTTTGTGCAATTGTGAATGGGATCAGTTTCTTGATTTCTCTTTCTGTTGCTTCATTGTTGGTGTATAAAAATGCAACCGATTTCTGTACGTTGATTTTGTACCCTGCAACTTGGCTGAATTCTTGGATCAGTTCTGGTAGGCCTTTGGTGGAGTCTGTCGGGTTTTCGAAGTAGAGTATCGTGTCATCTGCGAAGAGGGAAAGTTTGACTTCCTCTTTGCCAATTCTGATGCCTTTGATTTCCTTTTGGTGTCTGATGGCTGATGCTAGGACTTCCAGCACTATGTTAAACAACAGTGGTGAGAGTGGGCATCCCTGTCGTGTTTCTGATCTCAGGGGGAAAGCTTTCAGTGTTTCCCCATTGAGGATGATGTTATCTGAAGGCTTCTCATAGATGGCTTTGTTGATGTTTAAGTAGGTTCCTTCTATCCCAACTTTCTCTAGAGTCTTTATAAGAAGGGATGCTGTATTTTGTCAAATGCTTTTTCTGCATCTATTGACAGGATCATATGGTTTTTATCTTTTCTTTTATTGATATGATGTATCACATTGATTGATTTGCGAATGTAGAACCAGCCTTGTAACCCAGGAATGAATCCCACTTGATCTTGGTAGATGATTCTTTTTGTATGCTGCTGGATTCGATTTGCAAGGCTCTTGTTGAGAATTTTTGCATCCGTATTCATCAAGGATATTGGCCTGTAGTTCTCTTTTTTTGCAGAAATGCAATGCTTTTTTTGCAGCAGAGTGATGCTGGCTTCATAAAATGAATCTGGGAGTTTTCCTTCACTTTCTATTTTTTGGAATAGCTTGAGAAGAATTGGGATTAATTCTGTTTTAAATGTCTGGTAGAATTCCCCAAGGAAGCCATCAGGTCCAGGGCTCTTATTTGTTGGGAGATTTTTGAACACTGATTCGATTTCTTCACTCGTTATGGGTCTGTTCAGGTTTTCTATTTCTTCCTGTGTGAGTTTTGGTAGTGAGTGTGTGTTTAGGAATTTGTCCATTTCTTCTAAGTTGTCCAATTTGTTGGCATATAATTTTTCATAGTATTCCCTGATAATTGCTTCAGTATTTCTGAAGGGTTGGTTTTAATAAGTCCATTTTCATTCATAATTTTGTCTATTTGGGTGCTCTCTCTCTTTTCTTTTGGATAAGTCTGGCTAGAGGCTTGTCAATTTTGTTTACTTTTTCAAGAAACCAACTCTTGGTTTCATTGATCTATTCAATTGTTTCTTTGGTCTCTATGTTGTTTGTTTCTGCTCTAATTTTTACTATTTCTCTTCTTCTACTGGGTTTAGGGCATTCTTGTTGCTCTGCCTCTAGTTCCTTTAGGTGAGCTATTAGATTTTGGACTTGCGCTTTTTCTAATCTCTTGAAATAGGCCTGGAGAGCAATGTACTTTCCTCTTAGGACTGCCTTTGCCGCATCCCATAGATTTTGAATTGTCGTGTTTTCATTTTCATTTGTTTCCATATATTTTTTAATTTCCTCTCTAATTGCCTGATTGGCCCATTCATTCTTTAGAAGGGTGTTCTTTAACCTCCACGTTTTCAGAAGTTTTCCAGACTTCTTCCTGTAATTGATTTCAAGTTTCAAAGCATTATGATCTGACAGTGTGCATGGTATGATCTCTATTCTTTTATATTTATTGAGGGCTGCTTTATATCTCAGTATGTGATCTATCTTGGAGAATGTGCCATGCGCACTTGAGAAGAAAGTAAATTCCCTGGCCTCAGGATGTAAAGTTCTAAATATATCCATCAGATCCATCTGGTCCAATGTGTCTTTCAAGTCATTATTTCTTTAGTGATTTTCTGTCTAGTTGACCTATCCATTGCTGTAAGCGGAGTATTAAAGTCCCCTGCTATTAGCACATTCTTATCTAGAAGCTCATTTCTGTTTGTGATTGTTTTAGATATTTAGGTGCTCCCATATTCGGTGCGTAGACATTTATGATTGTTAGTTCTTCCTGATGGATGGGCCCTGTAATTATTATGTAGTGCCCTTCTTCATCTCTTGTGATTGTCTTTAATTTAAAGTCCAGTTTGTCTGATATAAGTATCGCTACTCCGGCTTTCTTTTGATTTCCTGTAGCATGATATATATTTCTCCATCCCCTTACTTTTAATCTGAAGGTATCTTCCCGTCTAAAATGAGTTTCTTGTAGACGGCATATAGATGGATTTTGTTTTTTAATCCATTCTGCTACCCTATGTCTTTTGATTGGAGCATTCAGCCCATTTACATTCAGTGTTATTATTGAAATATGTGGGTTTAGAGTCTTTGTTTGTTTTGCAGGGTTCATGATTGTGGTGGTGTCTCTGGTATCTTTGTGCCTTGCAACCTTTCCTTCAGAGCATCCCCCTCAGGATTTCTTGTAGGGCTGGCTTCGTGGTGACCAATTCTTTCAATTTCTGTCTATTTGGAAAGGTTTTTATCTCTCCTTCTATTTTGAATGACAGGCTTGCTGGATAGAGGGTTCTTGGCTGCATATTTTGACTGTTCATCACGTTGAAGATCTCCTGCCATTCGTTTCTGGCCTGCCAAGTTTCAGTAGATAGGTCTGTCACCACTCTGATAGGTTTCCCTTTGTATGTTAGGGCCCTTTTCTCCCTAGCTGCTTTCCAAATTCTCTCTTTGTCCTTGTATTTTGACATTTTGACTATGATATGTCGTGCAGAAGATCGATTCAAGTTACGTCTGAGGGGAGTCCTCTGAGCCTCTTGTATTTCCACATTTACTTTCTTCCCCAGGTCGGGGAAGTTCTCTGCTATAATTTGTTCCAGGACTCCTTCAGCACCTTTCCCTCTCTCTTCCTCTTCTGGGATTCCTATGATACGGATATTGTTGCATTTGACCGTATCGCTGAGCTCTCGAATTCTTCTTTCCTGTTCCTGGATCAGTTTGTCTCTTTTTTTGTCAGCTTCTTGTTTTTCTATAATGGTGTCTTCTAAATCACTTATTCTCCTTTCTGCCTCTTCAATCCATGCATTGGAGGCCTCTAATTTATTATGTATCTCATTTATGGCATTTTTAAATCTTCATGCCTATTTTTATTTTCCATTCTGTCTGTAGCCATAGTTTCTTTGATGTCCCCTTTGTTTTTTTCAAGCCCAGCTATTAATTTTACCATTATTATTCTAAAATCTTGTTCAGTTATGCTGCTGATATCTGTTTTGAGCAGTTCATTAGCTGTCATTTCTTCTTGGAGTTTCTTTTGAGGAGAGCTCTTTCGTTTCGTCATTTTAGTTAGCTTTCCAGCTCTTGTTGGTTTTAAAGACCTGTTATGCTCTCTGTTTCTATGAGCGCTGCTATATCCAAGAAGACTCTTTGTCCAGGGCCTATCTTTTCAGAGAGTGTTTTTTGAATGGTATCTCTCGGTCTCTCTTGTTGGGACTTTGGTTATTTTATTTTCCTATTCGTAGTGATATTTGGGACTCTTCACCTTGTGTACTCTAGCTTGTTTCTTGAGGTAGCCCTCTCAGGCAGGGATGGGCGTGGTGTGATCCAAAGCCTCAGGTGGGAGCTCTGCCTTGGACAAGACAATTGTAGACTAATGTTGACTGAATTCTTATCTGTTAAGTAAGAAAGAAAATAGTCTAAAGATAAATATAGTAATCTCACTTTTATTTTTATGTAAATAGAAAAAGGGAGAGAATAAAAATATAATTATATCTGCATGCCATTGCAAACAGGAGCAGAAGGAGAAAAAAATCAGAAGCATGTGACAGATTTCTATAAAGCTGTTTTTGAGTAGCATGAAGGTCAAGAAAACAAGCGGCATGTGTATCGATTTCTGTGTTTCCATAGTTTGATCTTTGAAGGCATGTTGTTATTTTTCATAACAAAATTCTATATATAACAACAATAATGGAGGAGAATTTGTTTATAAATAAATACTATTTATAACAAAAAGTAGAATACAAACAGAAACAAATGAATTCAAAATATTTTCAAAATTTTACATAATTGCACTGTATCAAAAAAATGGTTGGGACAAAAAGCTTTTATGTGTTCTTCCTACCAAAAAGATGGGGGGAAACACAATGACATTTTGAACACAGTACTTTGAATATCTGTCTCATCAACCTAAAGAAAATGAACTGCAAAAAATCTACTTTTCGAGTAGTCTTTTTTTTGAGTAGACTGTTGAGTAAGGCTGATATTCATGGTTGGTGGATTAGTACATGGCATAACCTTTTTTCAGTGCATTGTATGATTGAGGAAATGAATAAATATAGCAAAGATATTGAACATAGATTTCTTAAATTTAGAACGTGAATTACTCATGTGGAAATGGAGGAGGTTAAAATCATTTCTGTGGTGATGCATTGGCATGGAAGGATTTGGTATAAACTCATATTTTTTTTCAAATACTAAATACAAGCATGGCAATATAGATATGTAATATTTATAACCATTCTTATATCTATCTATTTAAAACTCTGTCCACTGAAAAGGGATTATGAACAGCAGTTCTGCATTAGCAACGAGCACTTCTGCAGACCATATCCAGGTTTCTAAGTACCATTTCTCATTTAACGGTTTCTTTGAGAAGTCGAAGATTTTAAGACAGAAATAAACAAACAAATACAAGAGGAATCTGGAAATTTTGTGCAAGAAAGAAAGAAAAACTTCCAAAGTGGTTGAATTTCCACAGCACCAACCCAATACATGATAATAGTAAGAGATAACATCTCACTGAATAAATACAGAGAGATGAATAAATAATGATAATAACTGGTACAGAGAGAAAATAGATAAATGAGAGATAGATGAGAGGTAGATAGGGACAAAGGGAAAGGTTTTGTAACAATACAATGCCACATGAGAAAATAAACTAAAGAAAAATGCAATTAAAAATCACTAATTGGCCACCACAACAGCAATTGCTGTAAGTAAGAAATATTAAAGATGATAAAATGAGTGGGTGAAACTTGATAGGATTAGAAGATTTACACAGTTTCAAAATGTCTCCCCATATCTTATTTCCTAATTATAGGGTAAAAAAATAGCAGCTTTGCAGTCAAGAATCTTGACGAACACCACCTTAAAAAAGGGATAGAGTTATCACCTCTAATAATTGGACCATCTGATATCATGTGCTTCCTCTTGAGATTCATTGAGACAGAATCGATACCATGTTTGTAGTATTCCCACCAAACTCCCTAGTAACCTCAAGTATAATGAGAAAACATCAAACAAACCCAATTTGGGATCCATCATAGAAAATAGACAGCTTGTACTCTTAAAATATCAGTGACATAAAAGAAAAAGAAGGGTTGAGAAACCAGTTTTTACTAAAGGGAGATGAGATAGACATGATAACTAAATGCAATGTGTGCTCCTGAGTTGGCTCCTGCACCAGAAAATTCATATCACAACATAGAATATTATTTGCACAACTAGAGGGATTGCAGTAAGGTGAGAGATGGCTCTGAGTCACCTGGAGGTGGACCTATCTTGGAAGTGACATCCCAAGGTCTCTATCATATCTGGTTCAGAGGATCTTCTCTGGGGAGAGTGGTGATACAGGGACTGAGAGGGGTTAAGGAGAGCTCACTAACCCCTCCTTCCTGTGGTCTTAGGTCAGCGAGGGTGAGGACCCAATAGCCTGTGGAGCAAGCACCCAGGAGGAGGAGCAGAAGGGCTAGAGGTGACAAAAAGAAGAGAAGACAGGCAGGATCCACCTCTCGCCTCTTCCCAAGCTGCCTGTGAGTGCACTTCCTTGGCTGCCAGGGCAGCACGTGTCCCAGGGCACACAGGTCACGGGCTACGGAGGCACGGAGCCCAGGGCTCAGGGCACCAGGCTGGACTCTGCAGCTGGAAGAGGAGCGAGCATGGCGGGGCAGCGGGCGCTGCTGCTGGCTGGCTTCCTTCTGCCTGGGTTCCTGCTCTCTGAGGCCGCCAAAATTCTGACGGCATTTGCACTGGGTGAGTGCTTAGCTGGAGAATCAGACACAGGCGCATCCCAGGCAGCTGTGCCAGGGCTCAGTTACACAGCCTTCGGTCAGAGGATCATTCCAAGTGGCGTTTCTTACAGGGCTAGCGTCCCAGACTAGAGAAAGGCGTGAGAGGTCTGGGGGGGGGGGGGGCGGGGGCGTGTAGAATGGGGTACCTACTGCTGGGATGGGGAAGTTAGTTTGGGGCTAACAACAGTTTCCTTCCCTCTCTTTGTCTTTGCTCTGGAGGTGATTCCCATTCTGCATTGTTGGGGCCAGAATTTAGATCCAGTGCTGAGCTAGAAACCATGAGCCATCCACTCCAGGGACTTTCAGGGGCACATCCTAAAAATGTGGGGGTGTGCGGTAGTTTCCAGTAGAAAGAGGAAGGTGAAGTCAGTTTCGTCTCTTGGAGGCTACTGCACTAACGGGGCATGTTTCATTAATGGGAAACCTGGAGAACTGACTGGGTAGAGGAGGGGGCCCTAGACAATTAAGTTCTCAGTCCCTTCTCTCTTTTGCCCTTAATGCTGGAAGGTTTTGAAGGGCAGTGAAGCAGATTAATTTTGTGTGAACCCAGTTGTGATGACTTTACTTTTTCCCCAAAGGGAACAGAAGGGGAACAGGGATATTTATTAGGATAAAGAAGGTTTCAGAGGAATGAGTTTCCTGAAGACTTTTTTGGATCCATCTTGACAGGATAGGGGGTCCACACTGTCCCTCCTCTGCCCCAGAATGCACTGGGCTCACCAGGACCCTCAGGAATGGCTGCCTCCGCAGGAAGTCTTTTCTCATGCGTCCTTTCTTTCCTTCCTTCCTTCCTTCCTTCCTTCCTTCCTTCCTTCCTTCCTTCCTTCCTTCCTTTCCTTCCTTTCCTTCCTTCCTTCCTTCCTTCCTTCCTTCCTTCCTTCCTTCCTTCCTTCCATCCTTCCTTCCTTCCTTCCCTCCCTCCTCTTTCTTTCTTTCTTTCTTTCTTTCTTTCTTTCTTTCTTTCTTTCTTTCTTTCTTTCTTTCCTTCTTTCTAAAATCAAGTTAATTAACACACAGTATAGTTTTGGCTTCAAGAGTAGAACACAGTGATTCATTTCTAACATGAATGAATGAATTTCTAATATGATACCCAGTGCTCAATCCAAATAGTGCTCCTTCTTAATGCCCATAACCCATTTAATCCACATTCCCACCTACCTCCCCTCTGACAACCCTGTTTGTTCTCTGTATTGAAGAGTTTCTAATAGTTCTCTTCCCTCTCTGTTTCTATTTTATTTTTCCTTCCTTTTCTCTATGTTCATCTGTTGTGTTTCTCAAATTCCTGATATGAGTGAAATCATATGATAACTGTCTTTTCTGACTTATTTTGCTTAGGATAATATACTCTAGTTCCATCCATATTGTTTCAAATGGCAAGATTTCATTCTTTTTCATTGTTGAGTAGTATTCCGTTATGTGTGTGTGTGTGTGTGACATGGTGTGTGTGTATATATATATATTATACCGTGTCTTCTTTATTTGTTTATGGGTTAATGGACATTTGGGCTCTATCCATAATTTTGCTATGGAAATTATTGTTAGTGCTGCTATAAACATTGGGGTGCATGTGCCCCTTCAAATTAGCATTTTTGTATCCTTTGAATAAGTTCCTAGTAATACAATTTCTGGGTCATGGAATAGTTCTACTTTATTTATTTTTATCTTATTTTCATTTTTTAAAAACAGAGAGTATTTACAATGATACTTTACTGTATCTTTAAAAAATTTTTTGTTTATTTAGTTTTGAGAGAGAGAGAGAAACAGAGCACAGGTGGGTCAGAGAGAGGAGACACAGAATTGGAAGCAGGCTCCAGGCTCTGAGTTGTCAGTACAGAGCCCCATGCAGGGCTTGGACCCACCACCTGTGATATCGTAGGGTAGTTTTATTTTTAAAATTTTTATGAACCTCCACACTGTCATTCAGTGTGGCTGCTCCAGTTTGCATTTAAACCAACAGTGAAAAATGGTTCTCCCTTTTCTGCATCCCCACCAACATTTGTTTCCTCTGTTGTTAATTTTAGCCATTCCAACAGGTGTGATGTGCTATCTCATTGTGGTTTTGATTTGTATTTCCCTGATGGTATATGATGGTATATGATGTTGAGCATTTTTACATGTATCTGTTAGCCATCTGGGTGTTTTTGGAAAAGTGTCTATTTGTGTCTTCTGTCCATTTCTTCACTGAATTATTTGCTTTTTCGGGTGTTGAGTTTGATAAGTTCTTTATAGATTTTGGACACTAAATCTTTATCTGATCCCTCATTTGCAAATATCTTCTCCTAGTCCACTGGTTGCCTTTTAGTTTTGTTGGCTGTTTCCTTTGCTGTGCAAAATCTTTTTACCTTGATGAGGTTCCAAAAGTTCATTTTGCTTTTATTTCCTTTGCCTCTAAAGTCATATCAAGTAAAAAGTTGCTGTGACCTAGGTCAGAGAGGTTGTTGCCTGTCTTCTCCTCTAGGATTTCGATGGTTTCTTGTCTCACGTTTAGGTCAGTCATCCATTTTGAATTTATTTTTGTGAGAAAGTGGTCCAGTTTCATTCATTCTTCTGCATGTTGCTGTCCAGTTCTCCCAGCACCATTTGCTAAAGAGACTGTCTTTTTTCCATTGGATATGCTTTCCTGCTTTGCCAAAGATTAGTTGGACAAATATTTGAAGGTCCATTTCCAGGTTCTCTATCTTATTCCATTGATCTATGTGTCTGTTTTTGTGCCAAAAGCATAGTGTCTTGATGTTTACAGCCATGTAATACAGGTTAAAGTCCAGGATTGTGATGCCTCCTGCTTTGGTTTTCTTTTTCAACATTACATTGGCCATTTGGGGTCTTTAGTGGTTTCATACGAATTTTAAGATAGTTTGTTTTAGCTCTGGGAAAAATGCTTGTGTTATTTTGATAGGGATTGCATTGAATATGTAGATTTGGATAGTATTGACATTTTAAAAATATTTGTTCTTTCAATTCATGAGCATGAAATGTTTTTCCATTTCTTTGTGTCTCCTTCAATTTTTTTCATAAGTTTTCTATAACTTTCAGCATACAAATATTTTACTTCTTTCTTAGTTTTATTCCTAGGTGTCTTATGGTTTTTGATGCAACTGTAAATGGGCTCAATTCCTTGAAATCTCTTTCTGCTGTTTCATTATTAGTGTATAAAAATGCAACCAATTTATGTACATTGATATTATATCCTGCATCTTGCCTGAATTCATGTATTAGCTCTAGGAGTTTTTTGGTGGAGTCTTCAGGTTTTCCATGAAGAGTATCATGTCATCTGTGAAAAATGAAAGATTGACTTCTTCCTTGGTGATTTGGGTTTCTTTTATTTCTTTTTGTTTTCTGATTGCTGAGGCTAGGACTTCTAGTACTGTGTTAAACAACAGTGGTGAAGAGTGGACATCCCTGTCTTGTTTCTGATCTTTGGGGGAAAGCTCTCCTGGAAAATGTTCCACGTGTACTCAAGAAGAATGTGTATTCTGCTCCTTTAGGCTGAAATGTTCTGACTATACCTTTTAAGTCCCTCTGTTCCAGTGTGTCATTCAGAACCTTTGTTTCCTTGTTGATTTTCTGCTTAGACAATCTATCCATTGCTGTAAGTGGAGTATTAAAGTTCCTTACAATTATGGTTTTATTATCAATAAGTTGACTCAATTTGTGATTAATTGATTTATATATTTCGGTTTTACCAAATTGGAGGTGTAAATATTCACAAATGTTAGCTTTTCTTGATGGACAGACCCCTTAATTATGATATAATGCCCTTCTTCATCTCTTGTTATGGTCTTTGTTTTAAAGTCTAGTTTGTATGATGTAAGTATGGCTACCCTAGCTTTCTTTTGACATCCAGTTGCATGATAGATGGTTCTCCATTCTCTCACTTTAAATCTGCAGATGTCTTCAGATCTAAAGTGGGTCTCTTGTAGGCAGCATATAGATGGATCTTGTATTTTTAAGTCCATTCTCTTACCCTATGTCTTTTGATTGGGGAATTTAGTCCATTTACATTCAGAGTGATTGTTGAAAGATATGAATTTAGTGCCATTGTGTTAACTGTAGATTTTGTGTTTCTGGTGATGTTGTCTGGTTGTTTACAGTCTTTGCTGCTTTCTATTCACTGAGTCCTTCTCAGAATTTCTTGCAGGGCTGGTTTAGTGGTCACAAACTTCTTTAGTTTATATTTGTCTTGGAAGCTCTTAATCTCTCCTATTCTGAATGACAACCTTACTGAATAAAGGATTCTTGGCTATGTATTTTTCCTATTCATCATATTGAATATTTCCTGCCATTCCCTTCTGGCCTGCCAAGTTTCAGTGGACATTATGTGTCTACCTTTGTAGGTTAAAGACATTTGTCCCTAGCTGCTTTCAGAATTCTCTCTTTGCCTTTGTATTTTGCAAGTTTAACTATGATATATTGTGGGATTAGCCAGTTTTTGTTGATTTTGAAGGGAGTTCTCTGTGCCTCTTGGACTTGGATGCCTGTTTCTTTCTCCTGATTAGGGAAGTGCTCAGCTGTAATTGTTCAAATAAACCTTATGCCCCCTTTTCTTGCTCTTCTTTTTCTGGGACTCCTGTGATATGAACACTGTTTTCTTTCGTGGAATTGCTTAGATCTCAAATTCTCTGCTTGTGAACTAGTACGTTCCTTTCTCTCATTTTTTCAGGTTTATTTTTTCCATAGTTCCATTTTATTTCACCTTTTTTCTCCTCTGCTTCTTCAATCCTACTGTCACTATAGTTAGTTATTTTGCATCTCAGTTATAGCCTTTAAAAAATTCATCATGACTAGTTCTTAGGTCTTTGATCTCTGGAGCAACAGTTTCTCTGGTATCTTCTATGCTTTTTTCATGTCCAGCTATCAGTCTTACAAGTATTGTTCTAAATTGTGTTCAGATATATTTTTATATCTGTTTTGAGCAAGTCTCCGGCTGTGATTTCTTCTCAACCTTTCTTTTGTGGAGAATGCTTCTGTCTTGTCATTTTGCTTAAGTTTCTCTCTCTTGCATTTTTTAAAAGCCTCTTAGGTGCATCACATCTGGGAGTACTTCTATATTGAAAAGGGGTCAGACACTGTCCACGGCCTGGCACTCCAGGAAGTGTTTCTGGTGTTTGTTGCAGGCACACTGCTCTTGTGTTTTGGCTGTTCTATCCTACTGGTCAGTCCTTTGCAGAACTCCTCCTTGCTTACAGTGGTGGAGTTTTTGGACACTAGATGTGCTTTGATTTGTTTGTTGAAGTAACTCTAGAAAAAAAAGGATAGGGGAAGCCTGATCCCATAAGAAGAGAAAAAGGAAACTGGAGAACAGAAAGCAAAAAAGAATAAAACAAACTATAAGGCTGATTCCAAAGAAAGAGTAGGAAAAAAAATAAAGAAAAAAGTAGAAGAAAAAAGACTAGAATAAGAAATGTCTGAAAAATACATACATATATATGTATGATATATATGTATGATAAATATATATATAGTATGAAATGATATATATATATAAGTAATAAATGATATATATGTAATAAATGATATATATAGTAAGAAATGACCAAAAAAAAGTCAGAAACCATGAGCCTGATTCCAAAAGAAAACAAAAGAGGGAGGAAAGAAAGAGAGAAAAAAGAAAAAAAATGTCTGTTGGTGCCATGGTCTGGTGGCTGTGCTGGTCTGGGGGAGAGACTGGCTGTGATGGGTGAGCCAGTCTTGCTCCAGTAAATAAGCAGTTGTCAGGCACGGCGGGGAGGGTTTAGGTGTAATGGGCTCTGCCTCCACTGGGAGCTGCTGTGTTGCTCTCCAATGTCCCACTGTGTTGGTGTTGGGGGAGAAACAGCATCACTCCAATCTCTTATCCCTGGACCAGGGATCTCAGCCCTAACCTATCAGGCAGCCCCCACAGAATAGTGAAGGCAGTTGACTTGCCCTGCTCCACAGTTCTCCTGCACCTTTTTGATGCTCAGTTGGAATTCAAAATCTGAAGTGTTAAAGGACGCAGCACCACACAGCAATGCTCCCTTCCTTGAGTAGAGCCTCTCTCCCCTCCTGATGAAAGGCTTTTGGCTGGCATCTGCAGTGTCTTTTATTCTTGGGGAGACAATAAACTTTCTTCCCAAAGTACTCCAGGAAGGAAACTGTTCTTTGCAGTGAACCCCAGGGATTGCTACACACTACCCTATGCACGCTGGGGTGGCTCACTCCTCCCCAAGAGCATGAGTCAGAGATCCGCTCTGGAGAAGGTTGCACACTTCTGAAAACTCTGAGTTTCAAATCCAAGTTTCAACTGTTGCAAACAAAGAGTTGGGACACTCAGTACTTCTTGCTCCCCAGTCCATAGTCCAGAGAAATTTGCTCTTGTGATAACTCGATGCTCCACTTTCATAATCTCTTTCTCTTTTCCCTTTTGTCTCTCCACAGAAGGGGTTCCCTCTCCTCTATATCTTAGCCACTGTATCTCCCTCAATTCACATCCAGGCACCTCAGTCCTGCCACACTGTCTTCCTCCAAATGTAGAGACACTTTGGCTTCTCTGCAGATCGAATTCCTGGGTGTTCTAAGTGATCTGACATAAATATAGCTATGTTTGAGAGGCAAGGAAGTCCAGGCCCTCCTACTTCTCTGTCATCATAACCCCCCTCTCCCTGCATCCATTTCTTGCATAAGTTAAAGGTAAACCAGAGGAAGCAGTCTGAGGAGGTAGAAGCTTGTGTTTTATGCAATCTATGTTATCTCAGGAAACAGAAAGATAAATTAAAAATTAGAGTAGTTCCCAGAGATACACACCATTATTGTAGTCAGACATCCCACTCTGCTGACCTAATCACCATGAAGTCGTTTCCTTCCAAAGTACCCCTACCCTCCAACGTGGGCCAATTCTATTTTTTCTTCCTGATTGGACATTCTCTGCTCTGAGTCCATAAACTCAAGAGAAATGCCCCTTGATGATGCATGGTTTTAGACAATCATTGCAAGATAAAACCAGTACTTCCCTTAAGAGTAAACTTCTCTTTCTTTAGAAACTCATGATTATAGCATTTAGGATAACTGTGGCCATTGGGGTAGAACAGTAAGATCTTGCTCATGACAGATTTAGGCATCACCTAAATGGCCACGGTCATCTTGAATGTTTTAATTTCATGTTCAGAAATTTTCAGGCCTAACTGGAAATGTGGAATCCTACCAAATATATTTGGAAACCTGGACTCCTGCCAAGTATATTTGAATCTCAAGGAGTTTGTTTCTAAGTGGTAGATCTGCTTCAATGGCTGTTTCTTGGACTCATATTCAAGTTCCCGTGTTTATAATCCCTCCTCTAACATGAATTTCCAAGGAGAATGATTCCATAAGGACCACCGACTGATTATACAATAGAAACCCTTCCCACTTCCATATACAGCAGTGTGCCTAATTTCCACCAGTATGGTTATTTCTTTAGGGCATGACGTCTCCATAAGGCCTGGCTAAAATGAGCATGTCTCTAGGATCAGTAACTCTTTGAGGCCTAAGCAGAGAAGAGCATCACACTGACATGGAAGCCACGAGTCACAAGGAAATCTTTGATGGAGGATTGCCATAGGTCAAAATTTGGGCAGACTGAATGTAGGTATCTCATCTGGGGCTTACCCTAAGTGGGACAGTGGGGCTGAAGAAATTCATTTTCCTCTGCTCACCATCAGCTTTCTGCCCCCTTACCATGCATTTCCCAATTGCCACATCCATTTCAGACCCTCTGTTCACATCTTTACAAAGATGTAATTTTGTGTTGTTCCTAGGTGGAAGCCATTATCTACTACTGGACCGTGTATCTGAGATTCTTCAAGATCATGGTCATAATGTCACTATGCTTTTTTATGGAGAAGAGTTTTTAATCCCAGGTATGTTTTTTAGTAATCATTGAATTCTTCTATCCCAGGGAGACAACGTCTTTTGTACTGTACTGTGAAGCACATAATCTTTCTGGATCTGGTTGTATTGACAGGATGGGAAAAATGTGTGTGTGCATGTTTCTGTTACCTGCTGATTATCATATTAGGCTCTGTAGCTCTGGCCTCCACATGCTGTATCTCCATGTCTTACCTCTTTAGCTAGGTGTCACTTCAGTTCAGGCAAGCCTCCATACATTATTATTGATCATTTTGATAACTGCTACTCTGTAGTGTGGTTTCAATTTGTTTGAACATATATCTTCAGCCATATTTATAGTTTCTGTTATGTAAGGAGAGCTGCTTTTCCTGTTTCATAGGTTACTTTCTACTCTTGTTCTGAAGCCTGAAGTTTAAGAAAGCTTTTTAAAGGATGCCTTTTATTCATGTCCTAGGATCAGAATCAATGTGATGATCCTGTATTTTTGAGAAGTCACTGGATGCCCATGAGTTGTGCATAGTGATGGCAGAAGTTCTTGAGTCAACTGAGCCCAAATAATTTGAGCTAAGATGAAGCTCATCTGTCTTGTCAATGATTCTCTGTTGACAGACAAGGACACCGAGGCTCAGAGAACTTCAAAGATTTGTTCAAGTTCACACAGGAGTTTAATAATAGAGTTAGTGGATCTGGAACTTAAAGTTTTGATTTTTGCATTCAGAATTGCTGAAGCTTTAATTCCAAAAAATCCAAAATTAAGCATTTTTGATGTAAAACAAGTCTGAGAAAGTATAAAAAGCTGGAGATGAACTCAAGACTCTGTTACTGTGTAATCACCTTCTAGATTGGGTTCCATATTGTTCAGGGAATATCTTTTCTATACATATCCTTTTGTATCTGCCTTAATTGTCAGCTGATTGTGTATTTGCTTTGACTGCCAACCATGGTAACTGTAGCACATGATCATTTCATTTTGATGGTTCCTGGAAATGAGGAACTGCTGAAATATTTATACCCACTACCTCTTTAACAAACAGACCCACACTCAGAACTACAAACAATTCAGGGGACTCATGGATTCCCTTAGTTTCATTCTTGGTCCAAGTGTTAAGAGTCCAGAGTTTCTTGTAATATTTACCATTTCAGAGGTTTTGAAATGGATTATTTAGTTTTCTCTACAGGAGTACCTTTGCGGTGGTCTGCAAATAAGGAAACACATGATTGGATTATTTTTGTTGACCTGATTCAATACTCAGTATTGAAACTTTTGAACCTGTATTAACTACCTATTTGGATAACTTCTCTATAGAGTTTTTATTTATAGCTTTAATAAATAAAGGACTTCAGAAATAGCAACTGTTTGTAATGCTTACATGAAGGTTGTTCTGATCAATAACTGAAATCACAAGTGTAGGATGCCAGCCTATAGAGGATCTTCCTTTTCCTAAGGGAGCTTGCTATACCTCTCTGTCCACCAGGTAGACATTCTCCACGTGACAGAACTTCTTTATTCTGGGGGGACTGTGCAGTTACATCATTGTTTTTGAGAGACTTGCTTACACTCATAAGACATTCTGTCTGGAAGGACATGCCTGTGGCCAGACAATTCTACGCCTTTCAGCTAGTTAGGTTCTGCTTTCTTTAGGTAAGGAGGTAGGAGAGCAGATTAGCAGCTAACGCAAGGAAGCTCTGTCTTGGAATTCAGGATTTTGAATGGACTCACGGTCTCCTCCCTTTACCCATGCAGTAGTGCTCACCTTGTCCTGGGAGCTAAAAAAACCCTAATATCTTAGTTCGCTGTCATCAAGGTGAGGTCAATTTCTTATTGCTGGGGTTTAAAGTTTATTAAAATACAACCACCTTTCCCTCCGAATTTCAGAACCAACTCAGAGAAAGTTATAGAGATTAGGTCAAAATGCACCTTTATGTAGCTGATTGAGGAACTTCCTTTAGATCTTCATTAAGTATCATGGCCCTGGCTAGTGGCTTGAAAATAGGTTCTGTAAACTTGAGTATCGTTCTATTTCATTCAGTATTGTGCCTTGGGTAGTTTCCTCATATGCTTGCACTGAACTGTTTTCAGAAAGACTCCAACCCCAAGCTTCGTCTCCCTACAGCTCTCTTGGTATTCTGGTATTCTGGCTTGTGAATTCTAGCTGCCGTGTCCTTCCCCTAATCTGCACTGCTCTGCTCAGGGAGATGGCTAGGCCAGTGTGGGTACCTCCTCCATGAGACGTATCTTGGAAGTTTTCTCCAGCCACCCATGAGTGTCCTGCGTTACCTAGTGTCCATTTTATCATATATTTGATCTGGTTTTCTTTAGTTGTTTTCGGGAAGAATTTCAATATGACATTGTCTCTTGCTTGTGGCCACAGACTGAAGTTGCTTATATTCATTATTTAAGCCATTCTATTGAAGTAATATTGGCATATAATAAACTGGATATATTTAAAATACCCAATATCTGGTATATTTGTACATGTACATATGCTGACGTATGTGTGTAGATATACTTGTGAAGCCACCAACATAATCAAGACAACAAATATATTTGTTTCCCCACCAGAAGCTTTCTAATGCCCTTTTGCAATCTCCTCTCTGAGTTCTCCCACCTTTCATTCCCATTGCCAGTCAATCTCTAATATGTCCCTATGTGTTAGATCGCGTCATGTAGAGTTTATATCAATGGAATCATAATTATGTAGTGTTAAAATTGGTTTATTTTACTTAGCATAAATGTTTTTAGATTCATTCATAGTGTGTGTATGAATAGTTCATTACATTTTCTTGCCGAATAATGTTCTACCACAATGTATTTATTTAGTTGCCTGTTGATGGGCATCCAGTTTTCAACTGGATGCTAATACACCTGCTGTGAAGATTTATGTACAGGCCTTTGTATGAACAGGTACTATCTTTTCTCTGGATTAATGGGTAGGAGAACAGTGGCTAAACCATACGTTAGGTGCATGTTTAACTTTTAAAGAAATGGCTACACTGCTTTCCAAAGTGGCTCTAACATTCTGCATCTCACCAGAAGTGACTGCAAATTTCACGTACGCCACATATTGTCAGTACTTGCTACGGTTAGTCTTTTTAGTTTCCGCTTTCCTCGTGTAGGTGTTTATTTCATTGTGGTGTTTACATGCATCTCCTTTGTTAGTAATTTTGTTAAGCCTTTTTCCATGTGCTTGTTGGTCAACCATATATCTTCACTGGAGAAGTGTTTGTCAAATTTTGACCATTTTAACACTGGGTCATTTGTTTTGTTATTATTGAGTCTTCAGTGTTCTCGATATATATTTTGGATATAAGTTACTTACCAGATATAAGCCCTGAAAATATTCTTTCCCAGTCCATGACTTACCTTTTAATTCTCTCAGGAGTGTCTTCTGAAGAGTACAGTTTTTACTTTGATGAAGTGTAATTTCATGCTTTTGCTACATGTTTTAGTATGAATATATGATTTTTTTTGTTTATTCTGTTAAAATGATGAATGTAACTAATAGATTTTCAAATGTTAAACTAACCTTGTATTCCAAAAGTGAATTCAATTTGGTCAAGGTGTATTTTCCTTTTATATATTTTATATTTTGTTTGCTTGAATTTTGGTTTAAAATTTTATCTCTGTTCATGTGGATCATCACTCTTGTGATTTTCTTGAGATTTTTTTTTCTCTGATTGGTATCAGTGAAATGCTTGTCTCAGAATGAATTGGGTTGTGTTCCTTTCTCAGTTTTCTGGAAGAGTATGGGTAGAATTAGTATTGTTTCTTCCTAAATTGTTTTAGCCAATATAAGAGACAGCATGTCTCTCCCCACCCTAAAATTAGGTTTGGGTGTTAAGACATATGACCTTACACATACACCAAGTGGCTATAAAATGGTTTATTAATAATATGATGACACTTCCAGGGGAGAGTAAGGCAACTCCCAAGTTTGTCCAAAAATACAGGCACAGGAGGGTGGCTTTGGGCTTTTATGGTGGTCAGCAGTGGGACTGGAGTGGGGATTTCCCTTCATATTTGGCAAAACATGCCATGTCTCATTTATTTCAATTTGAACATTTTTAAGTAAGTCATTGTGGCACTTTATGAGCCCTGCTTCCTGAGACTGATGAGAGAGCTGAAAATATCACTGAATGTCTGTTTTAAAAATTGACTATGTGGTTTAGTTGGTTAAGAGTCTGACTTAGGCTTAGGTCATGATCTTATGGTTTGTGAGTTTGTGGCCTCACTGGGATCTTTCTTGTAGGTAAGTATTCTCTGTCACCCTCACTCTGCCCTTTTCCCACTTGCTTTTTTCCCCTTCTCTCTCTTAAGATAAAAAGATAAACTTAAAAAACCCCCGGCTTTGTGCATTTAGAGAAGTGAATTAGTGCCTTGGTCATGATTAGTAATGTCTGAAAATCTAGAGGATAAGAACAGTCTTCATTAAGGTTGTGTATTGTGTCTTTAGTGTGTAGAGACACATGTGTAATCTTCATTTATATTTTGGATATCCATTTGGCAGGAGATTCTGAGTACTTTACCCAAATGTAACAATCTTTTGTCTTTATAGGTCTATCCAGAATGTCTTTTTTTCTTTAAGTTAACTTTGGTAGTTTATGTCTTTCTAAGAAGTGGTCCATATCATGTTGTCTAATCTTTTAGCATATGCAGTTCATAGAATCCTTTTATAGTCCCTTTTATTTCTATGTGGTCGTTAGTGTTGTTACTTCTTTCATTTCTTTTTTTCCTTTTTCTAAGATCAGGTTAGTTAACATATAGTGTAGTATTGGTTTTAAGAGCAGAATTTAGTGATTCATCAGTTACATATAATACCCAGTGCTCATCACAACAAGTGCCCTCCTTAATGCTCATCGCCTGTTTAACTCTCCCTCTCCATCTCCTCTTCAGTTTGTTCTCTGTAGTTAAGAGTCTCTTATGGTTTGCTCCTTGTTTATTTTTATCTTATTTTATTTTTCTTTACCTTCCTTTATGTTCATCTGTTTTGTTTCTCAAATTCCACATATGAATGAAATCATATGGTATTTGTCTTTCTCTGACTTATTTCACTTAGCATCGTACACTGTAACTCCATCCAGGTCCTTGCAAATGGCAAGATTTTTTTCTGATTGTAGTGATTTGTGTCTTCCTTATTTGTAAATTTTCTTCATTGTTTCAATGAACCGGTTCTAGTTCCACTGATCCCTTCTTGTTCTTTTCTTATTTCCAATATTATTAGTTTCTCCCCTAATCTTTATTAATTCTACCTTCTGTTTTAGATTTAGTACACTTTCTTCTCAATATCTTAGGGTGGCAGAATAGGCTATTGATTTGATAACTTTCTTTGTTAACATAGTTGTAAATTTCCTGTAAGCACCAATTTTGATGCATCCCATAAGTTTTGGTATGTTGTATTTCCAAATTTATTTTTTTCTATGTATTTTCTGATTTCCCTTGTGATTTCTATTTGATACATTGCCCAGTTTTCCTTATATTGTTGATTTCTACCCTCATCCTGTTGTGGTCAGATGTCCTGGGGTAATTATGTCTTAAAATCTATTGAGACTTATTTGTGGCTGAACATATGGTCTCTGCTGGAAAATGTCCCATGTGTCCTTGGGAGGAATGTGTATTGTTGCTATCGTTGGGAGGAATATGCTGCTATTGTTGGGAAGAGTGTCCTGTATATATCTGTTACATCTAGTAGATCAATGTGTGCTGTCTTCTATGTTCTTACTGATCTTTCTGGTTTTTCTATCTATTATTGATAGTGAGGTATGCAATCTCCAATGATTTTTATGGAACTGTCTGTTTCTCCCTCATCTGTCAACTTTTGCTTTACGTGTTTTGATGGTTTCTCATTAGATGTATATGTGTTTATAATAGTTTTATCTTCTTGCTGTAGTGAACCTTTTATTGATATATAATATCTTTCTTTGTTTTGTAACCTTTTTTGATTTATGGTATATTGTGACTGACATTTGCTCATCTGCTTTCTTTGCTTATTTGCATGGAATATCTTTTTCCATTTCCGTGTATCTGTATCATTGGACCTAAAGTCTCTTGTAGACAGTATAGAGCTGGATCACGTTTTTCTTTGTGTGTGTGTTTGTGACCTTTTAATTTTTGTATTTATTTTTAAATATAATTTCTTTATTATGGAATGATTTTGGATTTACATAAAAATTGCTAAGTTGGTATATAACTCACAACTTCTTCCTCCCATTGTTAATCCCATTTTATTTTTAATTTTTTTAATTATTATTTTTTGTTGAAGTATAGTTGATATATAATGTGACACTTGTTTCAGATGTATGACATAGTGACTTGCCAGCTGCCTATATATTGTTATGTTGTGCTCACCACAAGTGTAGCTACCATCTGTCACCAAACAACACTATTACAAGTAGATCACGTGTTTTTACCCAAAGTCTGTCTTTTGATAGGAGAGTTTAATGCATGTGTATTTGAAGTACTTACTGATAAGGAAAGACTTCTGTTATTTTGCTATTTGTTTTCTATATGCCTTACAGATTTTTGGTCCTTACTTTCTGTATTACTATTTCTTTTGTGTTTAGTTGATTCTTTATTGTGAAAATTTGTTGTGAAAATTTTAAATCCCTTTATCATTTCCTTTTGTGTATATCCTATAGCTATTTGTGTGTGTGTGTGTGTGTGTGTGTGTGTTACCATGGGAATTTCATTTAACCTGCTAAATCAATGTCATTCATTATAATTTATAGTAGTTCAAGTTTAATAACATTAAAAAATTCTGCTTCTGTAATGCATTGTTCATCTTCACCCTCTTGGGTTGTTGACATCACAAAAATACCTTTTTGTACATTGTGTGCCCCCAGACATAAACTACATTAATTTAAATGAATTAGTACATTAAATTATATAGAAAACTTGATTGGAGTTACAAAGTTTAAGTAATACTTGTTTTTAAGGAAATAATTTGTTTTTTTAAATTATATTTTTGTTTATTTCTAGGAGAGAGAGAGAGAGAGAGAGACAGCGTGAGTAGGGGAGAGTCAGAGAGAGAGGGAGTCACAGACTGAAACAGGCTCCAGGCTCTGAGCTGGCAGTCAGCACAGAGCCTGACGTGGGGCTCGAACCCACGAGCCGTGAGATCATGACCTAAGCAAAAGTCAGACACTTAACCGACTAAGCCACCCAGGCACCCCTGAAATAATTTGTTTTTAAAAATGGGCTAGTTTTCTTAAATCATGTAGAAACCAAAAGTGCAGTTAGAAACTGTTACTATAATACTAAGCTTATATTTTTCTTTATTAAAGTATAATGGTTAACCTTTATTAAAATATTTATAATCCATTCATGTGTTTCCTTATTTGCAGACCACCGCAAAGGTACTCCTGTAGAGAAAACTAAATAATCCATTTCAAAACCTCTGAAATGGTAAATATTACAAGAAACTCTGGACTCTTAACACTTGGACCAAGAATGAAACTAAGGGAATCCATGAGTCCCCTGAATTGTTTGTAGTTCTGAGTGTGGGTCTGTTTGTTAAAGAGGTAGTGGGTATAAATATTTCAGCAGTTCCTCATTTCCAGGAACCATCAAAATGAAATGATCATGTGCTACAGTTACCATGGTTGGCAGTCAAAGCAAATACACAATCAGCTGACAATTAAGGCAGATACAAAGGGATATGTATAGAAAAGATATTCCCTGAACAATATTTTATTTTTTCATTCACCTTTGAGTTAGTATCTGGTATCTTTCCTTTTTTCTTTTTTTTTTTTTTAAATATTTTTATTTATTTGTAGGAGAGAGAGAGACAGAGTGAACAGGGGAGGGTCAGAGAGAGAGGGAGACACAGACTCTGAAATAGGCTCCAGGCTCTGAGCTGGCAGTCAGCACAGAGCCCAACGCGGGGCTCGAACCCACGAACCGTGAGATCATGACCTAAGCGAAAGTCGGACGCTTAACCGACTAAGCCACCCAGGTGCCCCTATCTGGTATCTTTTCATTTCTTCCCTGGAAGACTCCCTTGAGCTATCCTGTCAGTGCAGGCCTAGTGGTAGCAAGTTTCCTTAGGTTTTGTTTGTCTAGGAATGTCTTAGTTTCTCCCTTTCTTTTGAGGGACAGTGTTCCCAGATAAGGAAATTTTTGTTGACCATTCCTTTCTGTTAGTGCTTTGAATATATATTGGCCCACTGACTTTCTTCACATCTTGCTTTTGTTCTCTGAGAATCCTTAAGGCAGTGATTTTAAAGTCATTGTCTAGTATATCTGCCATCAGGCCTTTCTCAGGAAGTTTCTGTTGATTATTTTCCTCTGAATAGACTTTAGTTTTCAGTTTCCTGGTGTGTCTTGCGGTTTTTGTAGAAGACTGAACATTTGAATCTAACCATGTGTTAAATCTGGAGATGAGACTTTCCTCCTTTCCCCAGGGTTGGCAGATTTTTGTTATTAATTTTATTTGTTATTTTGTTATTAATTTGTTATTAATTTTGTTTATTAATTTTTTGATTGTTTTATCCTACCTTTGTGGAAAGGGCCAATGTGAGATGTAAATTTCAATGTTCTCAGGTCTTTTCTGGACCTTTCCCTGGTCATAAATGGACACTTTCTTCTAATGTTCCTGGTATATATGGTTGCTTTCCAAAATTCTAGGCTTTAATATCTGTCTCTCAGGAAGGGAAAAACAGAAAAATGAGAGAAAAAAAGATCATCAGCCTTTTTAAGATTCCTTGAAGTCCATTCAGGGAGAGGAGGGAGATGGTTGCAACAATAGGTGTAGGAATAGAAAATCCTTTGTTGCCTTCTTTGTCTGCACTTGTGTGATTAGAGCAGAAAGCAGCAATCAGAGCCCAGATATGTGATATTTGGAAGTTTTTAGTTTTTTTTTCGTTTTGTTTTGTTTTGTTTTTGGTGCATTAACTCTGGTTATTGAAAGCTCTGTGCATGCTGCTTGGTGAACACATGTATAGCTACTTGCCATGTGATAGGGCAAGGGATGGGTAGTTGCTGCTGTGATAAGAGGTGGAATAACTGAAATTAAGCAAAATTATATGCAATTTACAATGAAAACCTGCCTTAGAAGTTGACTGCAACTGTTTAAAATAGATATTTTAGACTGAGTCATCCAGTTCAAAAATTTTTTTAATGTTTTATTTATTTCTGAGAGAGAGAGAGAGACATCATGAGCAGAGGAGGGTCAGAGAGAGAGGGAGGTACAGAATCTGAAACAGTCTCCAGGATCTGAGCTAGCTGTCAGCACAGAGCCCGATGCAGGACTCAAACCCCCGAACCGTGAGATCATGATCTGAGCCGAAGTCGGACGCTTAACCGACTGAGCCACCCAGGCGCCCCATGAGTCTTCCAGTTCAATTTTTATTTCATTAGGGAGGTAGATTCCTGGTGCTCCATTATCTTCCCAGAAATTTCCCTACTACCTTTTGACTTAATTGTACACACACACACACACACACACAACATTGAATATGTGTGTGTATATATAAAAGAAAAATTTTGCCAGTTTCTATTTGAATGTGTGGCTAGGAAAGCTCTTTATACATATGTGGTCAAAGTGGAACCACAGGAGTTCTTTCTTGACAGTGTCAGGGATGGAAAGTTTCAACAGAACAAATAATTCTTCCTAGGAATTCAACTGAGGTGCTGTGGCTTCTGTTTGTGTAAGACAGCAGCACGTCTGTCTTTGTGAGCCTTTATGTGAATTTTTATGTCTTGAATGAATGTGTTCAATGAATCTCTACAAAAGTTGTCCTCAATGTGCTGTCATACATGTGCTTCTGGAGAAAGGTGAATGTGGTTTAAATCTTGCCAGCAAAGCTTGTGAGCTGGGCTGATGAGGCAGACCACAAGAAGCCAGTACAAGTGATTTGTATGCTTCAAAGACGAAGGAGAAGAGAAACTGCAGCTGAGATATTGTTGAAATAGGATTTGAATGAACATATTAACAAATCTATGCTTGCAAACTATCTGACTTAGATATAGTCAGCAATTTCAGTAATCTTGGAGATGGGAGGCAGGCTTAATATGATGTGTCATGGAAATAATGTTATGGTAATGTACTGCAAGGCATTATTAATTCTTTTCAGGTTGATGAATAATCGAAATTAAGTTATTAAATGGAAAAGCAGTGTAGATAATCACTCCTTTGCTTAATAGATCTTTTATTATGGGATTTCGTCCTTAAAGTCACTGTTTCAATATGTATTTGGTTGTATTTAAAGGTTAATATGTTGGATAGATCCAAATGGATCCCTTTTTGTCAAGCTGACTATAAGTCCCAAAACTTTAATATTATTTTAATTTATTTATGTCCTTGTTACATAGGACAATGATAGCTATTAGGAGATGATGTAAAAGATGGTTGTTATGACTATGAAATATTCTATCCCAGTAGTTAGGAAGCGGCATGCAAATTTGTCCTGTATGTAATATTTTTGACTCCCAGGAATACAAGAATTTCTACATAAATTTAATAGGATATACTAATTATATCTGTTATTTTTGCCCCAGTATTGATTAAGAACATTAAGCTTGGTCATTGGTTCGTCTCATCCGATGTTAAGTCATTGGAAGTTCTGATGTAGAGGTACAAAAGCAACCTGTGCCCTTTTTCATTTGTAAAAGTAATGTTAGATTCCATATGTGTCAAAACTGAGAACTGTTTGATTTCTTTCCTGACTCTCCCACCCTGCCTATCCCTTTTCTTTCCTTGTTGTTTTGGTTATTCTTATATGTATTTTGGGGACGTATCTGTTATAACCTGCATATATATGTGTGTGTATATGTATATATGTATATGTATACATATATGTATATGTATATATGTATATGTATATGTATACTTCTTCCTCAGAATGTCCCATATGTATATATGTATATGTATATATATATATGTATACTTCTTCCTCAGAATGTCCCAATTAGTATCAAAGCTACGGGTTTCCCCAGTGGTAATTTTGAGAGATGTGAAATTAACCTTAATTCAAATTAACTCCTTGAATTTACTCCATGGGCCTGTCATCAGTCTTTTTATTATTACTGTGTTAATCTAAGTTTTCCTCTAGCTACAGAGATAATCAGCAGCAGTAGCAAAGACATTTTCTAGGGTTCTCATGTACCATCTACTTTTGTAGGTATCAATCTCATCATAACATGTGGTGATTACCCTTCTTTACATCATTCAGTGCACTTGTAAATCACTATCAGTCCTACTCTGGAGGACCATTCTTAATAGGGCAATACCTGACTGAGACACACAGTCACAGAATTCTACCTAGCCTAGTGTCAATCATAGCTCATGCTGGAATCCAGAAACAAAATCCAATCTGTCACAGAAAATAAGTTTGTGTGAGATATATGACCAGGACCACTTAAACCTAAACCCATACTTTGTCTCTAAATGCCAATTATGGAAGCTTCTGAGTGGGATGGAGGTGAGGATCCCCCTGTTGGGTCTGGCTTGCTTGGCTTGAAAATCTTGGTCACACAGGAAGGGCATGTTGAGTCTTTCCTCTCAGAAGGTTACAGAAGGTTACAGAAGGTTAAGGGGGAGATGGAGTTTGAAAGCTGTCAGCATTCCAACTCCAAATATGGTGTCCAACTCTTTATTACATATGGGTTATGGAGAAAATGCCAGGATGGTAAATAGGGCTGCAGAGGACTATTTTTAATTTAGGCATTGGTATTTTTTGGCAGAATGAAACCCCTTGGCATGTTTCATTGTTTAATTTTAGTGAAAATTATTGTCTTTTCTAAATGATATATGACAGGGGAACTGGTATAAAATACGATCTGTATTTAAATATAAGGTATACCATTCACTACATGTGCAATCCTAACAAATTATCTGGCACTCTTTTCATCTTTGTTTCTCACCTATAAAATGACAAATAGTTATGCCTTTAAATGAAAACTTTAAATAGAATCCTGAAGTACTTTAAAATGAAAAAAGTGACTAAACCATTAACAGGTTATCGAAAATTATCCGCAGCTTGCGAGACTGAAGAAACGAGAAAGCAGAAAAACCATACAGAACAGAACTTCAATAAGCACACATTTGAAACTATTTATAATCATTGGAATAAATAAACCATGATATCCTCATGTTAATGTTAATTTGGGTTGCACGGCATAATTAAACATTTCCTTATTGGTGTTTTATTTTTTATCCTCCTTTTTTAGAAAAGCGTGAAACGTCATATAAAGTTATCAGTTGGCTTCCACCTGAAGACCATAGAAAAGAACTCAGGGAATGTCTTGATTTCTTTGTGACAGAAGCTTTGCACGGCAGGTAATTTCTTTTATTCTCTGCTTGGAAGTCTTACTGTCTTAGTGATTCAGATGAATGGTTGGATGCATGGATACTTGGAATTTAAGAGAAATGGATGGGTGAATGGGTGAATGGATGAATGGGGAGATCAATGACAGGGGACATCGGATAAACGGAGTAAATGGATTTTTCTCCCAATTATTTAACCTGTGTACTGGGCCTCTTCCAGTGAAAACATGGATGTATTTCTCTATAGTATGGAGGATTGTTCCATTTGGATCTTCCTGGGAACCCTTCACCTGCAGTGTTTGCATATTCTCCACCACACAGATGGTGAATAGATAATTTAATTTCTCATTATTGATACACAAATGGGAGTCACCACGTTATACTTATTTTTCCTCCCACTTCCTCAATGAATTCAAGAATAGAAAAAATGCTTATGAATATTGATTTCTTGTACCTCAAACCAGTGTCTTTTAAACTCTTTTAAGAAACTAGGGGCGCCTGGGTGGCTTAATCGGTTAAGCGTCCGACTTTCGCTTGGGTCATGATCTCGCGGTTCGTGGGTTCGAGCCCCGCTAGGGCTCTGTGCTGACTGCCAGCTCAGAGCCTGGAGCCTGTTTCAGAGTCTGTGACTCCCTCTCTCTCTGATTCTCCCCTGCTCACGTTGTCTCTCTCTCTCTCTCCTAGAAATAAATAAAACATTAAAAAAAAAAAAAAGAAACTAAATATCTTGGTGATACACAATGAGTGAGTAACCTGAGAGTTTTGTCATTACCTGGAATGTATAGAAAGTTCTTCATGTTTGACATTAGAGGAGAAAGACACAAATTCATTTCTTACTTGCTTAATACAGTGGCCTAACGTTCCCCCCCCCCCCGCCCCCCGTCTTTCCTTGGAAATTTTGTTTGCTAGTAGGTGGTCCTAAAGTTTGGCTTTTTAATTAAGTTTTCTTTCCTTAGTCAAACTAGACTCCAAATTCTCTCATGTATAAGAGATTTGATCTAAAGCACTCATTTGAAACTTTGTATCTTGTGTTAATGATATATTTTTAAATTCTATATCTCGTCTCTTTTTCCTCAGCCTGATTACTTTGAAGGCTGGTTTTATATACATGTTACATATGGTATAATATACTAAGCACGGTGCTTTCCTATATTTTTTCAATTAACTTAATTTCAGCTATGATTAATGCTCCACTTTTGAAGAATTTGGACTTCATATCTTAAATTTGTCACCAACATTTAGCAGTCATTGTTTATGTAAAATCACTTAAAATATAATAGAGAATAATTTCAGCTGATCACCTGTTATCACATGAAATTGATTTTAAACCCCAGGTAGACATCTGCATATTGCCAATGAGCTCTCACCTGTGGGCCTTCTTTCAGTGGGCTCACATAGTGTAGTGTTGCACAGGTACAGGTGTGTCATGCTATTGATTTTGTTAGTCCTTCATTCAAGTGGAAGGCCCCTGGGTTTCCAGAGAACCTGTACCTGTAACCTCTGGTCAGGAACATTCTCATCTCTTCACCCATATGCAGTATGAAAATGATCATTTTCCTTGCAGGCACTGATGCAAAAACATTGAAGGAGAATAGTTCCTAGAATAGTGCCATAGACCAGAGTCATAATAGATATTGGTAAAATTTTAGCACGAACTTTTGTGAATACTCCAGCTGGGCATGAAGTGGAAAGTATAGTAATTAGCTTCATAAAGGCTTTTATTTTTGTTTGTTTTAAATGTTAATCTCTTCTGGTAAGAAGATGTAAATCTCATGTTCAGCTTAGAATTTGGATTCTAATATTGCCATCAGAAAGTTTCTTTTGTGAGGCAATTTGTCAAATTCAGGCTATTCTCAATTTCCAAGTAAAAGAGCTATATTATCAATAAAGATGCCATGAAGTTATTTCCACAGTTCAGTTAGGAAACAGGACAGTCACTGATAAAAAGTCAATATACAAAGGAAAGTTAAAGAGAGCATCACAGAATGTACCAACTAGAAATAAAACTCTTTAGGTCTGCTAGTGTCAAGGAATGCTTCCAAAGCAGAAGGACCTTGAATTAGCTCTGATATTGGGTGCATACGGATTGGCCAGAGAAAGGGGAGGGGAGGAGTTGAGAACATTTTAAAAAGCAGAAACACCTGGAATAGAGTAACCAGAGTGGAGTATTCATTGGACACTGGTATAATAGGTGGTTGCTGCCAGATATGGTCTTACTTACCTTGGGTATTTTCTTTGAGCTGAAGATTATCCTAAGTATTGTGAAATTAACACTTCCAAAGAATATTTGTCATTAGTTTTTTTGTTTGTTTTTTACAGAGACACATTGGGCAACTTTGTAAAGTTAATGAAACAACTGGGAATTCGATGCAGTGATTTGCTAAGAAGAGGCGATATCATGAATTTCTTAAAAAATGAAAACTTTGACCTGTTATTTGTTGAAGCATTTGACTTCTGTTCTTTCCTGGTTGCTGAGAAGCTTGGGAAACCATTTGTGTCAATTCTTCCCACCCAATTTGGAAATGTGGACTATGGGCTACCAAGCCCTTTGTCTTATGTTCCAGTATTCCGCTCCTGGCTAACTGATCACATGGACTTTTGGGGCAGAGTGATGAATTTTCTCATGGTCTTTGATTTCTTCATGAAGCAATGGCAAATCCATTCTACATTTGACAACACCATCAAAGAACATTTTCCAGAAGGCTCTCGGCCAGTTTTGTCTCATCTTCTAAAGAAAGCAGAGCTGTGGTTTGTTAACTCTGACTTTGCCCTTGAATTTGCTAGGCCCCTGCTCCCCAACACTGTGTATGTTGGAGGCTTATTGGCCAGACCTGTTGAACCAGTACCACAAGTAAGTAAAACCTTAACACTCAACAGGGACTTCATGTGGAGGTCTTTAGTGTAGAGTTAGTGGCTTCCTGCCAGTGGGAACAAAGTAGGGTGAGACAAAGAAAACACCTAGAATGTAAATTTTCATTTATTTATTTATTTAATTTTTCTAGTCTTCTATTATATTATATTATATTTTAGATTTTATATTATTTTTTAAAAACACTTAATATGAGATCTAACCCCTATCAAAATTATAATAGTGCAATACATACTGTAGGTACCATATTGGTCCTCAGATCTCTAGATCTTATTCATCTCACTTATCTCTAATTCTTCATCCATTGAATAATAGCTACCTTTTCTCTCAACCCCCAAACCTTGGAAACTAGTTTCCACTTTTGATTTTATGGATTTGAGTCTTTTAGATGCTACAGATAAGTTAACTCATGCAGTATTTGCTTATCTGGCTTATGTCACTTATCATAATGTCTTCAAGTTTCATCCATGTTTCCCATGTTGCAAAATTTTCTTCTTTTTTAAAGAATATACCGTATTCTTTAAAAAATATGTTGTTTTTTTAAAAGAATATATATATGTATATATAATGGAATCATATATCTATATATCTTCAACCATTCATCTTTTGATGGTTATTTTGTTTCCATATCTTGCTTATTGTTAATAGTGCTTCCAAAGATTCACAAATCAATGGATTTTGATTTCCATATTCTATTTGTAATTTGTGGGGGAATTTCCATACTGTTTTCCTTACTGGCTTTGTCTCTTTTCATTCCCAACCACAGTATGTAAGGATTGTTATTTCTCCATATATTTAACACTAGATGTCTTATGATTTTTAAAAATAACTACCAATAGTTGTGAATTGATAACTCATTGATAACTCATGTGTATTTCCCTGATGGCTAGTGTTGTTGAATACTTTTTCATATATCTGTTTGCCATTTGCATGTTGTCTTTGGATAAATGTCTATTCAAGTCCTACATCTATTTTTAATGGAGTTGTAAGACTTTTTTTTTTTTTTTGCCATTGAACTGTAAGCCTTTTTATACATTTTGGAGATTAATCTCTTAGGAATATTGTTTATAAATATTTTCTATTCTGTAGGTTGTCTGTTACTCTGTTGATTGTTTCTTTTGCTGTACAGAAGCTTTGTTGTTTAATGTAGTCCCACTTGTTTTTTTTTTTTTTGTTTGTTTTGGTGATTGTTTCTTTTGAGTTTGATATTTCATTTTCTACTGCACTGTGCTATATTATTGAAATCATTGCCAAAAGCAATGCCTTGAAGTTTTCCCCCTATGTCTTTTTCCTAAGAGCTTTGTAGTTTCAGTCTTATGTTTAAGTCTTTAACCAATTTTGAGGTGAATTTTTTGTATGGAGTAAGATGAGGGTCCAGTTTTATTCTTGTTTATGTGGATATCCACATGCTGGGGTCAGGGATTCTGGTGAGAGGCTGTTTTCATAACTATCTGCCAACTTTGGTGAGACTAGTTACACAATTGCCTGGGGTGCAGTTAGTCTTTAGTTATTTTTATTTTTTAAATACTTTAAATAAAACGTTTTAAAATATTTTAAATAGAATATTTTAAAATTATTCCTGTAGGGAATGAGAGCATGGAGCTTCCTATTCTAATGTCATGCTCTGATCTTTTCAGTTTTAAATAATAGATTTACATTAATCTTATAATTATCAAAAGACAGTAAAGGTGATTTTAAGTTGTTCCTTAAAATGGTAGTTCTTATAGTGTAGTGCTGGATGGTGTCAATTACAGCCAGATGGAACAATGGGATATAGTATGGGAATTGGGGACAACCAAAACATGAAGAGGTTGGAGAAACTGTTTTAAAGAATTGATAAAACTGTATTAATGCTCATTTTTAGGTGATTAAATCAGAGCCTTCCTATGTGTGCCTAGATGACTCAGTTAGTTAAGTGTCCAACTTTGGCTCAGATCATGGTCTTACCATTTGTGTTGGAGCTCCACATCAGGTCTTGTGCTGACAGCTCAGAACCTGGAGCCTGCTTCAGATTCTGTTTGTCTCTCTCTCTCTAGCCCTCTCCTGTGCTCACACTCTGTCTCTCTCAAAAATAAATAAATATTAAAAAATTAAAAAAAACAAACTTCCTAAGGATCATCTAGAGGTATATACTAATAAATATCACAGAAAATAGACTAAGTCAAAAAGTTCACAGGAAGTAAAGGCTATTTTATAAATGATTTAATATAACAAATCAATCAGTGTAATGCAATACATTATTATAATGGAGGGAATAAAAAAACATCATGTCAAGATAGGCAGGAAAGATATTTGACTAAACTAATACCTTTTCATGATAAAAACATAAAACTAAGAGTAAAAAAGGTACTTCTTGACATGATAAAGAGTATTTACTGGAACACTCACAGCTACCATCATGTTCTTTATGATAGACAGAAATTGTGCTGCCTCAGGTCAGTAGTCTAAGTTGCCCACTGCTACTCAAATATGCCATAGACAGAGTAAGTAAACAAGAAAAAGAAATTCCAAACTGGAATGAGCAATGTTGAAATAGCTTGATTTTTATATGACATAATTCTCTGTATAGAACATCCCAAAGAATTCACACACCAAAAAGAAACTACTAGATGTTAAACCAATCAAGCAAAGTTGTAGGGAAAATAGCAATATGGAAATAGGAGTTGTGTTTCCATACACTGGCTGTGAGCAACTTGAAAATGAAATCAAGTAAATTATTCTATTTACAAAAAAATCCAACTAAACTGAGGAAGTGAAAGATATATATGTTCATTAGACACTACAAATTTGCTGAGAGAAGTTAAGGAAGATCTAAATAAATAAAAAGACACCTATAGATCATCAGTTGTGATACTTAATATTGTTAAAAGAGCAATACTACTGAAAATTGTCTGCACATTTGATCTAATCCTTGTCAATAGTTCAATGGCCTTTAAAATTTTTTTTTTAATGTTTTATTTATTTCTAGGAGAGAGAGACAGCGTGAGCAGGGGAGGGTCAGAGAGAGAGGGAGTCACAGACTGAAACAGGCTCCAGGCTCTGAGCTGCAGTCAGCACAGAGCCCGATGCGGGGCTCGAACCCACGAACCGCGAGATCATGACCTAAGCGAAAGTCGGACGCTTAACCGACTAAGCCACCCAGGCGCCCCTCAATGGCCTTTTTTATAGAAATGAAAAAGGCAATTTTTAAATTCATATAGAAATGAAGAGACTCTGAATAACCAAAACAATTAGAAAAAGAAGAATGACTCATACATCTGTGACTAATTCATTTTTGACAAGGATGCCCAAACCAATCAATGCAGTCTCTTCAGATTCTCTTCAGAAAATGGTGCTAAGACAGTTTGATATTTGTTCACATTGACAAGAATGTATTTTGAGCCTTCCTCACAATACACATCAAAGTGAACTCAAAATGGATCAGTGGCCTAAATAAAAATCTAAGAGCCATAAAATTCTTAGAAGAAAAGAAAGGAATAAATCTACATGGACTTGGATTTGGCATTTAATTTGTAGATGTGACACCAAAGCATGAGTAACAAAGAAAAAAATAGATAAATTGGACTTTATCATGACAAAAACTTTTCTATAACAAAGGATGTTGTATAGAAAATGAAAAGACAACTTATCAGATAGAAGGTAAGTATGTCCTCTCACTGCCATATTTTAGCCTCATGCTGGAGGTCTTACTAAGTAAAGCAATAAGACAAAGAAAGAGATAAAAGGCATATAGGTTAGAAAGAAGGAAATAACCTGGGTTTGTTCACAGATGGCATGATGGTCCATTTAGGAAATCTGAAAAGTCATAAAAAATTTCCTGGAATTCATAAGCAATTATAGCAATGCCCTAGGATACTAGTTTAATGTATAACATAATCCTTTCCTTATATGTCAGCAATGAATGGAGGGATTCATTGAAACAGTGAAATTAAACAGACAGTGAAATTAAAATCACTATACTATTTACATTAGTAGCACCAAAAATGATATCTTGGGAATAAATTTAAAAAATATGTACAAGATTAATGAGGGAAACTAAAAAACTCTAAAGAAAGAAATTAAATAACTAAATAAATGGAGAGAAAGTCCATGTTCATGGATCGGAAGACTCAATATTGTCAAGATATTAGTTCTTTCAAAATTGATCTATACATTCAATGCAATCCCAATTAAAACCTCAGGAACTTATTTTGTGGATATTAATTTAAAAAATTTTAAATCTGTATGGAGAGGCAAAAACCCTAAAAAGCCAACACAATGTTGATGATGAAGAACAAAGTTTGAGGAGGGATATCGTCAACTTCATGACTTACTATAAAGCTACAATAATCAAGATGGTATGATATTGGCAAAAGATTAGAAGAAGTCAATGTAACAGAATAGAGAAGCCAAAATAGACTCACATAAATTTAGTGAACTGATCTGTCATAAAGGAGTAAAGACAATACTATAGAGAGAAGATTTTCAAAAAACAATGGTGATGGAAACATGATCTGAATACATAGAAAATTAAATAGACTCAGATCCTACATATTCAAGAAAATTAACTCAAAACATACCATAAACCTTAATATAAAAAGCAAGTGCAAGAGTATGAAACTTTTAGAATATGATGTCAGAAAAGAATTTAGAGGAACTAGGGTTTGGTGAAAACTTTTTTTTTTTTAAGTTTTTTTCTTTAATGTTTTTTTATTTATTTCTAGGAGAGAGAGAGAGAGAGATACAGCGTGAGCAGGGGGGGGTCAGAGAGAGAGGGAGTCACAGACTGAAACAGGCTCCAGGCTCTGAGCAGGCAGTCAGCACAGAGCCCGACGCGGGGCTCGAACCCACGAACCGCGAGATCATGACCTAAGCGAAAGTCGGACGCTTAACCGGCTAAGCCACCCAGGCGCCCCCGGTGAAAACTTTTTAAATGAAAGAAAGAGTTGATAAGTGTGCTTAGTTGAAATTAAAATTTCTCTTCTGAGCCGGTACTATCAAGAGAATGAAAAGAGGAGGAACAGAACTATCTGCTAAAAACTATTATTCAAAATATGCAAATAAACACAGACACAAATATACACAATATACAAATAACTACTAAAATTTAAGAAATGAAAACCAATATTTTAAAAATGAGCCAAACACCTTGCCAGAACTCTCAACAAAGAAGACAGACAGATGGCTAATAAGCATACGAAGGAGACACATGACAGATATTTTCGCAACATTACCTCTTTCTCCAGAAGGCTTACTGCCTCCTACTGGTCCAGGACATCACCTGGTACTCTCCCAGGCACTAGCACTATGATGTGATATTGGACTCCTAAGTGACCACATATCCCCAGAACTAAGATGAGGGATGAGGATGATGCTTGTTCTGGGGCCATGTTCTTAATGAAGAAAGAAGTTTCCACCACTTTCCTCTTCCTAAAACATTGTTATATGGACATTCTGAATCTAGATGTTGGTGCTACCGTATGTGTTAAGTGTCTTATGTGCAATGTAGGCTATTGTGAGAGTAGCTGGAAGCCTAAGGCTCTCTTTACATCCATTTGTGAATATTGAAAGTATCTGTATGATATGATGTGTCCTGAGGTCTCAGAAAAATGACTTCAAGGCCACCAGACACAATGGATATGAGCAAAGTGCAGAGTGCACTGAGCTGTCCTCAGGGCTATGAGAACAGTTTCAAGACAGTGAATTCTAGATACTGACAGGAGGACGTATTCAGTTAATAGTCGACTTTCACTTCATGACTGTTTAGGCTTTCCTAAAGAACTTTGTTCACATCCTTTCCTTTCTTACTTCTCTCCAGGAATTTGAGAATTTCATCAGCAAGTTTGGAGACTCTGGTTTTGTCCTTGTGGCCCTGGGCTCCATGGTGAGCACTTATCAGTCCCAGGAAGTTCTCATGGAGATGAACAGTGCCTTTGCTCATCTCTCTCAAGGGGTGATATGGAAGTATAAGCCTTCTCACTGGCCCAAAGACATCAAATTGGCAGCAAATGTGAAAATCGTGGACTGGCTTCCTCAGAATGACCTCTTGGGTAAGGACTACCCAGATATACTTCTCTCTTTCCATTTATGTAACTTTAGGGTTCTACTAGGTACGCCATCAGCCTGTGAAGGAGTAGTTGATAGCTAAATGTAATGTTTAGAGGGCAGAAGTGGAACTGCCAGCAGGAGTTCTTGGGAAATCAGGTTATGCTTCCCAAATGGCTAAAATTGCCATGTTTTCTTCTTCCTTTGTATTCCTGATACCTGCAGTCAGAAGTGATATTATCATCCCATTATTTTGACCCTATCATATTTGGCACTGAACAAGGTTGTCTAAATACAAAGACAGTTTATGGACTCTGAGAACACATATCAAGTGTTGCCTCTGTTTACAGGCATCTTGAGCACCTGTTAGGCCCTATGCCATTATAGAAACACACTCTCACACTTACTGGTTCATCCTCCTTTGCTGCAAAAGGTGTACTCATACTTTCACAAAATTTAGGTTGACAGTGTCTGAAGAGGGTGCTAAAATATAAGCGTGTCAAACTGAGTAACCTCTCAGCTTTTTACCTGGTTCAACAAATTCTCTGCTAACAGAGGGCTAGGTGGTTATGCACATCTTTTCAGAAGGCAAGGGGTTTGGAAAAGGATTCCGATTTTCAAAGAAACACAAATAGATTCTGATGCACATCCCTGTGAGAGGCAGTGTTTGAGATGAACTCTTCATTATCAACACTTATTTTATTTTCTCTAAAGAAGAGTGGAGTGAGCACACAGGAACTGGAAATACTGAGATGGGTGGTCCATCATTCTATGCTTTAGAGGATTTCTTATGAAATTGAATAGAAGGCACATAGAGTGTCAGTCTGATGAATGTCACATGAGATGTGTTGTCAATGAAAGTGTTAAGACTTCAGATAACATGGAAGGGAATGGATAGCGAAGGAGAGAGGGTGAAACCAGGAGAGTGAGAGATAGAAACAGAGACAGAGTGAGACACCAAGAGAGAGAGGAGGGTTGGGAGAAGAGTAGAGTTGAGAGAGAAGAATGGATGGATATGGGAGGAGGAATATTTCTTGCTAGGCACTATTCTCTGCAGATTTTCTTGGGTTCTTATTGCTACGTGGATTGATTAAGAGGAATCTCTATACAGAGACAAGGCCAGAATTTTGTATCTTGGAATATGCACCTTTGATTGTGTCCTAAGCTAAATCAGTAAATCATTTTCTCCAACAAATTTGAGATCTCTTTTTATTTTTTTCTGCCCTTGCTACTTTATCAGATGTTCTGAAAATTTTCACCCTGAAATATTCTGCTCTGTTCCTGATTTACAACAGCTCACCCACGCATCCGTCTTTTTGTCACTCATGGTGGGATGAATAGTATAATGGAGGCCATCCAACATGGTGTGCCCATGGTGGGGATTCCTGTCCTTGGAGAACAGGCTGAAAACATAGTCCGAGTAGAAGCCAAAATGTTTGGTGTCTCTATCCAGTTAAAACAGATCAAGGCAGAGACATTGGCTCTGAAGATGAAGGAAGTCATAGAAGACAAGAGGTATGGAGCTCTCTGGGCTTGTGGTCGCTTAGGCAGAATGAAGACATCAAATACAAAGGGTGCTGTGTGGTACACTTTTGCAATAGCTGGAACTTCCAGGACATGGAATATGTATGTGATGCTAACATCTGACCTGTTACCTTTGAGAACAAGACTAGGCATTTAAATTAGATGTTGAGACTGATTTCAACCCCCTAAGGGCTGAGAGGACCTACTTATACAGGGTCTCTGAGAGGTGTTATACTTTGAGGGTGCTTATAATTGAATTACCTTAAGACAGAAAATAATTTCTGTTCCCCCATATGCCACACTATTTCCTGCCTCAGGCCCTTTGTCAGTGCTGCTCCCTAGAACATCTTTCCTTCTCCTCTCAGGACTGGCTTCTTCATGACAGTCAGGTTAATCTCCAATACCCTCCTCAGAAAGGTGGTCTTTATCTGACAGTTCTAACTGCACTCCTCTCCCATTACCTTAAATTATAATTCATTTTTCCTTCTTAATACTTCTCAGGATCAGCAACTACCCCATCCCCATTTCTTCCTGTTTTAATTTATTGTGCATCCCTCACACTAGAAAGTGGAGAGTAAGCTCCCCTGGACAGCCAAGTGTGTCTTTTGTTTTCCCCTGGGCTCCCAGGGCCTAGCAAAAGACCTGCTACAAAGGAAATTGGGATGAATTTCTGTTAAGTGAGTCAGTAAAAGGCCCATGATGTCCTAAGTAAATTACCATCCAGCACAATGATCTGATAACCAGGATGAATCGAATACATTATTAGAGCCTCCAGGACATCTGTACTGAGTGGGTTATATGTTACATCCCATATATTCATATCTACTCTTCCCTTTAGTGACTATAATCCTCCTGGGTACATTCATGCTTACAACCTAGTCCCTGTTTTATAGTTTAGCACTTTTAGCACTAAGCATAGTTTTTGCATGGAGGCACCAGTTTGAACTTTTCGGTGGGACCAGCTAGACTGTGGCAAGGCCAGGCCAACAGCTTTCACTAGAAACTGATTCTTCTGTGCATGTGGAGGAAAGTGTGTGTGTGTGATACAAGGTCTCTAAGATGTCTGAGGCCACAGCAGTAACTCTCCTCCTCTGTGTCTGCCAACAGGTACAAGTCAGCAGCGGTGGCCGCCAGCATCATCAGGCGCTCCCACCCCCTGACCCCTGCCCAGAGGCTGGTGGGCTGGATCGACCACATCCTCCAGACAGGGGGTGCAGCCCACCTCAAGCCCCATGCCCTGCAGCAGCCGTGGCATGAGCAGTACCTGCTGGACGTCATCTTGTTCCTACTGGTGGTCACCCTGGGCACCCTGTGGCTCTGTGGGAAGCTGCTGGGCATGGTGGCCAGGTGGCTGTGTGGGGCCAGGAAGCTGAAGAAGGCCTGATTCAGATATAGTGTAGATATCTGACCCACTGGCTTTACAGGACTTCCAACAAACACAGGACACTCCTGGTGTCTTCTCCACACTGGCACTTTAGGGTGAAACACAAATATCTCCTCATTATATTCTGCCTCTGTTTACAAATTTTTATGAAGTAATCTTGGTATCGTTTTTAAAATTGTGGTAAAATTTATGTTATGTAAAATTTACCATTTTAATCAGTAAGTGTACAGTCATTCTCATTAAGCACATTGATGTTATCATGAAAACATCACTACCACTCATTCCAGAAATGTTTTCACCATCCCCAATTCAAACTCCATGCTAATCAAACTGTGAATACTCATCACTATGACCCCACCCCTGCCCCACAAACTCCTGCCAACATCAGTTCTATTCTCTGTGTCAGTGAATTTGTTGTAAGCTTCTTGACTTGCCCTCATCAATGGCTTCCTCACTCTGATCGAGACCTTCAACAGACAGCCCTGCTTTCTTCCCTTTTCCATGACCCTAGACACAGGGCCCTGCTTACCTTGTCCTTGCTGTCTGGACACTTCTCAGTCTCCCTGAACTTTTCCCACCCTCACTTTTTATGACATGACATTAGATATTGGCCAGTTGTTCCAGTTTGGGTCTTTCTCTTGCATCTCCTTCTCATCTCACCTCCCAGTTCAGGAAGCCTGGCTTCTTTCCTGCTGGACTCTGCCTGTGGTCTCTGTGCTGAGCTCCCTCCTACAAAGAGCACCTCCTTTGCTGGTCAGACCTGGCATCTGTCTTTGGCCACAGCTAATGCTGTGGTTTTCACTTCTCACAATTACCTTCTCAAGTTTCTTGCTCTTAAAAATGTAGTCATGGAGACCTCAAGTGCAGATCCCAGAACTCTGCGTGAGGCTATGGGGCTCAGGTCCAGTGACCATGGCCATTCTCAGGACTTTGTTGATTTAGGAAACATCTTTACGCCACCTTAATGAGGCAGAAATAGAAAGTAACCCACTGTGTACACCAATTACATTCAGTTCCTAGCAACACACACCAGAAAAAGAGTGTTTTAACCACCATGGTTATTTTTTGTTTACTGTTTTCTTCTTTGATTAGGACAGGTGTGGTGGCTCCATCTTATTGTCTGTAGATTTTGCTCCTGGGTTTTTTGTTTTTTTGTTTTTGTTTTTGTTTTTTACTTTTTGATCTTCTTTACTAGACATCGGGCTCACACTTTGGTAGGTTCTCTTTATAATATATTTTAGTTTCAAATGATTATGTGCTGATATTTGCTTTTGCATTTTCAGGTGGAATTATATTTCTCCTTTGAAGTTTGAAATGTGGGTTTCACTGTGGGTTATAACATAGTGAAGAAAATAGTAGATATGTGGGATGGCCCCAGAAACCATAGTTTGATTGCTTAACCTGGAGTTGTGCTGACATCTTGAAATAATTCAAGTGGAGGATGAAGCAGCTACTACCAATATTTCCTGCAGATGTGGAAAGAGGCCCATCCTTACCAAGGTTAGAATAAGATTTTCTGGATAGAATGTGAGCTGGTGCTAGGTGTCTACCGAGTTCTGTGAGTTCTCATGCTGCATGGTGTCACTTACAGACACAAGCACATCACATGATGACGTGTGTGCGTGTATGTGTGTGCGTGTGTGTGCACATGTGCATGTGTGTCTGTCATTCAAGGTTTAATTTTTGTAATTCTTTTTGAAAATATTTGTTTTTTTATTTTGAGAGAGAGAGAGAGAATGTGAGTGAGCAGGGGAGAGGCAGAGAGAGAGGGAGAGAGAAAATCTGGAGCAAGCTCTCTGCTGTCAGCACAGAGCCTGACCTAGGGCTTAATTTCATAAATTTATAGATGTGACCTGAGCTGAAATCAAGAGTCAGACACTCAACCAACTGAGACACTCAGGTTTCCTTATTTCTGTAATTTTTATGAGTAAAATCTCTGAAATTTGTCTTTGGCATCAGTCCCTTGAAAGGCAGGGGAATGAAGCTTTTTCTGTGTTGTGGTCAGAAAGAAAAGCCAAGATTTCTTTCCCTCATAATCAACAAAGAGATATAAGGATGAGGCTTACAGATGCTGACTCCCATTTCCGTTCCTACCACATCATCATCTCTGAACACTTGTAACTCAGTGATGCCAACTCTGTACCTGCTGCTTCCTGGGCTCCACTTCCATCCAGCACATCTGATCAAAGGAAGACAGCAGGGATGATGCTTTCAGTCTGGATCCATCCAAACCTTCTCCACTGGGCTGAGTGTCAGCATGGTCTTGACAGTATCTCATCATTTCCTGATTCAGATCCTTTGTTGGCTCTCTTTGCATAGAATACAAGCCCTCTGATTTGTGTCTGGCTATCACTCCAGGAGTATCTTGAAAACTCTGAAATAGACCAACACAGACATGTTTAGTTGATTTATGACAAATCTCTTCAGCAAATTTTACTGTGATAACTGATATCTGAATGGTCTTTAATTTTTACTTAATGGCACACACAGAAAAACATTACTGTTACTGTATACCATACAGTATGCAAAGTAAGACATTTGATAAATTGGACTTTATCAAAATGAACAATTTTCACTCTTCTAGAGACATGCATAAAAAATATAAGCCATACAATGAGAAAGAATGAAATCTGGCCATGTGTAGCAACATGGATGGACCTTGAGGGTGTTATGCTGAGCGAAATAAGTCAGGCAGAGAAGGACAAATACCATATGTTTGCACATATAGGAGGAACTTAAAGGAGGACCATGGGGGACAAGAAGGGGGGAAATAGTGTGGGAGAGGGAGAAAGGCAAACCATGAGAGACTCTTGCATGCTGAGAACATGGGTGTGTGTGTGTGGGGGGGAGATGGGTATGGAGGAGGCCACTTGTGGGGATGAGCACTGGGTGTTATATGGAAACCAACTTGACAATAAACTATTTGTAAAAAATAAAATAAAATAAAATAAAAAAATATAAGCCATAAGCTGGGAGAAAATATTGCAGTATATTTCTCAGACAGAGACCTTGTATCTATAATATCCAAACAAATCTTACAACCATGGACAAAAATGCTTGAGCAGACAATTCAAAAAAGAAGAAATGCGAATGACCAACAATCACATGAAAAATAACTCGGTACATTAGTCATTAGGGAAATGCAAAATAAAACCTCAGTATCTACTAGACTGACTAAAATTAATAGGACTGATCATATCAACAGTGAGCAAGAAGACAGAGCTACTGGAAATCACGCCCATTCCCTTGCTGAGGGGAATGTGAAATGGTGCTCCTACATAAGAAGATCACTCTGCAGTTTCTCGGTTAAGCACGCACTTACCACATGATCCAGCCATTCCACTTCTAGGTATTTACTCAAGTTCATGAAAACATATGGGCACTTAAAATCTATACACAAATGTTCATAGAAGCCTTCTTTATAATGGCCCCAGATTAAGAAAAACTACATGCCCATCAATAGGTGAATGGCATGACATTTGTGTTGTATCCATGCAGTAATTCATTCATGTAATGAATGCAGTTTGTTGTATACAAATTACACTTTAAAATGGATTTGAAAATCTTTATGTGTGAGTTGTATTTTTAAAAGATGTTTATTTATTCATTTTGAGAGAGAGACAGAGCATGGTGAGGGGCAGAGAGAAGATAAGAGAATCCCAAACTAAAAGCACAGAGCCAGATACAGGGCTTGATCCCACCAACCGTGAAATTATGACCTGAGCTGAAATTGAGTTCAGTGCTTGACAGACTGAGCCACGCAGGCACCCTTGTATGAGATACGTTTTTAAGTGTCTTTCGCTTGTGTACCTTAAAATGTAGTATTCACGAATTACTGTTGCATTACATATAATTGGAAATGCAAATATATTTTAATTTCTAGGATAATAGATACAGTATAATTGTGATGAAGGAAGAGATACGCATGTATAAGAAATGCAGTTACTTCCTGGAGAATCAGAGGATTAATGGTAAATAGACTAAGGGTCAGTTTCACACACTCAGATCTAATCCAAGTTCATTTTGTGTGTGGGACCTGGAGTCTCTCCATAATTATAAAATAACACATTCAAGAAATGGTAAACACAGGCAAAATATTTAATTTGTTGATATCTAGTGGGCATGGAACAAGACACATTAAAGATTTGCAGATAAAATACATATATTTGGAAGTATGTTTTAAAATGTTAAAATGAATTCGATCTGTCATTTATGTTTCCTTTCATTACGTAGTGTTCTTCCGTTATGTGTTTCTACCATTATTACCAACAACGATCATGTATTGATACTTTGTGTGCCTAACTACACTAAATGCTCCATGGAGATGATTTTTGCCCATGTCAATCTTCTGTTGTTTGGTTTATCACATCCTAATTGTAGGCACCGTGAGACGGTTAAGTTATTTGTTTAAGTGTCAACCAATTATCCATGAACAAGGAGGTAAACGGAATTACTTGTTGTCTTAAGCAAACTTTTAATTAGCTTAAGGAACTAGCTATTTCTGAAAATCAGATTTCATATTTTGAGTGTCCTTAAAATGGTTCCATTTTACCCAGTTCAGCAATTTGATCCAGCCAACACTGACAGATTTCATGTTTATAAAAGGCATCAGACTGGGCATTTTGGAAGATGCAGATTCTAAGCTGAAAGAGAGTTCAGCAGGCCGAGGGCAGGGCAGCAGACCAGGGTGGAACCTGAGTCTAGAAGAAGATTCAGAGGATCCTGACTACAATTTGGTGAAGGAGGAAATTTTTGTCACACTCACCCCAACACACTGTGCTGTGTTATACCTCTGTATCAGTGACCACACTGTGTCCTCTCTCAGAAATGCCATTCTGCTCTTGTTGGGACAAAAAGCTTCTATGTGTTCTTCCTACCGAACTTTATTGTGTTCACATTAGTGTCTCTGCACTTGACTTCGACTCTTGCAACAGAGCTCACTGTATAACTTCTTTTGAAGCATTTTTCCTACTATGTTGAAATTTCTTGTTAACATGTATATCTCTCAATTTAGAAACTATAAAGCCCTAACAGTCAGGGACTAGGTTTCATTTATGTTGTGCTTATAGCACATGGTGTGGTGGCTCAAACAAATAGTGCTGAGATGACTGGATAATCTTTTAGAAAGAGAGTGTATTTAATCCATATTTCACACTATACCTAAAAGTAAACTCTAAATACATCAGATATTTAATATAAAAAATGATAACATACTGAGTCTAAAAAAATAGGTGAATTACTCCATGACCCGTGTGGATGAAAGGACTTTGTAAAGATGACTAAAACATCCTGATGCAACAAAGAAAGATAATTCATTTAACTAATTTGTCAATATTAAAATCTTTTGTCAATATTAAAATCTTTTTACCTGGCTAAATCACCATATGTAGAGTCAAAATACCAATGAAAAAGTGGGGAAATTTATTGATAACTTTCATCACATAAAGACGACTACTATTCCTCACATTTAAAAAAACTATTAAAATCGAGGAAGGAGGCCATGGCACACATACACATGGGATAATGGATAGCTATAAACTACAATGAACAGGACAAATTTTTTATTAAAGAAGTAAGTTTTATTTTTTTATTTTATTATTGTTTTAATTTAAATTTTAGGTGGTTAAAATACATTACACCATTGGTTTCAGGTGCCTTCTCTAGTATACCCATCGCCCATCTAGCCCATCCCTCCACCCCATCTCCTTCCATCAACTGTCAGTTTGTTCTCTATCATTAAGAATCTTTTGTAGGTTTTTTGCCCTCTTTCCCCTACCCCTATGTTCATCTTTTTTGTTTGTTTCTTTTTTTTTAAGTTTATTTATCTTTCAGAGAGAGAGCGAGAGAATCCCAAGCAGGCTTTGTGCTGTGAATACAGAGCCTGATATGGGGCTTGAACTTATGAAACCTCAAGATCATGACCCAAGCCTTAACCAAGAGTTGGACAGTTAACCAACTGAGACACCTAGGCACCCCATTCTTTTTTCTTTCTTAAATTCCACATATGAGTAAAATCATATGGTATTTGTCTTTCTCTGATTAACTTATTTCACTTAGCATTATACAGTCTAGCTCCATTCGTTCTGTTGCAAATGCAGATTTCATTCTTTTCGATGGTATATATACCACATCTTCTTTATCCGTTCATCAGTTGATAGACATTTGGGCTTTCTCCATAGTTTGGTTGTTGTTGATAATGTTGCTGTAAAACTGAGGTGCATGCACTCTTTCAAATCTGTATTTTTGTATCATTTGGTTAAATACTTGGTAGCGTAATTGCTGGATCACAAGGTAGCTCAATTTTTAGTTTTTTGAAGAAACCCCATATTATTCTCCAGAATGGCTGCGCCAGTTTGCATTCCCACCAAAAATTCATGAGGGATTCCCTTTGTCCATATCCTAGCCAACTAGTGCTGCCTGTTGTGTTGTTAATTTTAGCCCTTCTGACAGGTGTGAGGTGATAACTCATTGTAGTTTTGATTTTATTTCCCTCATAATGAGTGATGTTGAGCATCTTTTCTTGTGTATGTTAGCCATATGAGTGTTTTTGGAAGTGTCTATTCATGTCTTCTGTTCGTTTCTTAACTGGGTTATTTGATTTTAGGTGTTGAATTAGATAAGTTCCTTATAGATTTTGGATACTAACTCTTTATCAGATATGTCAATTGCAAATTTTTTCTCCCATTCTGTAGTTTGCCTTTTAGTTTTGTTGATTATTTCCTTTGCTGTGCAGAGCTTTTTGTCTTGATGAGCTCCCAATAGTTCATTTTTGCTTTTATTTCCCCTGCCTCTGGCAAAGTGTCTAGTAAGAAGTTTGTTTTTCCTTTTTCAGGTTTGCTTTGGCAATTTTGGGTCTTTTGCAGTTCTATACAAATTTTAGGATTGTTTGTTCTAGCTTTGGGAAAAATGCTGGTGGTGTTTTGATAGGGATTTCATTAAGTGTGTGGATTGCTTTGGGTAGTATAGACATTTTAACAATATTTGTTCTTCCAATCCAAGAGCATGGAATGCTTTTCCATTTCTTTGTGTCCTTTTCAATTTATTTCATAAGTGTTCTATCATTTTCAGAGTACAGACCTTTTACCTCTTTTGTTAGATTTATTCCTAGGTATCCAATTGTTTTTAGTGCAATTGCAAATGGGATTGCTTCCTTGATTTCTTTTTCTGCTGCTTTGTTATTGGTATATAGAAATACAAATATTTCTGTATGCTGATTTTATATCCTACAACATTGCTAATTCATGTATTAGTTCTAGCAATTTTTTGGTGGATTCTTTGGGTTTTCTACATAGAGTATCATGTCATCTGCAAATAGTGAAAGTTTGATTTCTTCCTTGTTGATTTGGATACTTTTTATTTCTTTCTGTGGTCTGATTGCTGAGGCTAAGACTTCCTGTATTGCATTATAGTAATAGTGAGAGTAGACATCCTTGTCTTTTTCCTGACTGTAGGGAAAAGGTTCTCAGTTTTTTTCCCTATTAAGGATGCTATTAGCTGTGGGCCTTTCGTCTATGGCCTTTAGGATGTTGAGGTATATTCTATCTATCCCTACTTCGTTGAGAGTTTTTATGAAGAATGGGTTCTGTACTTTGTCAAATGCTTTTTTATTGCATCAATTGAGAAGATCATATAGTTCTTATCCTTTTTTAAAAAATGTTTCCAGTGTTTATTTTTGAGAGAGAGAGAGTGAGTATGAGTGGGGGAGGATCAGAGAGAGAGGGGAATAGAGGATCCTAAGTGGGTTCTGGGCTAACAGCAGTGAGTCTGATGGATGGCTCAAACTCAGGAACAGTGAGATCATGACCTGAGCCAAAACTGGACGTTTAACCAACTGAGCCACCCAGGTGCCTCTCCTTTCTTTTATTAATGTGGCATATCACATTGATTGATTTGTGAATATTGAACCAGCCTCTTGCCCAGGAATAAATCCCACTGGTCAGCGTATATAATTCTGAACAAGACAACTTTATGTTGACTGGATTCTAATCTTTTAAGTAAGAAAGAACATAGTCTTAAAATAAATACAGTAAGCTCACTTTTGATTTTAAGAAAAGAGAAAAGGGGAGAGAACAAAAATGTAAATCTACCTTCATTCCTTTTAAAGGGATGCAGAGGCATAGAAAATCAGAATCATGTGATAGATTATCTATAAGGCTGTTTTGGAATAGCGTGAAACTCAAGGAAACTAGGACTTTCTGTGTTTTCATAGTTTGGGTTTTGGAGGCATGTTATTATTTTACATAACAAAATTGTATTAAAACAAAAATAATGGAGGAGATAACCCTAAAATGGAATACAAACAGAAACAAATGAACTCAGAATGTTTTCAAATGTGTAACATAGTCGCACTGTACCAAAACAAAAGATGGGGGGAACACAATGGCATTTTAAACACAGTACTTTGAATATCTGTCTCATCAATCTAAAGAAAAAATGAGCTGCAAAAATCTACTTTTCGAGTAGTCTATTTTTTGAGTAGACTGTTGAGTAAGGCTGATATTCCCGGTTGGTGGATTAGTACATGGTAACCTTTTTTTTCAGTGCATTGTATGATTAAGCAAATGAGTAAATATAGCAAAGATATTGAACATAGATTTCTTAAATTTAGAACGTGAATTACTCATGTAGAAATGGAGGAGATTAAAATCATTTCTGTGGTGATGCATTGGCATTGAAGGATTCGGTATAAACTCACATTATTTTTTTCAAAAACTAAATGCAAGCATGGCAATATAGATATATAATATTTATATCCATCCCTATATCTATATATTTAAAACTGTATCCACTGAAAAGGGATTATGAACAGCAGTTCTGCATTAGCAATGAGCACTTCTAAAAACCATATCCAGGTTTCTAAATCTTATTTCTCACTTAAAGGTTTCTTTGAGAAGTCAAAGATTTTAAGACAGAAATAAACAAACAAATACAAGAGGAATCTGGAAATTGTGTGCAAGAAAGAAAGAAAAAGTTCCAAAATGGTTGAGTTTCCACAGCAACAACCCAATACATGATAATAGTAAGAGATAACCGCTCACTGAATAAATATAGAGAGATGAATAAATAATGATAATAACTGATACAGATAGCAAATAGATAGATAATAGAAGATAGGTAGATAGGGACAAAGGGAAAGGTTTTGTAACAATACAATGCCACATGAAAATAAAACCTAAAGAAAAATGCAGTTAAAAATCACTAATTTGCCACCATTAGAGCAACAATTGCTTTAGGTAAGAAATATAAAAGATGATAAAATGAGTGAGTGAAATTTGATAGGAACAGAAGATTTTCACAGTTTCAAAATGTCTCCCCACATCTCATTTCCTAACTATAGGGTAAAAAAAAAAAAGGAGCTTTTCAGTCAAGAATATTGATGAACACCACCTTCCACCTTGAATAGGGAATAGAGTTAACTTCTAATGATTGGACCATCTGATATCATGTGGTTCCTCTTGAGATTCATTGAGTTGGAATTGACACCATGGTTGTAGTATTTCCACCAAACTCCCTAGTAACCTCAAGTATAATGAGAAAACATCAAACAAACCCAATTTGGGATCCATCATAGAAAATAAACAGCTTATACTCTTAAAACATCAAAGACATGAAAGAAAAACAAGGGTTGAGAAACCAGTCTTACTAAAGGAGATGAGATAGCCATGATAACTAAATGCAGTGTGGGCTCCTGAGTTGGCTCCTGCAGCAGAAAATTCATTATCACAACATAGATATTATTTGCACAGCTGGAGGGATTGAAATAAGGTTTGTAGATAAAGTAATGTGATTACATTCATATTAAATGGTGCCTCCCTAAGACAGATTTATATTTCATATAAATTTATATGAATTTATAATTTATATTTCATATTTCATATGTTGAGGGAAGATACGCTACCTCAACATATGAAAACTGTGAATGTGCATGCATGTAATCATATAGTGTAAGGGGAAAGTGGAATAACATTGGAAGAGTTTTAACACCTTTCTGATGCGAAATTGCAAACGTTTAAAAGAACAGAACTTGGTGCCCACTACTGAGTCCTATTTTGTCATGCCCATTCAGAATTACAGACTTACCCTTAGAGGTCCAGTCTTTCAGGTCAACACCTGGCCCTCCAGGGGTATTTAACACATAGGGGACACTAGCACCAGTAAGGTACTTTCCAGAGAAACTCCCTGACCAATAAGTGTGGGTCATTTTCCTCTGGGAATAAGCTTCTGGGATCTAGAAATTGGAAGACTCGCAGAGATTGTCAGCAGGTACCTGGGGAAGTGAGGCATGGGGATGACAGTATGAGGTTAAGAGTGCAGTTAGGAGGTGGGAAAATTTGGGGAAAGGTCCCTACAATGGAGATGGCTCTGAGTCACCTGGAGGTGGACCTATCTTGGAAGTGACATCCCAAGGTCTCTATCATATCTGGTTCCGAGGATCTTCTCTGGGGAGAGTGGTGATACAGGGACTGAGAGGGGTTAAGGAGAGCTCACTAACCCCTCCTTCCTGTGGTCTTAGGTCAGCGAGGGTGAGGACCCAATAGCCTGTGGAGCAAGCACCCAGGAGGAGGAGCAGAAGGGCTAGAGGTGACAAAAAGAAGAGAAGACAGGCAGGATCCACCTCTCGCCTCTTCCCAAGCTGCCTGTGAGTGCACTTCCTTGGCTGCCAGGGCAGCACGTGTCCCAGGGCACACAGGTCACGGGCTACAGAGGCACGGAGCCCAGGGCTCAGGGCACCAGGCTGGACTCTGCAGCTGGAAGAGGAGCGAGCATGGCGGGGCAGCGGGCGCTGCTGCTGGCTGGCTTCCTTCTGCCTGGGTTCCTGCTCTCTGAGGCCGCCAAAATTCTGACGGCATTTGCACTGGGTGAGTGCTTAGCTGGAGAATCAGACACAGGCGCATCCCAGGCAGCTGTGCCAGGGCTCAGTCACACAGCCTTGGGTCAGAGGATCATTCCATGTGGTTTTCGAGACCGGATCGTGTCCCAGGCTGGCAGAGGGAGAGGCTGGTGGGCCTGCGGCAGAGAGGGGTCCCCACTGCTGGGATGGGGAAGTTAGTTCTGGAAAAAACAGAAGTTTCCTTACCTCTCTTGTTACCTACTCTGGAGGTGTGTCCAACTGTGCGTTGCTGGGGCTGGAATTTAGGTCCAGTGCTGAGCTGGAAACCGCGAGCCGCCCACTCCAGGACCGGGAAGGACTCTCCGAGGCACACCCTAAATGCCGGGGCTGGGTGGGGGGCGGGGGGGGGTCGGTAGTTGCCAGTAGAAAGTGGAAGGTGAGGTCAGTTTCAGGCTCTAGGACAGGGCTCCTGGGGGCAGCAGCACACACACCAGCATGTTTCATTAATAGGAAACCTGGAAACTGAGCAGAGGAGGGGGCCCTGGGCAATCAAGATTTTGGGAGTCCTTCTCTCTTTCACGTTTGCTGCTGGAAGTTTTAAAGGACAGTGAAGCAGTTAATTCTGCGAGAACCCAGTTTCAATGCCTTTACTTCTGCCTCAAAGGGAACAGAAGGGGAACAGGGACATTTATCAGGATAAAGAAGCATCATAACATGGCGTTTCCTCAACGTATTTTTTAGATCCATCCTGACAGGATATGGGGCTCCTGAGATCACTTTCAGATCCCCAGGAATTTGGGGATCCTGGGCTGGAAAAAACACAGAGTTCATCTAATTGGGCATCTTCCTTTTATTTCCTGACAGGAAACCCGAGGGTCAGGGAAATGAGGGGCTTTTTGCAAGAACACACCAGACCTCGCTGATGTCACACACTGGGACTTAACTCACTGTTTCTTACCTCAAACCTGTCCTCTTCCCCAGACTCTAATCTAGACAGTGGAGACTCCTAAAAAATCAATATTTTAAAAACTTTACTTTCCATTTGAAATCTATTTTTTAATGATATTCAAGAGCAACAGAAAAAAGAGCAGACTCACCTCATGAGTTTGCATGTCCTCTGGACTCTGACTGGGGGCAGGTGTAGTCTGGAGGTGTTGAAAGCCCCGCCTCTGCCTCAGAATGCACTGGGCTCACCGAGACCCTCGAGAATGGCTGCCTTTACAGGAAGCCTTCTTTGCTGCATCCATTCTTTTTTTTTTTTTTTTTATTAATTGGTTAGTGCTATTTTATTTTTTTTTTATTTTTTTTTTTCTTTTTCTACAAATAGTTTACTGTCAAATTAGTTTCCACATAACACCCAGTGCTCAACCCCACAAGTGCCCTCCTCCATGCCCACCCCTCCTCCCCCCCACACCCATCAGTCCTCAGTTTTTGTCAGCATTCAAGAGTCTCTCATGGTTTGCCTCTCCCCCTTTCCCCCATTTCTGCCCTTCTTCTCCCCCTTGGTCCTCCATCAAGTTCCTCCTAATCCTCATATACGTGCAAACATATGATATTTGTCCTTCTCTGCCTGACTTATTTCACTCAGCATAATGCCCTCAAGGTCCATCCATGTTGCTACACATGGCCAGATTTCATTGTTTCTCATTGCCATGTAGTATTCCATGGTATAGATAAACCACATCTTTTTGATCCATTCGTCCGATGATGGACACTTAGTCTCTTTCCATGTTTTAGTTATTGTAGAGAGTGCTGCTATGAACATTGGGGTTCATGTGGTCCTAGCTGCATCCATTCTTATATGGGCTAAAGATGAGCCAGAGCAGACAGTTGAGGGGGTAGGTGTTTTGTGTTTTATGTATTACCTCAGAAAATACAAGTATAGATGTAAAAAGCTAGAGTAAACCCACAATTACACACTATAACTGTAGTCGTGCATTCCTCTCTGCTGACCCAGTCATGAGATCTTTATCCTCCAAACAACCCCCACTTCCCAATGTCATCAAATTATATTCCTTTCTTTCTGATTTCACTTTCTCTGCTGATGAAGTCCAAGGAATAAACAAAAATGTCCCCTGATGGCTCATGGTTTTAGAAATTGATGTGATAGAACCTGAACCGCCCGAGGATCAAGCTTCTCTTTTTTAGGATTACAAGATTTTCCTAGAATGGGTGATGTCCCAGTCTCTCATACATAATGCTGTATGGATCCAGCAGTTCTACCCCAAGGACCCACAGTTATCCTGAATGCCTCAATTGAATTCAGCAAAATTCATTTCCCAAGTGAGAAACAGCTTGCCAAATATATTTGAATCTAATGATTTTGATGCCTACCTCCTTCTACTCCATGGCTGTTTATTGCACAGATTTTCAAGTTTCCCTGTTTCTGGCTCCTACACTAGCATAAATTTTCCAGGTGTAAGATTCCAGAATAAGCTCTGGTTGATTGTCCAATAGGAACCTATCCCTTTCATATACACAACAGTGTCTCAAAATTTCCATCAGTACAGTTATTTCTTTTGGGCATGGTGTGTTCATACGGCTTGGCTAAAATGCAACATATACCTAAGATTAGAACCTCCTTAAAGCTGTAGCATAGAGAAGCCCCTCACACTGGCATGGAGACCATAATCACAGAGAAATCTTAAATGGAGGACTGATTTGGCCTCCACAGGTCAAGATTTGGCAGATTCATTCTAGGTATCACAGCTGCTGCTTACCCAAAGTGAGACAGAGGGACTGACGAAATTCATCTTCCTCTACTCAACATCAACTCTGCCACCTTATCTTGGATTTCTCCACCCTCCACATCAATTTCGACTCTCTGTTCACAAAAATAAAATTTTATATTGTTCCTAGGTGGAAGCCATTATCTCCTGCTAGACCACGTATCTGAGATTCTTCAAGATCATGAAGATCATGGTTATAATGTCACCATGCTGGAAGATTTTTTAATCCCAGGTATGGTTTCTTTTTGGTATTTATTGAATTCTTGAATTTTTCTATCCTAGGAAAGAGAGACAATGTCTTTTGTATAGTACTGCTTAGCCCAAAGTCTTTTTGAATCTAGTATTGAAAAGATGGAAAAAAAAAAACATTGTGTGTGTGTGTGTTTGATATTTTATAAGCCTCTGTAGACCTGGCCTCAACATGCCATATCTCTCATATTTTACCTCCTTAGCTAAATGTCACTTCATTTCAGGTAAGTCTCCATATCTTATTATTGATCATTTTGAAAAGTACTAGTGTGGTGTGGCTTTAATTTTTATTGAACAGATGTCTTTAGATAGATTTATAGCTGCTATTATGTAAGGAGAGCTGCTCTTCCTGCTTCATAGGTTACTTTCTACTCCTGTTCTGAGGCCTGAAATTTAAGAAATCTTTTTAAAGGATGTCTTTTATTCATTTCCTAGGATCAGAATCAATCAATGTGATGATCCTGTATTTTCGAGAAGTCACTGGCTGCCCATGAGTTGTGCATAGTGATGTCAGAAGTTCTTGAGTTACTTAATTCAAAGAATTTTAGCTAAGACAAAGTTCATCAGTCTTGCCAACTCTTCTCTGTTGACAGAGAGGACACAGAGGCCCAGAGAACTTAAAAGATTTGTTCAAGTTCATACAGCTGGTTAAAAACACAGTTGGGTTGATCTGGAACTTAAAGATCTGATTTTCTTATTCTAAATTGCTACAGCTTTAATTTTTTTTAATTTTTAAAAATGTATATTCATTTTTGACAGAGACAGAGCACAAATAGGGGAGGACAAAGAGAGAGAAGAAGACACAATCTGAAGTAGGCTCCAGGCTCTGAGCTGTCAGCACAGAGCCCGACATGGGGCTTGACCCCATGAACCATGAGATCATGACCTGAGCCAATGTCGGATGCTTAACTGACTGAGTTGCCCAGGCGCTCCTAATTTTTAAAAAATCTAAAATTAAGAATTTTTTAGGAAAAAACAAGTGTGAGCAAGTATGAAATTCTTAAGAACTTCAGGCTTGTTATTGTTCAGACTATTTTAATCACCTTCTAGATTAGGTTCTATATGGTTCACTGAATACCCTTTCTATACATATCTCTTTATATCTATTTTGATCGTGAGTCTGATTGTGTATTTGCTTGGACTCCCATTCATGGTAGCTGTGGTACACGATCATTTTATTTGGGTGGTTCCCATGAATTGAGGAAGAGCTGAAAGCTTTAGAAACTTTTTTAAAAAAATTTTTAAGTGTTTTATTTATTTCTAGAGAGAGAGAGAGAGAGAGAGAGAGAGACAGCGTGAGCAGGGGAGGGTCAGAGGGAGAGGGAGTCACCGACTGAAACAGGCTCCAGGCTCTGAGCTGGCAGTCAGCACAGAGCCCGACGCGGGGCTCGAACCCACGAACCGCGAGATCATGACCTAAGCGAAAGTCGGACGCTTAACCAACTAAACCACCCAGGCGCCCCGAGGAAGAGATGAAAGCTTTAAACCCTCTACTTCTTTACCAAACATACCCACACTCAGAACAATAAACAATTCAGGGGACTCATGGATTTCCTTAGTTTTATTTTTGGTTTCAAGTTTTAACAGTCTAGAGTTTCTTGATTTTTACCATTCACTTGAAATTTCAGAAATTTTGAAATGGAATATATATTTTTGTCTTAAGCAATAGATTTAAAGATTTGCAAATAGGGAAACATGTAATTGGATTATTTTTGTTGATCTTTTCAGTACTCAGTATTGAATCTTTTGAACCTGTATTAACTACCTGCTTGGATAACTTCTCTATAGGTTTTTATTTACATCTTTAATAAAAAAATGACTTCATAAAACTGAAGTATCAAGTGTTTCCAATACTTAGATGTAGTATGGTTCCAATCAATAACTGTACTCACAAGTTTAAGATGCTAGCCTCCAGAGGACTTACTTGTCTCCAGTTCTGACTTTCCTTTTCTGAAGATAGCTTGCTGTACCTCTATGTCTATCAGGTAGAAATTCCCCAAGTGACAGATCTTCATTCTTCTGGGGGGACTGTGCAGTTACATCATTAATTCTAAGGAACTTGTTTACACTTAAAAGTTCTGCCTGGAGGACATTGTTGTGACCAGACAGTTCTACACCTTTCAGCCAGTTAGGTCCTTCTTTCTTTGGATTAGGAAGTAGGAGAGCCAGCTCAGCAGCTAATTAAGGAAATCCTTTCTTGCAATTCAGGCTTTTGATTTGGCTCATGGGCTCCTCCCTTTATCTATCCAGTAGCGCTCATCTTACACTGGGAGCTAAAAACCTAGGATCTTAGTCTGCTGTGATCAAGGTGAGGTCAATTTCTTATTGCTGGGGTTTATAAAGTTTAATAAAATACAACCACCTCTCCCTCGGAATTTTAAAATCAACTGGGAGAAAGTTACAGGAATTAGATCAAAATGTACCTTTATCTAGCTGATTCTGGAACTCTCCTTTAGATCTTCATTAACTATCAAGGCTGAATAGTGGCTTGAAAAGACTCTGTATAATCTCTGGGTGTTATTCTATTTCATTCTTTATTGTACCTTGGATAGTTTCCTCATATGCTTGCACTGAACTCTTCTTAGGAAGACTCCAACCCCAAGCTTTGTCTCCCTACAGCTCCCTTTTGGTATTCTGGTATTCTGGTTTGTGAATTCTAGCTGCCATGTCCTTCCACAAATCTGCAGTGTTCCGCTCAGGGAGATGGTCAGGCCTGGTTGTGAGTCCCTTCTCCTGAGACCTATCTTGGAAGTTTTCTCCAGCCATTCATGAATGTCCTGTGCTACATGGTGTCCAATATCTTAAAAAAAATGTTTTTTAACATATATTTGGTCAGGTTTTTTTTTAGGTCTTTAAAATTGAGGAGGGCATTTGTTGAGATGAGTATACTTGATGCTGTATGTAAGTGATGAATCATGGGAATCTACCCCCAAAACCAAGAGCACACCATACATGCTGTATGTTAGCCAATTTGACACTAAATTATATTTAAAAAATAAAGTAGGAATTTCAATATGGTCCTGTCACTTTCTTGTGGCACAGCCTGAAGTTGCTTATCTTCATTATTTAAACCATTCTGTTGAAGTAATATTGGTGGATAACTGGATATATTTGGATATAACTGGATATATTGGTATATAACCTGAAGTTGCTTATCTTCATTATTTAAACCATTCTATTGAAGTAATATTGGCATATAACTGGATATATTTAAAACATACAATTTGATATATTTGGACATGTACATACACTGACATATGTGTGTAGATATACCTGTGAAACCATCAACATAATCAAGACAACAAATACATTGTTCCCCCACCAGAAGCTTTCTAATGCCCTTTTGCAATCTCCTCTCTGAGTTCTCCCACTTTTCTATTCCCATTGCCAGTCAATCCCTAATATGTCCCTATGTGTCAGATCATGTCATGCAAGTTTTATATCAATGATATCATATTTTTGTTTATTGTGCTCAATGCAAATATTTTGAGACTTGTTTATAGTGTGTATATGAATAGCTCATTCCCCTTTGCTGCTGAATAATCTTCTGTGTATGGACTGCCATAGTGTGTTTCTTTAGTTGTCTGTTGAAGGGCATTAGGTTCATCTCCAGTTTCCAGTTATGGCTAATGCACCTGCTGTGAAGACTTGTGTACAAGCCTTTGTATCAACATGTACTATTTTTTCTCTGGATTAATTGGTAGGAGAGCTGTGGCTGAACCATATGTTAGGTGCATGTTTAACTTTTAAAGAAATGGCCATACTGCTTTCCAAAGGGGCTCTAACATTCTGCATCTCACAAGAAGTGACTGTAAGTTTTGTGTACGCCACATCCTTGTCAGTACTTGCTATGGTTAGTCTTTTTACGTTTAGCCTCCTTGTGTAGGTGTTTAGTTATATTTCAGTAATGTTAAGCCTTTTTCATGTGCTTATTTGTCAACCATATATCTTCACTGGAGAAGTGTTTGTCAGATTTTCCCCATTTTTACATTGGGTCATTTGTTATTGAGTCTCCAGAGTTCTTGATATATATTTTTGATAGAAGTAGTTTATCACATATAAGCTCTGCAAATATTCTTTACCCCTCCATGACTCATCTTTTTACTCTTTTAGTCACGTCCTTTGAATAGCGTAATATTTAATTTATAAAATGTAGTTCATGTTTTTGCTACATGCATTAGTATGAATATATGGTTTTTTATTTATTATGTTAATATGATGGATGTGCTAATTGATTTTCAATGTTAAACTAACCTCATATTCTGGGAACACACTCCACTTGGTCATGATATTTTCATTTTCATATTTGGGTTTGCTTAAATTTTGGTTTAAAATTTTATACCTGTGTTCACATGGAACATTGTTATTTTCTTGGAGTTTTTCCCCCCTGGCATTGCTATAAGTGGTATCAGTGCAATGCTTGTCTCATAGAATGAATTAGGTTGTATTCCTTTATCAGTTTTCTGGAAGCGTTAGCGTAGAATTAGTGTTATTTTTTCCTAAATTGTTTTAGCCACTCTGAGAGACAGGATGTCTATTCTCATCCCAAAGTTAAGCTTGGATATTGGAACTTATGGTCTTACCTATATACCACTAGGCTATAAAGTGGTTCCTTAATAACATAATGTGGCTTTCTGGGGTAGAACAAGGCAACTCCCAAGCTGGTCCAAAAGTCCATTGAAAGAACAGGAAAAGGAGAGTGGCTTTTGGTTTTTATTATGGTCAGTGGTTCAGCTGGAATGGGCCCTTCCCTTCATGTTTGACTGATGACCAGAACATGCCATGTTTCATTTATTTTGATTTGAACCTTTGTAAGTAAGTTATATGGCATTTTATGAGACCTGCTTCCTAAGCCTGGTGAGGGAGTTGAATGCATCACTCAATGTCTTATTCAAAAGACCAGCATTGTGCATTTAGGGAAATGAATTAGTGCCTTGTTCATGATCAGTAATGTTTGAAAATGTGAAGAGGACAAGGACAGTCTTGGTTGAGGCTGTGTACTATGTCTTTAATGTGTGAAGACATATGTGTGACCTTCATTTCTAGTTTGGATATTTATAAGGCAAGAGATTCTTTGTTCTTTATGCAAATGGGACAAACTCTCTTCTTTATAGGTCTACTCAGAATGTCTTTTTCTTCTTTATATTAACTTTAGTAGTTTATGTCTTCTAATAATTTATTTATTTCAACAATGTTATCTAATTTATTGGCATCTAAAGTTCATAGATTTTTTTGTGGTCCTTTCAATTGTTGTATCAACTTTAGTGGTGTTCCTTCTTTCACTTCTGGCCCTAGTAATTTGTATCTTTCTGTCTTGTTTGTTAATTTTCTTGATCTTTTCAAAGAACTGGCCTTCATTGATTCCTAATTGTTTTTCTATTTCCAATTTTACTAATTTCTCCTCTGGTATTTTAATTCTACCTCCTTTTGTTTTAGGTTTAGTATACATTTTCCCCCAGTGCTTTCATGTGGCACGATAGGTTAATGATTTAAGAACTTTCTTTTTTTTTAATTTTTAATGTTTATTTTTGAGAGAGAGAGAGTGAGAGAGAGCAAACAGGGGAGAGGCAGAGAGAGAGGGAGACACAGAATCTGAAGAAGATTCCAGGCTTCAAGCTGTTAGCACAGGACTCCAACTCATGAACTGCGAGATCATGACCTGAGCTGAAGTCAGTCTCTCAACTGACTGAGCCACCCAGGTGTCCCAACAACTTTCTTCTTTACATAGGCATTTGCAGCCTTAAATTTCCTTCTAAGTACTGCTTTTGGTGTATATCATCTCTAAGTATTTTCTGTTTTCCCTTGTGATTTCTTTTTGATACATTGCTTCTTTAAAAAGGGTGTTGTTAACACCCTAGAGGAGAAAGCAGGAAACAACCTCCTTGACCTCCACCGCAGCAACTTCTTACTTGACACATCCCCAAAAGCAAGGGAATCGAGAGCAAAAATAAACTGTTGGGACCTCATCAAGATTAAAAGCTTCTGCACAGCCCAGGAAAGAACCCAGAAAATTAATAGGCAACCAACGGAATGGGAAAAGATAGTTGCAAATGACATATCAGATAAAGGGTTAATATCCAGAATCTATAGGGAACTCACCAAACTCCACACCCGAAAAACAAACAACCCAGTGAAGAAATGGGCAGAAGATATGAACAGACACTTCTCCAAAGAGGACATCCAGATGGCCAACAGACACATGAAACGATGCTCAGCATCGCTCCTCATCAGGGAAATACAAATCAAAACCATACTGAGATACCACCTCACGCCAGTCAGAGTGACTAAAATGAGCCAATCAGAGAACTCTAGATGCTGGCGAGGATGTGGAGAAACGGGGACCCTCCTACACTGTTGGTGGGAATGTACACTGGTGCAGCTCCTCTGGAAAACAGTGTGGAGGTTCCTCAGGAAACTAACAATAGCACTCCCCTAGGACCCAGCGATAGCACTGCTAGGAATTTACCCAAGGGATACAGAAATGCTGATGCATAGGAGCACATGTACCCCAATGTTCATAGCAGCACTCTCCACAATAGCTAAAACATAGAAAGAGCCTAAGTGTCCATCAACAGATGAATGGATCAAGAAGATGTGGTTTATCTATACCATGGAATACTACATGGCAATGAGAAACAATGAAATCTGGCCATGTGTAGCAACATGGATGGACCTTGAGGGTGTTATGCTGAGCGAAATAAGTCAGGCAGAGAAGGACAAATATCATATGTTTGCACGTATAGGAGGATTAGGAGGAACCTGATGGAGGAACAAGAGGGAGAAGAAGGGTGGAAATGGTGGGGGAAAGGGAGAGAGGCAAACCATGAGAGACTCTTGAATGCTGACAAAAACTGAGGACTGATGGATGTGGGGGGAGGGGGGGATGGGCATGTAGGAGGACACTTGTGGGGATGAGCACTGAGTGTTATGTGGAAACTAATTTGACAATAAACTATTTGTAAAAAATAAATAAATAAAAGCAGAAAAGAATTAAAAAGAAAGGGTGTTGTTAAATACCCAAAATTTGTGAATTTTCTGGTTTTCTTTCTGTTGTTGATTTCTAGCTTCATCCTGTTGTGTTCAGATGTCCTGAAAAAATTATGTTTTAAAATCTATTGAGACTTATTTGTGGCTGAACATATGATCTATGCTGGGAAATGTCCCATGTGCCCTTGAGAAGAACATATATGCTGCTGTTGCTGGGTACAGTGCTCAGTGTATGTCTGTGACAACTAGAGGATCAATGTATGCAAGTCTTTAAATCCTTACTGATCTTTGTTCTGGTTATTTTATCCAGTATTGAGAGTGGATGTTGAAATCTCCAATGATTATTATATAATTGTGTATTGATCCCTCAATTCTGCCAGTTTTTACTTTAGATATATTGATGGTCTCTCATTAGGCATATGTGTGTTTAAAATTGTTGTAATTCCCTGATGTATTGAAACTTTTATTAATTTGTAATGTCACTTTGGCTGACGTGATTTTTTTATTAAAGGCTATTTGGCTGATATTTGCATATCTGCTTTCCTTTGGGTATTATTTGCATGGAATATCTTTTTCTGTCATACCCCTTTCAGTCTACCTCTGTCACTGGATATAAATTAAGTCTCTTGTAGATTGTGCATAGTTGGATCATGTTTTTCTTTGTGTGTGTGTGTGTGGCCTTTTGATTTTTGCCTCTATTTATTTAATACATTTCTTAATTTTGGAATAATTAGATTTTCAGAAAACTTGTTAAGATTGTAGAGAAAGTTTCCATATACCATCACCTTTCCCCCTATTGTTAATATCTTTTTAATGTTTTATTATTATTATTATGTCTTATTGAAGTATAGTTGATACACAATGTTACATTAGTTTCAAGTGTACAATATAGTGATTGGATGACTCTATATGTTATGCTATGCTCACACATGTAGCTACCATCTACCACCATACAAAGCCATTACAATTGAATCATGTGTTTTTGTCCATTATGCCATTTTCTTCTGTCTTTTGATTGGAGAGTTAAAATCATTTACATTTAAAGTTATTCCTGATAAGGAACAACTTAACTTCTGTCATTTTGTTGCTTTCCATGTGCCTTACAGCTTTTTTGTCCCTCACTTTCTGTAATACTGTTTCTTTTGTGTTTAGTTGAATCTTTGTTGTGAAATGTTTAAATTCATTTTTGATTTCTTTTTGTGTATATTCTATAGCTATTTTTTTACATGTGGTTACCATGGGGATTCATTTAACCTGCTAAATCTATGTCACTCACATTTTTTTTTTAATTTTTATTTTTTTAAAAAATATTTTCTTTCTAAGAAAGAGAGAGAGAGAGACAGCATGAGCAGGGGAGGGTCAGAGAGAGAGGGAGTCACAGACTGAAACAGGCTCCAGGCTCCGAGCTGGCAGTCAGCACAGAGCCCGACGCAGGGCTCGAACCCACAAACCGCGAGATCATGACCTGAGCAAAAGTCGGACGCTTAACCGACTAAGCCACCCAGGGGCCCCTGCCACTCACATTTTAACCTGCTAAATCTATGTCACATGTTATATCAGCTTACCCTTGGTTCCACTTAAAATTCTGCTCCTGTAAAGCTTTAGTCCCACACCTTTTTTGTTGTTGATGTCACAAAATTATATTTTTATACATGTGTGCTTCCAGACATAATCTATCATTAGCATCTTTTTAAAAAATTTTTTTAAATGTTTTTTATTTATTTCTGAGAGAGAGAGATACAGACAGAGCGAGCAGGGGAGGATCAGAGAGAGAGGGAGATACAGAATCTGAAGCAGGCTCCAGGCTCTGAGCTGGCAGTCAGCACAGAGCCCGACGCAGGACTCGAACCCACGAACGTGAGATCATGACCTGAGCCGATGTCGGACCCATAACTGACTGAGCCACCCAGGCACCTCCATCATTGGCATCTTAAATTATGTAGAAAACTTGGATTTACAAGCAAAGTTTAAACAGTATTAGTTTTGAAATTCCTAATTACCCTATAGATCCTTTATGTTTGTTATTATTTTATATATTTGGGTGCTTCATATTGGGTGCATAATTATTTACAATTATTATACCTTCTTGTTGGAGTGTTCCTTATATTATGATATAGTGCTTTCCTTTATCTTGTTACAGTCTTTGTTTTAAAATCTAGTTTGTCTGATATAATTATTGCTACTTTGGCTTTCTTTTGACATCCATTTGGATGATAAATTTTCTCCATCCCTTCACTTTCAATCTTCGGTCTAAAATTGTCTCTTGCAGGCAGCATATAGGTGGGTCTTATTCTTTTTTTTCTCCAGTCTAACACACTTTGTCTTGATTGGAGCATTTAGTCCTTTTACACTCAAAGTAATTATTGACAGATAGGTATTTATTGTCATTTTATTACTTGTTTTGTCAATGTTTCTGGAGATTTTCTCTGATCCTTTCATGTCTTTGTCTCTTTTGGTCTCTTCTTTGCACTCAAAGAGTCTCCTTTAATATTTCTTGCAGGGCTGGTTTAGTGGTCATGAACATTTTTAGTTTTTTTTTTTTTTTTTTTTTTGTTCTTCTGGGAAACTCTTTATCTCTCTGTCTATTCTGAATGATAGCCTTGCTAGATAGGGTATTCTTGGCTACAGATCTTTCTTATTCAGCACTTTGAAGATATCATGCCAATCCCTTCTAGGCTTCCATGTTTCTGTTGAGAAAGTTCCAGCGAGGCTTATGAGTCTTTCCTTATATGTTAAGGACCTCTTTTGTGTTGCTGCTTTTAACATGTTTTTCTATATCACTATATATTATGCAAATTTAATTATACTATTTCTTGGTATTGGCCTGCTTTTGTTGATTTTGATGGCAGGTCTCTGTGCCTCCTAGGTCTGGATAAAAAGAACCCTTTTGCACTCTTGGTGGGAATGCAAACTGATGTAGTCACTATGGAAAACAATATAGAGGTTCCTCAAAAAGTTAAAAATGTAACTACCCTATATTTAGCAATTACACTATTAGGTATTTACTCAAAATAAACAAAAATATGAATTCAAAGGGATACATGCACTCCGATGTTTATAACACCATTATCTACAAAAGCCAAATTATGGAAACAGCCCAAGTATCCTTCAGCTAATGAATGAATTAAAAAAAAATGGTATGTGTATACAATGAAATGTTACTTAGCCATAGAAAATAATGAAATCTTGCCATTTGGAATGACATAGGTGGAACTAGAGAGTATTATGCTTAATGAAATAAGTCAGTCACAGAAAGACAAATACCATATAATTTCAATCATATGTGGAATTTAGGAAACAAAACAAATAAGCCAAGGGAAAAAAGAGGCAAACCAAGAAACAGACAGTTAACTATAGAGAAGAAACTAATGGTTACCAAAAGGGAAGTGGATTTAACATAGGTTAAATATGTGATGGAGATTAAGGAGTGCACTTGTGATGAGCAATGGCTGCTGTATAGAAATGTTTAGTCACTATATTATACGCCTGAAACTAATATTACATGTGTGTTGACTAACTGGAATTTGAATAAAAATTTAAAAAACCTTAATAGTTGTTTTTAATGTACTAGTCTCTTAAATCATGTAGGAACAAAAAGTGCAGTTAAAACCATTGTTAGAATAGTACTAGTTTTTATAATTATCCATTCATTTACCTCTGTTAAAATCTTTGTATCTTCATATTCCTTTGAGTTAGTATCTGGTGTCCTTTCATTTTTCCTTGGAAGACTCCATTGAACATTTCTCTTAGTATAGGTCTGGTAACAATAGCTTTCCTTAGGTTTTGTTTACTTGGGAATGTCTTAATTTCTCCCTCACTTTTGAAGGACAGTGTTGCCAGATGCAGAATTTTTTGTTGACCATTCTTTCCTTTTAGTGCTTTGACTATGTTGGCCCAGGGTCTTCTGGCCTTCAAAATTTCTGTTCATAATCTTATTGATAATCATTTGTATGTCATGAGTCAATTTTCTCTTGCTGCTTTTAATACTCTCTCTTTACCTTTCTAAATTTTGATAATAATGTGTCTTGATGCGGGTGTCTGAGTTTATATTGCTTGGAGTTTCTTGAACTTCCTGGATGTTTATATTCATCTTTCATCTAATATGGGAGGCTTTCAACCACAATTACTTAAAATATTTTCTCCATCCCTTTCTTTCTTTCTTTCTACCCCTTCTGAGCAACCACAATGTATATGTTGGACTCTTAGGCTGTGTTCCTTTTTCTTAAATTATTAAACTTTCTGTTCTTCAGCCTCTATAATTTCCATTATCTTCTCTTCAGGTTCGCTGATAATTTCTTTTGCTTGCTCAAATCTGCCTTTGAATCTGTCTAGTGAAATTTTCATTTCATTTGTTGTATTTTTCAGTTCTAGGATTTGATTTTGGTTTCTTTTTAGATTTTCTATCCTTCTATTGACACTTTTATTTTGCACACACTTTTCTCTTGACTTTTATCCACATCTTGCTTTAGTTCTCTGAGAATCTTTATGACAGTGATTGTAAAGTCATTGTCTAGTATATTCACCATCAGGTCTTTCTCAGGGACAGTTTCTGTTGATTTATTATTCTCCTCTGAATAGGCTATAGTTTCCAGTTTCTTGATGTGTCTTGTGATTTTCATTGAAAACTGAAAATTTGAATCTAATGGTGTGTCAAATCTGAAGATGAGACTTTCCTCCCTTCTCCAGGGTTTTCAGATTTTTGTTATTAATTTTGTTTATTGTTTTTGGTGGTTTTTAAAAATTGTTTTACCCTACCTTTGTGGTGAGAATCAACCTGAAGTGTAGACTTCACTATTCTCATGTCTTTTAGGAGCCTTGTCCTGGTCTTAAATGGACACTTTCTAAGGTTCCTGGTATATACAGTTGTTTTCCAATGTCCTAGCATTTAAAATTTTTTTTAAGTTTATTTTTGAGAGATAGAGCGAGCATAAGCAGGAGAGGGGCAGAGAGGGAGGGGACAAAGGATCCGAAGAGAGCTCTGTGCTCAGAGCAGAGAACCCAACATGGGGCTCAAACTCATGAACCATGAGAACATGGCCTGAGCCGAACTCAGACACTTAACTGACCTAGCCACCCAGGTGCCCCTCCAATGTTCTGGCCTTTAATGTGTTTTCTCAAAAGGGAAAAAAGGGCATCACCATTTTAAATTCCCTGGGAGTCCGTGTCCGTTCAACCACAGGAGGAGGTGCTTGCAACAATGAGACACTGATGGAAAATTATTGTTACTGACTTATTTCTCTGCACCTCTTTGATCAGAGGGAGCAATCAGCAATCAAAGCATAGATATCTGATATTTGGAGGAAAATGTCCCTTTTGCCCTTTCTGGCTGTGTGGCAGCTGCTTTATGAACACATGTATAGACTGAGGGGTGGTGGAATGGGTAGCTACTACTGTGACAAGAGATGAAATTAACTGAAATTATCTGCAATTTACAATTAAAGACTTCCCCTTTACAAACCATCAGTTGACTGCAGAGTTCAAAAATAGTTACCTTAGACAGATCTACCAGCGGACTTGTCTAGGTCAGGAGACAGATTCCTGGTACTCCAACATCATCCCAGAATTTTCCCACATACATATATACTTCTATGACAAAATGTGTTTGGGAAAGCTTCTAATACTGTCATGCATCCTTGATAGTCAGGGATGGAAAGACGTTCAAATGAACAAGCATTTCTCAGGAATTCAACTGAAGTGCCAAGGTTTATGCTTTGTGTAAGGCTGTGGCACATACCTTTTTTGTGAGCTTCTATGTGAATGTGTCTTGAATAAGGAGGCTCAATGAATCTGCAAAAGGAGTTTGTCTTCAATGAAGTGTCATACATGTGCTCCTGGAGAAAGTTAAATGTGGTTAAGACCTTGTCCACAAAGCTTAAGGGCTGTTGAGGTAGTCCATGAGAATCTAGTTACAAATGATTTGTATCCTTCAAAGATGAAGATGAAGAGAAACTGCAGCTGAGAGCTTGTTGAAATAGGAATTAAGCAGAACATATGTGCCAGATATATGATGGTGAAGTAGTATTTGTTAGTACGTACTTAGATACAGTCAGCAATTTCAGTAACATTGGAGATGGGAGCCTTAATAGATGGGGCATGGCATTAAAGTTTATAGTAGTGCGCTGTAAGGCACCATTCATTCTTTCCAGGTTTAGGAATAATCTAAATTAGGCTATTAAATGGAGAACCACTAGGAATAATCACTCCTTCACCAAATAGGATTTAATTCTACAGGAGCTGTGTTAATACAAAATGGGTTGTATTAATTAACAGTTTTAATGTGTTGAACAGATCCAAAGTGTCTCCCTTTTGTTACACTGACTGTAAATGCCAAAATCTTCATTTTATTTTAAGTTATGACTTGTTAGATAAGAACTGCCATGCTTATTTTGAGATCACTTAACAAATGAATTATGTTCAAATACATTTGTTAAATGTACTGGGGGGGGGTGTTCATTCTAACTTGGTCATATTTGTAAGTTTCTTCTCAGAATGTCCCAATTAATATCATCAGGGCTGGGGGACTCCTCAGTGATGATTTTGAGAGATGTGAGATTAAGCTGTGTTTAAATTAACTCCTTGAATTCACTCCACAAGTGTGTCATCAGTGTTTTTCCCTATTGCTGTGTTTTCTTCAAAGTTTATTTATTTATTTTGAGAGACAGTGTAAGTAGGAGGGGCAGAGAAAGAAGAGAGAACCCCAAGCAGGTTCCCCATGGACAGTACAGAGCTGGACATGGGGCTTGATCTAACGAACTGTGAGATTATGATCTGAGCCAAAATCCAGAGTTTGATGCTCCCCTATCGACTGAGCCACTCAGGTGCCCCCCACCATTATTGTGTTAATCAAGGTCTTCTTTTAGCCACGGAGATAAAATCAACAGCAATAGCAAATGCATTTTCTAGGGTTCTAGTGCATCATCTACTTTTATGGGTGTGGATCTCATCATACCACATGGTGGCTACCCTTCTTCATATCATTCAGTAGGCTTGTAAATTGGAATCAGTCCTACACTGGGGGACTATTTATAATAGGGGCAGTGCCTGAGTTTGACACACAACCATTGGTCACAGGGTTCCACCTAACTTAGTGTCAATCACAGTTCATGCAGGAATCCAGAAATATAATCCAATCTATCACAAAAAATAGGTTTATGTGACATGCATGACCAGGGCCCCTTAAAGGCTATACTCATACTTGTCTCCAAATGCCATTTATGGAAGTTTTTGAGTGTGTTGGAGGTGAGAATTCCCCTACTTGGATCTGGTTTGCTTGGCTTGAAAATCTTGCTAACACAAAGGAGGCCATGTTGAGGCTTCTTTTAAGTTTGCCCAAATGAGTCAGAGAAGATTAAGAAGGTGGAACTTGAAAGCTGTCAGCAGTCCAACCTGAAAAATGGTGTCAGAGTCTATTACACATGAATTATAGGGGAAATGCCAGGATGTTAAGTAGGGGTGCACAGGACTACCGTTTTTTATTTTTTAATTTTTGTATTGTTTTTATTCATTTTTTTAGAGACAGAGAGAGATAGAGCACAAGTTGGGGAGGGGCAGAGAGAGAAGGAGACACAGAATCTGAAGCAAGCTCCAGGTTCTGAGCTAGCCCCAGGACTACTATTTTAACTTAGTCCTTGGTATCTTTTGGCAGAATAAAAATCTTTGCTTGTTGCATCTTTAAGAAATATTTTTTTTTTCTAAAAACGAAAGGACTGGGGAACTAAGATAATAAAAATATCTGTATTTAAATATTTAAAAAATGTTTATTTATTTTTGAGAGAGAGAGAGAGGGAGAGATAGAAAAAGAAAGAGAGAGCAAGAGGATGAGAGCAAGTGGGGGAAGGACAGAGAGAAAGGGAGACACAGAATCTGAAGCAGGCTCTAGGCACCGAGCTGTCAGCACAGAGCCTGATGCAGAGCTTGAACCCACAAACCATGAGATCATGACCTGAGCTGAAATCAGATGCTTAACTGACTGAGCCACCCAGGTGCCCCATAAAAGATCCTTATTTAAGTACAAAATATACCACTCACTATATGTTCAATATTGATAAATTATTTGACACACCATTCATCTTTGATTATCACTTGTAGAATGAAGTATAGTTATACTTTTAAGTGAAAGTTTTAAATCAAAACTTCCAGTACTTTAAATTGAATAAAAGTGACTGAATTATTGTAAACTTCTCAATAACTATTATCAGGTCCCATGATTGAAGAAATGAGAAGACAAGCAAAAGAAAAACAACAAAAAATATTTCAAAAAGCAAGCATTCATATATATATAAAACTATTAGAATAAAAATACTGCTGTATCATGCTAATATAAATCTGGGGTGCATGAGATAATTATATCTTCCCCTATTGTTGTTTTTACATTTTTAAGAAAAGAATGAAAACCATACCAAGTTATCAGTTGGCTTCCCTCTGAAGATTATGAAAAAGAAGTAAAGAAAAGTTTTAATTCTTTATGACAGAAAGTTTGCATGGTAGGTAATTTCTTTTATTCTCTGAATGAGCAGAAAGAAAGGGAGAGAGAGAATCCTAAGCAGGCTCTGCACCATCAGAGCAGAGCCTGATGTGGGGCTCAAACTCACAAACTGTGAAATCATGACTTGAACTGAAACCAAGAGTGGGGCGCTTAACCAACTGAGCCATCCAGGTGCCCTGAAATGTTCATTATTAATATATAGTAATGAAATTGGTATTTGTGAACTGATCTTGTTTCTTGCTACTTTTCAGTATTGTTTACTTCTGGTAGGGGTTTTTGTCGTGTGTGGAATTGTTACATATAATATGGTGTTACATGTAATACAGTCAAACCTTCGTTTGTGAGCAGGAAACATGCTTGGAATCGAAAGTATTTGTATATCAAAGTGAATTTCAAGAACCATTGGCTCAGTTATGATCATGTGGCTCAGTTGTGATCATGTGATGCTCGACATCATGATTGCATGCTTGCATCATGTATTGCAAGACATTGCTCATTTATCAAGTTAAAATTTATTATAAATGTTTGCTTCTTTTGCAGAACACTAGCAGAACAAGTTACTCACAATTCAAAGTTTTACTGTAGCTACATGTAATATTGTCTTGTGTGTCATAATTTCTTCAAACAATTGTCCTGTTTCTTTCTCTCTCTTCTCCTGTAATCTTCATAATGCATATATTAGTCCACATGGTGGGGTCCTATGAGTCCCCTAGATTTTACTCCCTTTTCTGGATACTTTCTCCATTTTTCTCCTCAGATTTGATACTTTATTTTTATTTTTATTTTTAAATTTTTTAATGTTTTTATTTATTTCTAGGAGAGAGAGAGAGGGAGAGAGCGTGAGCAGGGGAGGGTCAGAGAGAGGGAGACACAGACTCTGAAACAGGCTCTAGGCTTTGAGCTAGCAGTCAGCACAGAGCCCGACGTGGGACTCGAACCCACGAACCGTGAGATCATGACCCAAGCGAAAGTCGGATGCTCAACCGACCAAGCCACCCAGGCGCCCCTCAGATTTGATACTTTAAATACTCTGTCTTCAAGTTAAGTAGATCTTTCTTCTGTTTGTTTGGGTTTGCTGTTGAAATACTCTAGTGAATTTTTTTATTTAGTTATTGTATTTTTAAGCTTGAGATTTCTATCTTTTTAAAAATTAAATTCTACTTTTCTTGATACTATCAGTTTTATTTATATGTATTGTATTCCTGATTTTCTTTAGATCTCTGTCCATATTTTTCTTTAGTTCTTTGAACATATTTGGTCAATTGTTTAAGTCTATGTTTAGTAAATCCAATTTCTGTCTTTCTTGGAGGTGGATTTCTGGAAATTTATTTACTTCATTTGACACAGTTTTTCTTTCTTTCTTTCTTTCTTTCTTTCTTTCTTTCTTTCTTTCTTTCTTTCTTTCTTTCTTCCTTCCTTCCTTCCTTCCTTCCTTCCTTCCTTCCTTTCTTTCTTTCTTTCTTTCTTTCTTTCTTTCTTTCTTTCTTTCTTTCTTTTGGTGTGTCTTGTCATCTTTTGTAAAAATTGGACACTTGGAAAAAGAATGATCTCCGCCAGTGTTTGCTGACTGCCATGGAGGACCTCTACTAATTAGTGAGACATGTTTTGAGGTTTTGAAAGAGACATGAGAGAAGACTTAAATTTTCCCAGATATTTTCGAGAATTTGTCCTATTTTGACTTTTGTACGCTTTTATTTACCTATGATTCTTCTGTATACTTGGCTAGTTTTAATATCTTAAGTTAAAGACAGAGAGTCTTACCCAGATTCTGCTCAGGGCTTTAGGTATTTTATTTTATTTTTTACCCATAATTTCTGGCCCCAAGTTTCTGAATATAAGTGATGAATCACTGAATTCTACTCCAGAAACCAACATCGCACTGTATGTTAACTAACTAAAATTAAAACAACAACAACAACAACATGGAAAACAAAAAACAAAACCTATGGGATGTTGTAAGAAAGAAATAATTGATAAATGAGGTAAATTGAAATTAAAATTTCTGTCCTGGGAAAGACACTCTGTAGGGAATTAAAGGAGGAGCCTTAAACCAAGAGTAAATATTTGCAAAAGACGTATTTGATAAAGGCTATTATTCAAAATATACACCTATACACAAAAATACACATTCATATATGCAAAATATACAAAGAAATCTTAAAATTTAATAATAATAATAAAGCAATCAATTAAAAAATTTTAAATGGGTCATACACCTTACCCGAACCCTCGACAAAGAAGATAGATGCCTAATAAGCATATGAAGGAGACACATGCTAGATATTTTCCCAGCATCTACCTCAGCCTCCAGAAGGACGACAGCCCTCTAATGGGCCAGGACAGCTACTGGCACTCACCCAGGCGCTAGCACCTCTGGTCTAGCATTAGAACACTCCTAAAACAGCATATCACCCCAGAACAAGGATGAAGGATGATGATGATGATGATGACCCTGGTCATTGAGCCATGTTCTCAATGAAGAAAGAGGTTCCCATCATTTCAGCTTTCCTCGTCCTGTAACATTGTTATACATGGAACTCCTGGATCGAGATGTTGGTGCTACAGTATGCATTAAATGCCTCGTGAAGTGTGGGCTATTGTGGTAGTGGGTGGATACCTAAGGCTCTCTTCACATTCATTTGTGAATTGAAAGTATTTATATGGTATGATGTGTCCTGAGGTCTCAGAAAAATGAATTCAAGGCCACCACACATAAGGTATACGAGCATGGTGCAGAAGACTCCAAGCTGTCCCTGGGACTATGAGAACAGTTCAAGACAGTGAGCTCTAGGACCTGACAGGATGGTGAATTCAGTAAATAGCCAACTTTTATTTCATGACTGTTTAGGCTTTCATGAACAACTTTATTCACATCCTTACCTTTCTTACTTCTCTTCAGAAATTTGAGAATTTAATTGCCAAGTTTGGGGACTCTGGTTTTGTCCTTGTGGCCCTGGGCTCCATTGTGAACAGCTATCAGTCCCAGGAAGTTCTCATGGAGATGAACAGTGCCTTTGCCCATCTCTCTCAAGGGGTCATATAAAAGTCATATCTTTCATATCAAAGATGAAAGATGTCAAATTAGTAGCAAATGTGAAAATCATGCACTGGCTTCCTCAGAATGATCTCTTGAGTAAGGATTGCCCAGATCTACTTCTTTCTTTTCACTTATGTAATTTTAGGGCTCCACTGGGCAATCCTGTTAGCATAAGAAGAGGCATCTGGAAGCTAAAGGAAATCTTTAGAGGACAGGGATGGAGCAGCCAGCTAGAGTTATTGGGAAATCATGTAATACTTCCCAAATGGATAAAACTACCACGTCTTCTTCATTTCTATTCTAGTCCTGGTACCTTCAGTCAGAAGTGATATTATCATCTCATTATTTTGACTTTACCGTATTTGGCACTAAACAATAAAAAACAGTTTATGGATTCTGAGAACACATACTAAGGGCCATGTTGCTACCATTTTCTGTGGCCTCTGGAGCACCTGTTAGGTCCTTTACCATTGTAGAAATACATTCCCATACATATTGGTTCATCCTCCTCTGCTGCAAAAAATTTGTGTTGACAGTATCTGAAGATAATGTCAAAATATTTGAGTATCAAGCTGAGTAACCTGTCACTGAGTGTCTCAGCTGGTAACCTGGTCCAGTGAGTTCTCTGGTAACAGAGAGCTCCTTACATCCCAATAGGTTTTCTTTGTTCTTCTACCACTTTTTGGTGCCCCTTCACTGCCATATCACTGACTGCATCAGAGACTCATCCCCAAGATTATGGGTTACAAACATAGTGGGAACTTAAAAGAGAGGGTTCTGCACATTTTTTTTTCAGGGTATGTGGAAGGGAAAAGGATTCTAATTTCAAAGAAACACAAATAGATTCTGATACACATCCCTGTTGAGAGGCAGTGTTTGAGATGAATCATTCATTATCAACACTTGTTTTAGTTTTCTCTAAAGAATGGTGGGGTGAGGAGATAGGAGATAGAAATGGTGATATATGTGGTCCATCATTCCCTATTTTAGAGGGCCTTTTATGAAATTGAAGAGAAAGCACACACAGTGTAAGTTTGATGAATGCCACATGAGATGTGATGTCAATGCAAGTGTCAAGACTTCAGATAAACAGAAAATAAAGGTCAGTGAAGGATAAGAGGGTGAGATCGGAGAGTGAGAAATAGAAACAGAGACAGAGAGAGACATCAAGAGAGAAATCAGAGATAAGAGAAGCAAGAGAGAAATAGGGTGGAGAGAGAAGGAGTGATGGATGGATGGATGGATAGATAGATGGAAGGAAGATTTTGCCATGCTTAGACTGTTCTCTGTAGTTTTCCATGGATTCTGACTCTTAGATGGATTGAATTAGAGGAATTTCTGTGTATAGAGAAGGCCAGAATCTGTATCTTGGAATATGCACCCTTAAGTGTGTCACAAGCTAAATCAACAAATCCATTTTCTGCAGCATAACTTGAGATCCCTTGGTATTTTCTTCCACCCAAATGCTTTCACTGGTGTTCTGAAAGATTTCAGCCTGACATATTCTCTGTTCTTAAGTTACAACAGCCCACCCGTGCATCTGTCTTTTTGTCATCCACGGTGGAATGAATAGCATAATGGAGGCCATCCAACACAGTGTGCTTATGGTGGGGATTCCCATCTTTGGAGACCAGCCTGAAAACATGGTCTGAGTAGAAGCCAAGAAGTTCGGTGTCTCTATCCAGTTAAAGCAGATCAAGGCAGAGACATTTGCTCTGAAGATGAAAGAAGTCATGGAAGACAAGAGGTATGAAGCTCTCTTGTCATTATTTAGGGTATACGAAGATATGAAATATTAAGGGCCCTGTGTGGCACTTTTTTACAATAAAAGTTAAACTTCCAGGACACAGAATGATATTAGCATGATACTAACAGCTAACCTGTTTCCTCTGAGAGCAAGGTTAGGCATTTTCTACCAAAACGGTTGTGAAGACTCTGACCTATTTACACAGGGTCTCTGAGAGGTCTAATATTTTGGGGCTGCTTATAGTAGAATTACACTGAGGCAGAAGGTTGCCTTTCTGTCCTCTAATATGCCAAATTGTTTCCTGCTTTAGGCCCTTTGTCAGTGCTGCTCCCTAGAACATCCTTCCTTCTCTTCTCAGGACTGGCCCCTTTATGACAGTCAGACTCATCTCCAATGTCCTCTCCTCAGAGAGATGATCTTTGTCTGACAGTCCTAAATGTATCCCTCTCTCACCCTCTTCAATCACAATTCATTTTTCCTTCTTAACACTATCCCATTTCTTTCATTTTAATTTATTATGTGTCCCTCACACTAGAGAGTAGAGAGTAAGCTCTCCTGGATGGCCCAGTGTGTCTCTTGTTTTCCCCTGGGCTCCCAGGGCCTAGCACAGGGCCTGCCACAAAGTAAGTTGGGATGGATTTCTGTTAAGTAAGTCAGTAAAAGGGCCCATGATGTCTTAGGTAAATTCCCAACCAGCACAATGATCTGATAACCAGGATGGACTGAGTATTTTATTAGGGTCTCCAGGACATCTAGCCTGAGTCAAATGTATGTTACATTCCAAATACTCATATATACTTTTTCCTGTATCGACCATAAGCCTCCTGGGTAGAGACTTTTCCCTGCAACTTGGTCACTCTTTTATAGTTTAGCACATTTAGCACAGACTATGGTTTTTGTATGGAGGCACCAGTTTGAGCTTTTCCATGGGACCAGCTAGACAATGGCAACCCCAGGCCAACAACTTTTCCTTGAAATTAAGTCTTCTGTGCATGTGGAGGAAAGCGTGTGTGTGTGATACAAGGTCTCTAAGACGTTTGAGGCCACAGCAGTAACTCTCCTTCTCTGTGTTTGTCAACAGGTACAAGTCAGCAGTGGTGGCCGCCAGCATCATCAGGCGCTCCCACCCCCTGCCACCTGCCCAGAGGCTGGTGGGCTGGATCGACCACATCCTCCAGACAGGGGGTGTGGCCCACCTCAAGCCCCATGCCCTGCAGCAGCCATGGCATGAGCAGTACCTGCTGGATATCATCTTGTTCCTGGTGGTGGTCACCCTGGGCACCCTGTGGCTCAGTGGGAAGCTGCTGGGCATGATGGCCAGGTGGCTGTGTGGGGCCAGGAATATGAAGAAGGCCTGATAGGGGTGCAACCTTGATGGGTGTTTAGGGAGTCACTGGTTCTAGAAGGCTTTCCTTAGCACAGGACAGCCCGAGTGTCATCCCCATATTTGCACCCGAGGGTGGAACACAAATATTGCCTCATCATTTACTTCCTCTGTTTAAAAATTCTTATGATGCGATCTTGGGATTCTTTTTTCAAGTTGTGGTAAAAAAATATATTCTATAAAATGTGCCATTTTAACCATTAAGTGTATAGTCAGTGGCATTAAGCACATTGACATTATTGTGCAAATATCACTACCACTCATTCCAGAACTTTTTAATCATCCCAAATTCAAACTCCATGCTATACAAACAGTAAACCCTCTTATCCCTGCCCCTACCACCACCCCAGAAGCTCCTGGAAACCTCTGTTCTGCTTTCTGTGTCTGTGAATTTGACCTTAGCTTCCTGACCTGCTCCTTATCAGTGAACTCCTCACTCAGACCCAAACCTTCAGCAGACAGCCCGCCTTACTTCACACTTCCTGTCCTTAGGCACAGGGCCCTGCTCACTTCATGTTGCTGTCTGGACACTTCTCATTCTCTCTGATCTTTCTCCATCCTCACTTTTTATGACATGACATAAGATATTGGCCAGTTCTTCCATTTTGAGTCTTCCTCTTGGATTTCCTTCTCACCTCACCCCCAAGCTCAGGAAGTCTGACCTCTGTCCTGCAGTTAGGCAGGGGTGGCCCTCCCTGGACTCCACCTGTGGTCTTTTTGCTGAGTCCCCTCCTGCAAAGAGCACCTTCTTTGCTAGTCAGTCCTGGAGCCTGTTTGAGCCACAGCTGGTGCTGTGGTTTTCACTTCCCACAATTTGTTTCTCAAGTTTCCAGTCTTAAAAATGTAGTCATGGTGACATTGAGTCAGATTCCCAGAACTCAGTGTGAGGCTATGGGGCCTCAGGTCCAGTGACTATGGCAGTTCCCTGGACTTTGTTGATTTAGGAAACATCTTTCTGCCACCTTAATGTGGCAGAAATGGCAGAAATAGAAAGTAACCCTTGATATACAGTAATTACATTCAGTTCCTAGCAACACACACCAGGAAAAGTGTGTCTTAACCACCAGGGTTTTTCTTTGTTTGCTGTTTGTTTCTTTGATAAGGGTTGCTGTGGTAGCTCTATCTCATTGTCTGTAACTCTCACTCTCCTCCTTTTTTGACTCTGAGATCCTTTATTAGACACCAGGCTCCCCCTTTGGTAGGTTCCTTTTTATAATATATTTTACTTTCAAATGATTGTCTGCTCATATTTGCTTTTGCATTATCAGAACTTATATCTAATATCCAAACAAATCTTATAACCAGTACAAAAATGGACAAAAATGTCTGAGCAGATGCTTCACAAAAGAAGATATGCAAATGGCCAATAATCACATGAACAATTATTTGACACAGTCATTAGAGAAATGCAAAATAAAACTAAAGCACATCTACCTGACTTGTTAGAATTAAAAGGGCTGATATCATTAGTGAGTAAGAAGACAGAGCTACTGGGACTCATACCCAGTCTGTTGCTGAGGGGAACGTGAAATGGTGTAGCCACATAGGAAAATCACTCTGCAATTTTTCAGTTAAGCACACACTTGTCACCTGAACCAACCATTTCACTTTTGGTATTTACTCAAGTTCATGAAAACATATGTCCACTTGAAAATCTGTACAGAAATGTTCATAACAGCTTTCTTTATAATAGCCCCAGACTAAGAAAAATATACATGCCCGTCAACAGGTGAATAGAATGACATTTGTATGATACCCAAATAATGTAGTTTGTCTACACAAGTTATATTTTAAAATTGATTTGAAAACTCTGTGTGTGAGATGTGTTTTTAAGTATCTTTCTATTATGTACTTTAAAATGTAGTATTCATGAATTATTGTTGCATTTGAGTATTATTGGAAATGCAGACACATTTTAATAATTTCTAAAATAGGAGAGCTAGTACAGTTTTGATGAAGGAGGAGATATGTGTGTATGAGAATTTGAGTTACTTTCTAGAGAATCAGAGGGCTTATGGTGAACAGACTAAGGGATCAGGTTCACATACTAAGACATAATCCAAGTTTATTTTGTGATTGGGACCAGAAGTCTCTCCATAATTATTAAAAAAACACATGGAAAATGATAAGCACAGGCAAAATATTTAATTTGTCGGTCTTTAATGGGCATGGTACATGACACACTATAAGGATCTGCATATAAAATGCATATATTTGGAGATATGTTTTAAGATGTTGAAATGAAGTTCAATCTGTCATTTATGTTTCCTCTCATTATCTTCCACTTATGTGTTCCTACCATTACCACCAGCCACAATCACATATTGATTCTTTGTGTGCCTAGCTACATGAAATGCTCTATAGATGTGATTTTCCTTCATGTCAATCTTCTGTTGTTTGATTTATCACATCCTGATTGCAGGCTTAGTGAGATGTTTATTTGTCAACCAATTAACCATGAAAAGGAGATAAATGGAATATTTGTCTTAAACTTCTACCTAGTCAAGGAACTAGTTATTTCTGAAAAGCAGTTTTCATATTTTGAAAGCCCTTACTATTAATGCATTATGTCTAGTTCAACAATTTGATTCAGCCAACACTGACTGAGTTTATGTCTGTACAAGGCGCCATGCTGAGCAATTTGGAAGATGCAAAGATGAACCAGGGGATCCTGGTCTTCTCAAGTGGCTTCCCACAGTCTTAGTGATGAATTAATTGAAAGGTAAATCTGTCTGTCATTGGCAGTGCATCTTGTCTCAGTGATTAGTTTAGCTTAGTAATTTCACTTAGTGTAACGAAATGACACAGTGTAGTTCCATGAGCTCAGCTGCAGTAAGGAAGGAAGTTTTCAGATAAAAAGCTAATGCTGTGTAGGGAAGACACTCAGAACTATCCTAGGGTGGAGACTGGTTGCACATCAAATAACTTTTTAGTGTTTGGTGGGTGTCATGTACCATATACAGGGACCTTCTGAAACAGCATGTAACCCTAAAAGAGACACAAAGGACTTATTTTGCAAGTGGCATTTTCTTGTTCCTCAAATCACACTCCGCTGGAAATTCCCTCAATCCAGGCGAGTCTTCATTAAAATCCACAGAGAATATCACCTTGATCTCCAAGGCAGGGCTGAGAAGTGGACAAGACAAATATAATAAGCTCTCTAGAGATTGTAGAAATCAACGACCACACTTGTCTGAGAATACAAGTTGATGTACAGTGCAGAACAGAACACGGAACACATGTCCTAGTTTCTTTGTACTACTTCGTGATGGAAGCTTCTTTGTACTACTTCGTGATGGAAGCAAGAGAAAGGATGGAAATGATGAGGCAGGGTGGGATGTCTTGAAGGAAAGCATGAGTTAGGTTAGGCTGTTTTCTTTTTTTAAATAGTTTATTGTCAGGTTGGTTTTCATATAACACCCAGGGCTCATCCCCACAAGTGCCCTCCTCCATGCCCATCACTCCCCTTCCCCTCTCCCCACCCATCAGTCCTCAGTTTGTTCTCGGCATTCAAGGGTCTCTCATGGTTTGCCTCCCTCCCTCTCCCCCACTATTTTTCCCCTTCTTCTCCCCCATGGTCCTCCATTAAGTTCCTCCTAATCCTCCTATACGTGCAAACATATATTTGTCCTTCTCTGCCTGACTTATTTCGCTCAGCATAACACCCTCAAGGACCATCCATGTTGCTACACATGGCCAGATTTCATTGTTTCTCATTGCCATGGAGTATTCCATCATATAGATAAACCACATCTTTTTGATCCATTTGTCCGTTGATGGACAATTAGGCTCTTTCCATGATTTGACTATGAACATTGGGGTACATGTGCCCCTATGCATCAGCACTCCTGTATCCCTTGGGTAAATTCCTAGCAGAGGCACTGTTTTCTAAACAGGGCACTAGACTGCCTTTTATCTGGCAAACTCATTGCTAAGGAACAAGTGTAAAAAGAGAAGAGGAATAGAAAAGAGAAAAGAAGACACCAAGGATGGAAACAGTAGGGAATGATATCCTATCAGTGTGAGGATGTGGAGGAGAGAGGGCTTTGAATCACTTACAATTACACCTATGGCTCCTTCTGTGTGCTGAGGTTTCAAGTCTCCCTGGATAGATCATGAGACACCTAGCAGTAAGCTATTCAGAGACAACAGAAGAGCAGGAAGAGGTTGCCTAACAAAGTAAGACAATTTGTTAAGCATTATCTTATACAACATTTGAGGCAAGTTTTAATGCCATCCTCCAAACCAAACAATTGCCAGCTACACTTCCTGCTGACTTCCCTCAGAAGACAAACAACCTGGGCTTTCACAGCCACCCGATTTCCTAGGCAACAAAAGTGTAAACTTGAGAAAAGGCAGAACCAGGGTAGGGATTGACAGTGAGCTGAGCCACTCAGGCTGTGAATCTGCTTTAGTGATTCCAGGCCATGCAATCAGCCTGAAGGGGGTGGCCAGCAAGTCTGAGGAGAGGAGGGGACTGGGAGGAAGGTGGATGGAGGAGCAGAGCCCTCCCAGAGGAGTGGGAGCGTCCCTAGTTTCAGATCCCAGCAACTGGCGGCAGCAGGTTAGCATTTAAGGTAAATCAATATATTTGATCTATTATGCTGACTTGATCACTTTGTTTAGATTTAGCTAAACAGAGAAAGAAAGACCCAGAGAAGAGGAAAAGTGTTACTTTGTAAAGAGAAAATGAACAGTTGGTGAGAGTTCTTGGTTGTCAATCTAGGGAGGAACTAGCTGGGTTCTGAGAGAGGCTTTTGTCATCTTTGTAAAGAGGTGCTCAGGTAAAAATGTAAAAATATATTTTTTTTATTTGTTAAAGGGAAAGGAAATAAACATCACTGAGCAGTCACTATGTACTAGGTACCTATGGATGAAGTGTTGGTGTGAATTGCTTCAATTATCTTCTATGATGATTCAAAAATTCAAGAAGATTAAATATCTCCAAGTTATTTGCAATTAAAAGATTGAGCTTTGATTCAGACCTTGGTTTTTCTGACACTCAAGATGTGCTTTCCTTGCCATACCTTGACGAACTGACCATAGAGACTCAGAAAGAAACAGAATTCTTATGAAAGTGGGCTGGCGCAGCTTGCCATAACTTGTAAGTGGATTTGATTTATCACAAAATAGAGAAGGGTCTAGTAAATAGTAATATCTTGAAGTCAGTCTGGGGCATAGTTAAAGAATACTAAGTAGATGAAGCTGTTATTTGTTTTTAAGGCTCTTATTATTTTTTTCTCAAAATCTTATAGCTACAGAAATGTCTTTATTTTGTAACTGTGCATTTTAAATATTGAGATTTAAATCGTGGACATTCACTTATGTTCAAATAGCAATAGTCTCATAACAATAGCAGTGATCAATTCCAAACAGCAATCTAGTAGCATCGTCCTAGGTGCTGATGATATGAAGACAGAAGACACAAAGTTTACAACCTTTGTCCTTAAGGACCTTATAGAAGGACAGGCAGTTCTTAAAGCAGAGTTACATCAGACTTCAACATGGATGCTATTTGGCTTTTGCACAGATTATACAAAGAAAGACGCAAGCTGTATCACTCTGGTGAGGGTGGTTATGTGAGGCTTCATCATAGTGATATATATGGAAGAACAGGACTTCTCTAGGCCAACAAGTGAGGGACCGTGTTCTTTAATGCAGGACTACATGTACAAAGGCACAGAGACAGAATACGATAGTGTGTTTGGGGAATGTGAGTGAGTATAAATGTACAGTAGATTTTAAAACAGTGGAGAATTACTAGAAACAAGACTGGAGAGACAGTCGGGGCCAATGGATACCTCAAGTGTTAAGATGTTTGCTCTTTACCTGCACACATGGGAGAGCCACTAAAGGTTTTTTTGATTAGAGTGTGAAGTTCACATTTCCATTGTGTAAAGATTGCTTTGACAGTCATCTGGCGGATGGTTGGAGAAGGGAAGACTAGAGACAAGGAACCCGCTAAGAGGCAATGGCAGTAGTGGAAATGGGAAATGACCAGGTCCTGAATTAAGGTGGTGGCCCTGGCCATGGAGGTGATGGAGGGAACAGAGATGCAAGGGGTGTCAAGATGGTGAAATCCTATAGTACTTGGTGGCCGATTCGATGTAGAGGGTGAGAAGGAGTCTAGGGTAATGTTCAGTGAATGACCTCCGGAAATGATTTTTTGTAATTTCCTGAGGCAAGGAATAAGTAGGAAAAGATAATGAACTTGGCTCTGGAACATTAAACTTGAGGTGTCTGTAGGTCATTGAAGTATGCACATTTTGTGGGAATTAGAAATGTAGTTCTGGGGGCGCCTGGGTGGCTTAGTCGGTTAAGCGTCCGACTTTCGCTTAGGTCATGATCTCGCGGTTCGTGGGTTCGAGCCCCGCATGGGCTCTGTGCTGACTGCCAGCTCAGAGCCTGGAGCCTGTTTCAGTCTGTGACTCCCTCTCTCTCTGACCCTCCCCTGCTCACGCTGTCTCTCTCTCTCTCTCTCTCTAGAAATAAATAAAACATTAAAAAAAAAAAAAAAAGAAATGTAGTTCCGAAGCTAACACAGTGCATGAGTTGGAATAAAGATTTGGGCGCCATCACTGCATCAGTGGATGTGGCTAAGACACAGTCATGGGATGATGTGAGAGCATGATGAGGGGAAATAACCGAATCCTGGGAAACAGTAGCATTTAAAAAAGCAGGCAGAAGACAAGTGAGAAGCAAAATAGGTCAGAACTCAGAGGAAGGGAGGCAGAGGAAAGTAGATTCATAGACACTGAGAAAAAAGTTTTAAGAAGGAAGAATGGTCAATAGAGCCAACTGCTGGGCAAGGTGAAGTAGACACTAGAAGTGACTGTTGAAGTTGGCCATCAGGTTGGCAATGCTTCCTGAGAGAATGTTCAGTGGAGGGACAGTGGACTGAAGTGTTGATGGAACATGAGAAAGTGGAGAAACTAGAGACTCTTTCAGGTAGTTGGGCTCTGAAGGCAGATAGCCAGAAGCTGTCTTGGTTGGAGGGACCACTGCAGATTCATGAACTAAAAACAGGAGCTGGTGGAGGGGAGGAAAGGGGCACAGTGGAGGGTTGAAGATGGGTTAAAATTAATGTTGTAGGTGGAGATTATCCTTAAGTGGAAGGCAATTCCAAACTTCCTCTGGAGGAAGGAGCACAAAGCCAGGATGGTTTCAGAGGTAAATACCTTTGTAGATTGGGAGGAGGTGATATGAGTGAGTTCATCTCTGTATTGTGATTTTCAAGGTAAGCTGTGGAGAAGAGCAGCATAGGTTGAAAAGATTGAAAGAGGCATCTAACCAGTCATATAAAAGTATAGTTGACTGTTTAGGAGGCCCAGCTGTGATTAAAGAATAAATATGCAGGGGTATCTGTACGTCTTGGCCTGTTAGTTTGTTCAGTTGCACTTCACCGCCCCTAAAGAGAGGGCACATGGAGAAATCAAGCCAAGTTAGGAAGCCTAAGGGAGGGTAGGAGGCTGACAAGTGTTGAGGACAGAGGCTCTGGTAAGGGGTGATTAGAATGATATGCTGAAGGGTCTAGGAGAGGGGAGGAAATGGATCCAGAAGCTGGTGACATGCAGGAAGGCCAGGGGTAACAGGTCTGCCCAGGGGAGGTCTTATTCCTGACAGAACTTGACTAAGGTTCCCTTGAGAGTGGGATTCATCTGCTCTACGTTCCCTGAGCTTTGAGGCCTGTAAGCAGCCCACCAGGAATGCAGGCCTGTTATCACTGCACGTTGTGGCTGGAAAGCTGAAGCAGGGAACAATTCCTTCTTTGAATTCCTGGTGGGGGTCGCAGCACAGATCGGGGAGGGAGCTATGTCTGTCTCCTTATCAGCTGCTGTCTTGGCTGCTTTGTCTGCTACATGGTTTCCACATACTGTAGGGTTGTCTACCTTCTGGTATTCTTTGCAGTATAGAACTGTAACTTCTTTTGGAAGCCGGACAGCCTCAAGGGGCTTTAGTATTTCCTATTTGTAGATTGCCCCATGGATGTGTAGCAGGTGTACCGGGAGTTGGTTGACTCGCTTGTCCTTGCTAATGGTGAGGGCTTGGATCAATGCATGTCACTGCATACCCTGCCTTTTGAACGCTGTCTGCGATAAAACTGCTAATATCACTGAACAAGGTGAGGTCTGGGTTCTGCTGGGCCTGGTCACGCAGATATGGGGGGCTTGCAAATACTCTACTGTCCACTCAGAATAGTCATGATCCCTTTTCTCTTCCTCAGAAGGTAAGAAAATTGTAGGGTTCAGTGTCTGCACTGTTTTAAGAGTGACCCATAGATTCTCACAGAGGAGACTCTGGTATTGTGCTAGCTGGGAGTTGGAGAGGCATGAGAGACACGACAGCATGAGGGACCTTGACATTTAGTTCTTGTCTCCAGGTGAGTTTATCTGCCTCTTTAATGAGCAGAACTGTGGCTGCTAGTGCCCTAAGGCATGGTGGCCATCCTGCCACCACTGGGTCCAGCCTCTTCTACTGGCTGTTGCTGAGGGCCAAAGGTCTGTGGGAGATCCCCAAGGGCAACCTTTTCCTTCTCATGCACAAAGAAATTAAAAGGTGTTTCTTTATTTGGCAGGCCAAGGGCTGGTGCCTGACCAAAGGTGGTCTTTATCTCTAGGAAGGAGGCTTTGGCCTCCTCTGTCCACACAGGGGGTTCTCAATCTGGCCCTAGTACTCTCTTTTCTTGGGGGCCCTATCCCAAGAGGAGGAAGCCCAAGTATCAGACTTGCTGTTGGCAGATCTGTGCCTTTTTCCATGAGATCTGATACCTTGAGTCCGACAAGAGTTGGAGGAGCACCCTTGTGCCCTCTGTACAATTCTCTTGGGTGTCACTGGCAAGGAGCAGGTCATCCACATACTGGAGAAGGGTGGTGTGTGGCCTCCTTTGGAAAGCCAGCGAGGTCCTTGGCCAGTGCCTTTCCAAAGAGGGCAGGTGAGTTTTTTTGATGCCGTGTCTGGTTCAGACCATTCAAAGACAAACAAGGGTTTGCTTTGGGGGGCCAAGCAGAGGCAGAAGAAGGCATCCTTTAAGTCTTGGCAGGAGAACCAGCTGGCAGAGCCTGGATTTAGCTGAGGAGGGTGTACAGGTTTGGGACCACCGGGTACAAGGCTTGAACTGTTCAGTACCCTCCTCCCGCCTTCTTGACTGGCAAGAGCGGGGTATTCCAGGGTGATCGGCATTCAATCAGAATGCCTGCTTTTTTGGATGCCTGCCTTTGCCTCTTGTGGGAGGTGATATTGCCACTGTCTCTGCAGTTGAGCCCCTGGGATTAACTCTACAATGTTGGGCGCCCCGTTGTGGGCAAGTCCAGGGGGGTTGTCCTTGGCTCACAAAGTGAGGAAGGCAGTTCTGTATTCAGGTGGGTAGCTTGGTTGGGCCTGGGCACAGAATAGCCTCCATTTGGATCCAGTTGGGGGCTGGTGTGTCCCATTTGCTCAAAGGTTGTTTGGGCCCCTAGTTTTGAGGGTGTATCACGGCTGAGGAGAGGGATAGGGCACTCAGATAGGTAGAGGAACCATGCTGTACCGTGTGGCCCTCAAGTTCACATAAGTCATAATAGGGCCCCCTACTTTTTTTTGACCGTGGGCTCACGGGGGCCAGGAAGAAGTGAGCCTGGTCCCCTTCAATCTGAATCTATTCCTGCTAGGCCTATGAAGTCTTTTTTTGCAAGGTTCTTGTGCATATCAGCTGTGTTTCTGGGACTTTTCCCAGTTGGGACATTTATTCTTTGAATGTTCTTTGTCCTTGCAGTGGGCTCACTGACCCCTTGCTAAGGAGGTTCTGGGCCTCCCTCCTTTGGGTGACTGGACCTTCCCAGTCCTTTTGTCATGGCTTTCTTGTGCCTTGGGGCCAAGCAGGGTATAAGCCTGCATAGCCTCTCATAATAATCCCTGGGGTATTCCCCTTGCGGCCAGACATATTCATGGGCCTCTTATTTCCTGCTTGGATCCCCCGGAGGAGAGCCTCTTAGTACCAGCAGCTATGGACAGGCATCTGGAGAGGGTCTGCACCTGGCCAAGGGTACAATCTAGCCACTGGTAGGGGGGAGTCCGGAGGTGTTGAGGAGCCCAAATGTGGTAGAATATCGGGAACCAGGGGGTTCATCTGGCAGGGAAAAGATTGTTTTTTTTCTCTGGATCATCGGTGAGAATTTGTGGAGGTTGGGACTTCTGTTGACCTTCCTTGGGCTACTTTGTCGAGGTGACTAAGACCCTAGCCTGTCCCTGTTTATTGCAGGTAAATTGCACCCAAGGGGGAAGGGTTTGGGCAATCTCTAACCAGGAGTTGATACAGGAACTGATCAGGGTTATCTGGGTCTCCGGCGACAACATGCCAGATGCAGCAGATGGTTGGGACACCTAAGGTTCCCTCTGAGGGCCATCCTACACCAAAAGTGAGCTGGAATAATTCACATAATTCCATAGTCTCCAGAAAACCTCTTCTTTGCACAGTCCCAACCCCAAAATGTTCCCATGAGGTGGTGTTTCAAAGACAGACATAAGGGTGGGGGTGCCCCCTCTAATGAGGAGACCAGTCAGATGCCCATCTGGCCATGTCCCAAAGGGACTTAGGTGACACTTAGCCATAGCCATCTCAGCTTTGTGATTTACGATTGGAAGCTATTCCGATGCCGCCGTAGACTGTATGCCATTCACCACAGACTCTCAGACAGGCTCACTCAGACTCTGTAGGCTTTTGGGGACCTTAAGGGTGCTCACTGTGGAGCTACAGAATCGAACTTGGCAAGCAAGCCAGACCAAATCTCACATTTCACACTCACATACACACCAGAAGTTTTTACATTCCCTCCCGCAGAATTTCTATGGATGAGACAACTGGGGTCTCCAGGGAGTGATTAGCTCCCCCATCCACCACTGTGGGTGGGCAGGACAGGACAGATTTAGGGCCCAGGCCTTACTGGTTTCTGACATCGTTTCCAGGGCCTCACCTGCCAAGTCACCTCCAGTCCAATGGGAATGGTGAGGGGCCAGCCGGAGGCGACTGAGCTGGAGACTGCTGAAATTCAGGCAGGGTGCACCTTCGCAATTCCTCGCCATTTCCCCAAACCTGTGGCAACAATGGCCCAGCGTGGTTGGGGTTGGTTTTCCTGGTCAGGGCACCAAATGTTATGGAATTTGGTCTGGATCACCAGGTGGAAAAACCACGCGGCACTCGGAGATCTTGGAAGGCAGGAGGCTTGTTTTATACTGGTGGGCTCAGAGGAGATCACTCTCCAGAGGTCTGAGCTTCAAGCATCAACAGAGGCAACAATTTATATATCTTATTTCCACGGCAAGGGGAGTGGGAAGGAAAACCTGAAAAGGGAGCCTTTGGGCAGGGACTCGAATTCCCCTATCAGTCCTGTTAGCCATCTTATAACACATTTTCCCCTATCATTTCCTCATCTTTATAAACACAATCTGAAGGAAAGCGATGTACCCAGCCAGAAATTACATTTCTCAACTATCTTAGTCTGGGCTGTTATAGCAAAATACCACAGACTGCAGCTTATAAAAATGAAAATTTATTTCTCACAGTTCCACAGGCTGGAAGTCCAGGATCAAAACACCAGAATGATGGAGTCCTCTTCCATGCTGGTGTAGAGCCAGCACCTTCATGCTGTGTCCTCAGGTAGTAGAAGGGTCAAGCCTCTTGGAGCCTTTTTTATAAGGCATTAATTCCCTCCTTGAAGGCTCTACCCTTATGATTTAGGTACCTCTAGAAGCCCCCACCTCCTAATACCAGAAGTGAGGATTTCAACCTATGAATTTTGGAAGGACAGAAACTTTCAGATCACAGCACCAGCCTCTGCAGAAGCCATCAATGAGATTTAAGTGGAAGGAGTTGGGTGGAGTCTCCTGGGATCCATTAAGGGGGATGACTCAGCTAGGAAGTGCATTCTTCTTGCCTTCTGCTCTTTTCTGCTGCCTGCGGTGTGGAAGTCATGGTGGGAGCAGCTTTGTTAATTTTGTAACTTCAGGCAACTTTGAGGATAAAAACAATGGTAAGGTAGAAAGATAGGCTTCCTTGGGACATTCACTCTTTGAAATGCCTCCAGACTTCTTTTACACCAGAGGAAAATAAACCTCTGTCATTTTCAGAGACAATAACATGTTTCTGTCATGCATATCTAGACACAATTCCTGTCTGATATGCCAGTCTACACTGATGTTGACACTATGACATTGGATTTCCATCCATCAACACTTCTTGGTTTTCTGGACTATCAGTTAGGAACCTGCAAATAATTGGGTGGATTTCTAAGTGGCTGTAAAATAAGCATTAAATAGACAAATGACTGCAAAGGAAGCATTTTAAGGACCATAAAATAGCTAGTATGTAAGTAATTTTGGTTTCTAATGTTGACGAAATACAAGTGGTATTCAGACATTTATTCCCTTAATTCCCATCCAATAGCAGCAGAAGATACACAGTTGAGGTTTGTCCTTGCAGTGAGTTTGAAATGGGGAATTGGGGTGTGTGTGTGCCTGGTTTGTTCCAAGAGCATAGTCACTAAAACCAGGGAGTTTGGAAAAAAATTTATTTTTCTTTTGTGTTTCTTTTTTTTTTTTCATTTTGTACACGAATCCAGCCAAATCTTTGCTTACTTTTGTGTAGCTTAGATCTTCTTTAGTCTGCTTCTTTAAGATTTTTCATGTGGCAGGTTGCATGACCAGAATACATTGCAAGTAATTTCCTGGTAAAAACTCCAGAGACTCAAGGCACAGCAAGATGGAGAAGGAGACAGCCAGGAGAGTGTTATTAAGTCAGCTCCTGGTTCCAGAGATTCCCAGGGGATGCTCATTATAAGGATCTTGTAACCCTGGGGCTTCTGTGCTTTATGAAGCCTAGTATCACACTGTGTTAGTTATATGGGTCCTTGAATATCACACTAAAGATATTTCTCATTCTCTTCTTGGCCAAAAATGCTGCAGAGGTTGCCAAATGCTGATAAAATTCTACTGAGAGGGGCACCCGGGTGGCTCAGTTGGTTAAGCATCTGACACATGATCTCAGCTCAGGTCTTGATCTGAATGTCGTGAGTTCAAGCCCTGTGTTGGGCTCCATTTTGGGCCCAATACTGGATTGTAGAGCCTACTTTAAAAATTCTGCTGAGAGAACAGGTTATAATGGAGTTACTTGATCTCTCCTTCCACTTCTCAGGGGGAGCTGAGTCTCTCCTCACACTGGATTGTTAGTTATTTTTCCTAGGTAAAGGTCAATATCTAGGGTCAACCCAAGCATGTAGGAATAAGATTTTGCCAATTGTATCAGTTAGTAATACTTTTGGCTGTAAGTAACAGAGAACATGACCAAAGGTATTTTGAGCAAATAGGGGCATATGTTCCTCATAAGCCAGGAGTGTGGAATCAGACAATTGCTGACACTGGTTCATCAGCACAGTGATGGTAGGGCTCTAAGTTGGTATCTCTGTGATTCCTGTGACTTTCCCTTGTGATCGCACAGAGACTGCCACATTTCTGGACAGCGCATTCTCGTTCAAGGCAGGAAGAGGCAAAGGAGATGGAAGAGTTCTCCCAGAGCCCTCAGTACTTTTCAGCTGAGTCTCTGGCCAGAATTCATTCCTGTGGCCACCCAAACGAAAGTGGAATGTAGCAGAGAAAGGAGACCGGACTGACATTTGAAAAGCCTGTCGACAGTGTCTGGAAAATCAGTTGTAGTTCAAATCCAACAAAGTTAAAACTACCTTGAGAAATGTCAACTCCTGTAAGGGATCTTGGCTGTCTCATTCATTAGTATTGTGTAGCACATAATAGGTGTTCACTAAATATAAGTTGACTTTAGGACCAGGACTAGAGCGAGGCAAAGTAGGCACCTAGGGAACAATATTTAAGGAGGCACTCACTCTGAGGCTCAGGCAAAGTACAAGGTTGACATTGGAACATTCCTGAGATAGAAGGCTTCCTTGAACACTGCAACCTAGGAGCGCCTGGGTAGCTCAGTAGGCATCCTACTTCAGCTCAGGTCATGATCTCGTGGTTCCTGGGTTCGAGCCCCACACTGGGCTCTGTGCTGACAGCTCAGTGTCTGGAGCCTGCTTCAAATTCTGTGTCTCCCTTTATCTCTGCCCCTCCCCTGCTTGTGTGTGCACTCTCTCTCCCAAAAATAACATTAAAGAATTAAAAAACAAACCCCAAAACATTGCATCTTAGACACCTACATGAATCGCAGTCCTGGTTGAATTAATAAAATGAAATTTCAAGAAGATGCATGAAGTAGACAATTTAAAACACTGATATTTATACATTATTCTCAAATTGTGCCATATTATAAACATTAAAATGAGGACTTAAATCACACCCCAAAGAAAGGCAGAAAGTATAAAAGACTATGGCTTAGCAGAGGTTCTAGAGAAACCTGCCTATTGACAACAGCTAAAGCATGAATTTTAAGCATCTTACGAAAATGTATTTTGGCAGAGAGAACCTGATAAGGTGTCAGACTTCAGTGCCATCTCATTTCTACAGTGTGCCCATGCCATTGAAGAGTAGATTCCATACTATCATACTTTAAATCTACACAGAAGTTGGCAATGCAAACAAAACCCAGCTGTTTCATATATTCATATGTTGTGGAATAATTATAAACGTAATTTGTGGGAAAAGAGTAAATATAATGGAGGATAATCAGCACAGTAGCTTTACATTTAGATTTCAGGAAAAAAACAAAACAAAACCCCTTGCACAGCACTCTACTAACTGAGCGAAGACCCTAATTGGAGAGGGAAAGGGATTGCATCTAGCGCCCGTGTGTGGCCTGTCTTTGCTCTGCGAGACTGTCCCCTTCCCTCCTCTGCAGTGAAATCCTTCCAACGCTGCAAGGCAGTCTCTTCCTCGAAGCTTTTGCTTTCCTTCTCGTTTCATGGGCCTTCTCGGAATTCCCAAAGCAGTTTATGAGCACGATGACCTAGCTGTTGACGGCAGAGACTTGGGCAGGACACACCTAGCTGTCAGCCCTGACTCTGCCACTGATTTGTGGCACTTTCTCAGCTCAGTGACCTGGGTCTATGCTGACTTCCTGGAAAAGGGCAGCAACATTTGATAGAACCCACTACATGAGGCCTCGTACTCACGGGAGTAAAGCCAAAGCTGAGGCATAGGTGTGGCCCCCAGACGGGTTACAATTGTGGTTATTACCACTTCTCTTCCTGCCGGGATCCGATCCTGTTAGCTTCCCCTCTTGCCTCCAGCCCCCTCCTCAAGATCTCACTCCTGCCGCCAGACAGTCTTCACAGCTCCTGTCACTTAGATTCTCAAACTGGTGTACAAGAAAAATCTCTGGAAACATTAAAATATAGAAATCGGCACTCACACCTAGAGAGTCAAGCTTCACGTATTTGGGGTGGGGTGTGGACATCTTTCAACGTCATCCCTGGGGCTCTCCTTGTCCCTGATAATCCCAATTCTTTCTCTACAGCAGGGCTGCTCAGCCCCACTCAGTACTACTGGTATTCTGGGCTAGAGAATTCTTGGTTGTCAAGGGCTCTCCTTGTACATTGTAGGATATTTAGCAGCATGGCTGGCCTCTACTCATGGGATGCCAGTAGCAACCCTCACCCCTGTTCTGACAACCAAAAATGTCTCCAAATATTGTCAAATGCCCCCTGGAGTCAGGGAGTGGGTGGGCAGAGTGGGTGAAGTCATACCTGCCTGGAACAACAGCTCTATTTCACCTGCAGAATTAGCACAGTTCCTTGTATAGCTAGAGGTGCTAAGGGTCTGTTTAGCTGAATTGAGCTCAGATGGGTCCAATGAAGGATCTCTCAGGATGTCAACGACCCTGACACACATCTGTGATTATACTTGGGGGGGGGGGGGGTCCCAATATTCTATTGCAGAAACTATGTCTTTCTTCAAATCGCCTGAGTTTTTCATTTCAGTCTCAGAGGAGGCACATCCTAGCCACCTGCTGGCTACTCTGAGCACCGGGATCTAATACTTATTCCAGAGGAGCATTTTCTATGGGGAAACCTCTTGAGGAACCATGGGTTTTGCCATCTACCACACAGCAATAATTAATTTGTTGAATGGACTGGAGTCAGTGGAGATAGTTTAATTTTTCCCAACCATTACCTTCAAACATGGTCTGTTGTATGTCTCATTCCATTCCTGGATGACATTTCAAGTATTAAAAGATGCACTGAGTCAAAATAAAAATTTCAGTCTTACATCCTGTTCTCATGTAGAGAAAGGGTAAAAACCACTGCAAGTCCTCCATTCCCATGGGGATGGCCCTATGTACAGGGTCAAATCTGAGCTAGCAGATGGGAAAAGGTTTGGCTTGGATGTGAGCTATAGAGAAGGCAAGTATGACTTTCACCTCTTAAGAATGAGCTTGGAGCCCTATGGGGCCCCTGGGTGGCTCAGTCGGTCGAGCGTCTGACTTTGGCTCAGGTCATGATCTCATGGTTCATGGGTTCAAGACCCACGTCAGGCTCTGTGCTGACAGCTCAGAGCCTGGAGCCTGTTTCGGATTCTGTGTCTCCCTCTCTGCCCCTTCCCCACTCGTGCTCTGTGTCTCTCTTTAAAAAAAAAAAGAATGAGCTTGGAGCCCTAAAGTTTTAGCAGCAGCTACTTACCCTTTACATTGCCTTACCCATTTCTTTTCTCTAAATAGAAGAATGTTTAAAATCACAAGGAGCTATTATAGCACACTGGGTCCCTTGCTACTGAAATGGTTAATGAAATGGCACAGGTATTTAACAGTTACAGAAATTCCTAAAAAATGCCTTTAAGGCAACACTCACTACATGGCCTGGAAGGCTGTAGGGAAAATGCCCTTGATCGCATCAAGAGGCAGGAGAGGTCTTTGGAAAGACTGGATGGCTTTGCTGGCTGTTGCCGTTCTCACGGGCTCGGCTTGTGGGGCTTCCTCAGTAGGACATGTTCCTCAAGGCACGCACTGTCCCCGTCCCAGCACCCTGAGCACTAGGATACAAAGAAGGACTGTCCAGGCAAAACCAGGTCCAACCGTCATGGTGCACATCCCCGTCCAGCCAGGCGAGGCCAGCCCGCTGCTGCTCCTCCTCCTCAGCACGCGGCCCACCTCCCCTACCATGTGCTCCCTCTACCATGTGTGCAAGGCCTTCCTGTTTCCCTAATTCTGTCCCAACTCTTACAGGCTAACTCTCTGCTCTCTGAAGTTTACCCAAGCTTGGGCGCCTGGGTGGCTCAGTTGGTTAAGCGTCTGACTTCAGCTGGGGACACGGTCTCACCGTTTGTCACTTCGAGCCCCACATCGGGCTCGGTGCTGACAGCCTGGAGCCTGAAACCTCCTTTGGTTTCTGTGTCTTCCTCTCTCTTTCTCTCTGCACCTCTCCCTACTTGTGGTCTGTCTGTCTCTCAAAAATAAAAAATTGTAAGATTAAAAAAAAAAAAAAAAAAAGGTTTACCCAAGCTGACTAAACCTGCTTCAGCTCCCTCTGTTCCTTCATACAACCAACCTTTTCCTGAAAGATGAAAACCGGAAGTGTCGTATCACAGAAAACAGAAAGGGTAGTGTGCTTTAGAGGGTGGAGTGAGACATTTCCTTTGGGTTTTTGCATCAGAGAGGATATGGAAGACCTTGGTGCTTTTTCTTAATGGATGTCAGGATAAATGATGCATGGGGCTGTCTGGTTTTAAGACCCACCTCTGTGTTGCATATTATTGGGGTGTAGGTTCACGAGAGAGGTGAGCGAGATATGTAATTCAGCTTATTGCCACTAGAGAGAGACAGAGACAGACACAGAGAGACAGAAACAGATACACAGAGAGATGTAATTCAGCTCATTGCCACTAGAGGACACCAAAGACCACAGCCTGGGGCTTGAGAAGTTTTCTCACAAAGTTCAGCTTAACTCTGCACCTGACTCAGCAAAGAAGACTTTAACTGAGAATCATGAAGAGACAGATCTCCCTGCATTTTTAGCTTTCCAAATCCTGTCCCACAATGATTCTTGAAATCCAAGAAGAGCACTCTGGCAGTGACGGGCAGCTGTGCACCAGGATAGTGCGATGAAAGAGCCTTAACTAACGACCATGTGAGAAGACCCGGTGACCATCCTGCAAAAGACTACTTTGACTTTGCTGTTGGTGGCTCCACTCGGCCAGTGCCCCACATCTCCAGGTCTCCGCATCTTCTTGCTCTGTGCACGTTCCTCCTCACCCGCCGGTGGGGGTGGGGTGGGGGTGGGGAGCTCTAAGCAAGCCCTCTGGCTGCCACGGCTGAACCCTGCCTCGCCTTTAGACTGCACATCCATGTACTCTCCGTCTCAGATCTCTTCACCTTTCTCTGTCCCTGCTGCCAATACCTCCATCCAGTCAGCATGACCTCTCACCTGGCTGTCCCCAGCCTGTGCCACCTTCCCATCCACTGTCCACACAGAACCAGAGGGCTCTTTGACAATGCAAACTGTCACTCTCTCCCTGAAGCCCTTTGTGATCTGTTGCTCTCAGTACAGGATCCAAACTGCCCAGCACGGTGTCCCAGGCTCCTTGTGATCTGGTGCCTGCTTCCCTGCCCAGTTTCATCTTTCTCCAACTCGCCACTTTCCACATTCCCTCCCTTTGGCCACAATGCTTCCCCTCACCACCCACCCACCCTATGGCAGTCATACTACAATATTTGTGTTTCTGTAATAATACTGTTTTCTCTTTCGCTTTGGCCTTGGCACCTGGAAAATGCCCAATGCTTTTCCTTCTTTCACTCCGCACTACCTTAGCCTGGATGACTACTCTTTCCTTTAAGATGAAAGCTTAAACATCACCTCCTCTGAGAAGTCTTCAGAAAGCCCCCTGCAAGGCAGGTTAGCACCCTCTTCTGATTTGTTGTGGCTGAGTAGTAGGGTGCTCCCTGCCGATTCCCATTCTCGGAAGCATTGTTTCTTATTCCTTCTTCCCCAGTCTAACCCAGTGCCCGATTAACTAAGCCCTTACTAAATATTTGGCGGCAAAATGGACCCAGTACAGCTGGCCCACTGAAGTGGGCAGATGCAGTGCCAACACCAGGTGGCGCTTCGGCCACGTGCATCGGGAGGGGAGGGATCCTCTTTCTGGCCTTGCCCTGCCTGGCAAGGCTGGGGCTCCTCTGTTGTCACCTGCTTGCTTCTCGAGGCTCCGGGAGGTGTCTTCTGCAGTCAAGGACTCTCTTTGTGCCCCGCTGTGACGTCGATGACACAAGTCTGGGGACAGACTCTGGCCCAGGTGCCTGGAGCCTTAATGCAAGCTTGTCTGGAATCCCTGAATGTCTCTCTTCTTCCCCAAGACCCTCTGCTATGGCGCCTTCCTTGAAAGCCCCCAGTTCTTACCAAGCCCTGTGTCCTGCCCTGCTTAAGTGGGGGACTTCAGTACTTAAATTTAGGGTTCTGTGCTATTCAAGGGCTTGCTTCTCAGAGTAATCCTTCCTCTGCAGCCCTGGTGCCCAGAAAACAGCATGCAAAGCCTATTAGCTGTTTGTCCATGAAATGTGTAGCTAAATGAGGAAAGAGAACGGTTAATATGGGTGTTTCAAGTATCATGGTAAGAACGAAGTTTTTGTATTCCCTGAATATATCAAATTCTACTCCAGAGGTAATCATTAGCGTGGTCACTGTGTCTAGTTGACCACAGGAGATAGACAGGCAGGGTGTTTTCCTGGACTCTACCCTGCTCTCCTATGAGTGAGTGCCATGAAACTGTGCTTCCAGATTCTTTTAAATTATTTCACAAGGGTGATGAAGTTGAGAGAGGTCTGCTTGAAAGTCACAAGATCTATGTTTGGGTGTGAGCCAAGACTTTGGGACAAGTTGCTTTACCAGACCACACCTCAGTCCCCCAGTCTGCTGATGGGGGGTGGGCGGGGCGCCGGGGCCATCATTCGGGTCTCCCATGATGTGTAAATTCCCGGGAGCCACACTGACGGCACCCCACTTGCTTCATCTGTGAAACAGAAATCACAGCTATAAGTAGCTCATAAGGTTCTGATAATTGAGATAAAATTTACATAACGTGAAATTAGTCACTTAAAAACATACCGTACATTCATAATGTTGTGCAACCACCGCCTTCGTAGAGTTCCAGAACATTAAAGCCGTACCTGTTAAGCAGTCACTTCCCCCAGGCCTTGGCCATGACCAGTGCTGACAGCCAGCTCAGAGCCTGGAGCCTGTTTCAGAGTCTGTGTCTTCCTCTTTCTTTGACCCTCCCCTGCTCACGCTGTCTCTCTCTCTCTCTTTCTCTCTCTCTGAAATAAATAAAAACATAAACAAACAAACAAAAAGAATGAGGAGCGCACGGCGGGTGGAGGGAGGCGGGGCGAGGCTGGGGCCACTACCACCAGCAGCATCTGCTCAGGGCTAGGAGGTGCCTCAGCCGAGGGTGCGTAAGGGAGCAGGAGGTGGCCGGGGTGAACTGGTGTTTTCATACAGAACCTGGGGATTCCGATAGTGGCTGGAGCACTCTGTGGGGGTGGCATTGGGGCCAGAAGCTGGGGACAAGCTCCTGGAGTCATCAGCCTGACATCAGGTGGCAAAATAGTAACAGGGAAGTGCAGGCGTGAAGAAGGCTAATGCTGCCAGGGAGGCAGTTGATGCGGGCTGTGGCCGAGGTCGCTGAGGGGGGTGTGAACACTATGGACAACGGCCCCACAGAAGCTGAGGTGGGTGGGTGGTCATCTGGAATTCTGGCACACCTGTGCTTCCGGTGCTGGAGGAAGCAAGGAGGGAACCACATAGCTTTGGGCAGAGCAGTTTCTTCTTAATGTGGAATAAAGAGGGCAGGACTGAACAGACAAAAGCCTCCTTGCCCTGGTGTCCAAGAGAACTGAGAAGAATTACTCACACTTGCATCCATGTAGTGGGAATTAGAATGCGGGTCAAGGAGGAGGGAACCCGTAAGATGGCTCTTAGGAGGTGCTGTAGGCAACGAGGCAGGCCAGCGTGCGCATCCCTGACTTACCTATTCTGGGCTCAGTTTTGGGTCTGAGCTCCCCTCCCTTCAAAGTTAAACAATGTGATCTTTGTGGGGGAGAATTTATAGCTTGTATTGGAGATGAACAGCCTTAGAGACTGTGAATCTGAGAGGTGTCATCTCCAATGACAAGAATCCCCTCCTAATGTGGCCCTCAGGACAAATGTCAGCACTTGGCCCTGGATGGGGGGCCCTTGAGCCAAGGGCAGATCCATTCGAACACCATCTTTCTGCATCTTGAATGCTGTGTTTGCATAGCCTTCAACTGTCTTGCTCATTCATTCACAATTCACATTTAACAAAGTAATTTCTAGAATCCCTCATTTACATGAGTCAGTGAGTTCAAAAGAGGATAAGTTATTTTTGGAACAGGGAGGAACTTTCAGATCATTTATTTATTTTTAATTTTTAATTTTTTTAACTTTATTTTTGAGAGAAGAGAGAGAGAGACAGCATGAGCAGGGGAGGGTCAGAGAGAGAGAGAGAGAGATACAGAATGTGAAGACAGGCTCCAGGTTCTGAGCTGTCAGCACAGAGCCTGACGTGGGGCTCGAACCCACGAACTGTGAGATCATGACCTGAGCCGAAGTCGGGCGCTTAACTGACTGAACCATCCAGGTGCCCCTCAGATCATTTAATCCAATCCTTCCATTTGACAGAGGAGGAGAAACCAGAGACCCTGAGATTTGCACAGACATCTCTGGGAGTGGGTTGGAGTCTGGACTCAGACTCGGTCTCCAGGTTCCCAGGCCACCGTGCTTCCCACTGTTGTGCAAATTCTGAAAGCTCCAGCCCCAATGCAGGAGTACGTGTGTGGCTCAGGGACCTCTCAGGAGAGAATGCTTCACCGCAGTCTCTGAATATTCAAAACACAAAAGCCAAACTGGAAAAAAGGTAGTATATCTATTTGTCAGGAGAGAGTTAACGTCCATTTACCTTTTTCTGTCCTAAGAATCTAGGCGTTAATGGACACTAGTCTGTGCATCAAAACATGCTAGTTACTGGGAGGAATCATGCAGTGTTGAGAATCTCAGTCAAGACAGAAACAATAAAAGTTAATGTTTAAACCAAAGATGAGAATGTTAAATGTGGAGTCAAAGGGGAACATGTAGAATGCTAAATAAAAGAATAAAGTATATAAGGCTGACCCACAGAGGAGAGTTAGGGAAGTGAGACTCTTTATTTTCTGGTAGGAGGAGGGTTTCAGCAAGATGACCGTGTAACTGGGAAAGGCTGTTTATTTGTATCTCTTGTCCAGGCTAGAGAAATCGGATGTTCTCTGGACTAAATAAGTAAGAAATATGCTGGGCACATAGTTGGTCTAAATAAAAGTTGGAGATTCTGAGAGGCTTGAGGCTGTTTCTTGGAGAGACTGCTGTCACCCTGAAGGGCCAGAAGCAGGTGAGAAGCTGAGCTCTGCTAACATGCTGTGAACTCTCCTCTCAGATGGCAGGGACAGCACGGCATGACCGAGAGATGGCGATCCAGGCCAAGAGAAAGCTCGCCACGGCCACTGATCCCATTGAAAGACTCCGACTTCAGTGCCTGGCCAGGGGCTCCGCAGGCATCAAAGGACTTGGCAGGTAGGGCCCCGGCCACGGGGAGGCAGGATGCTGCCAGGTGAGGCTAATACTAGCTGTGTGACCTTGACCAAGTCTTGTTCTTCTAGGGTCTCAGTTCCCTATTTGTAAAATACAGTCTGTAAAATTTGATCTCTGAAGTCCCTCGTGACAGTTTTTGGTTCTTAGTCCCAGATTCAGCAAGGCTGTGTCTGCAACGAGAGCACAGCTCCTGGGACAAATTTGAAGTGAAGGGAGAAGCGTGCCCAGGTCCCAGGGACACCCAGCAGGATGCAGAGAGGGACTCTGCTGGAAACTGTGACAATGGGGGCCAGCTTGGAAGAGGGAAGAGGGTGTTCTCAGGAAGTCACGTCTTGCTCACCTCCAAAGGGCACTGGAATTGCCTGTGGGATATTCACTGCCGGCGTCTTCTTCCAACTCCATAGGGTCTGTCCCCTGACCCTCTGAGAGTGTGAGAAGGCCTCAGGACCAGGAGAAAGAGATTGTGAGCCTCCAGCTGGCGGGATCTCTTTCTTTTCTTTTTTTTTTTTAATGTTTATTTATTTCTAGGAGACAGAGATAGACACAGCGTGAGCAGGGGAGGGTCAGAGAGAGAGGGAGTCACAGACTCCGAAAGAGGCTCCAGGCTCTGAGCTGGCAGTCAGCACAGAGCCCGACGCGGGGCTCGAACCCACGAACCGCGAGATCATGACCTAAGCGAAAGTCGGACGCTTAACCGACTGAGCCACCCTGGCGCCCCTGGCAGGATCTCTTTTTAACGGACCCCGTGGAGTGCCAGCCATGGGCCAGGTGGTTGTATGTTCGTGGGTGAACGAGGCTTCTCCAGGCCCCAGGCAGGACTTAGACTAAAGAAACCAACTGTCACAAAAATGAGAATCTCCGCGGTGATGTTAAGTGTTAGAGAAATACGGGGCGCCACAGCAGGGGCGTCCAGCCTCACTTACAGCGAAGAACTTACTGAGCGTTGGGGATGTCACCTTCAGCAGTCTCAAACTCTCAGACTAAGCCTGGCTCTGTCTAAAGCTCGGACTGTGGGCATGTGGATCCTGGTGGCCAGGAGGTCACAGTCCAGCAAGAAGACTAGCCCACTTCCCTTCAATACTGTATCACCCCAACCTACAACCTCCACATCTCTCACCCTGGACCCGTATCATTGCCCGTGGTGCAAACCCCTCAGGAACACTGCCCTCTCTCCACTCACTGGCCCACTCAGTTGAGTCCCTCTTGCTGCCTATCCACCCCCCAACCCCTCCTAGCCCTTTCATTGTGAGCCAGTTTATTGGCTCATCCTTGGCATTTTGCTCCACTGTGTGCTCTGTCTTGGCCTCTTTACTAGTTTTGCCCTTCTCTCAATCTCTCCTCAACTCAAGTGGAACTTGCCCCCCTAATTTTCCTCTCATGATTAGACTGGAGCTATGGTTTTATGGGACCACAGAAGTAAAGTGCCGTTTTCTTCACATCATGTCAAGGATGCATACCATCAACACGATTTATCATTATTGGTGTTGATCTTTACCACCTGGCTGAGGTTGTGTTTGGCTTCTCCAATGTAAAGTTACCATTCCCCCCCTCCCCCCATTCCATATTGGACTGCAAGGAAGGAAGTCTCCATGCAAATCTGCACTTAGGGAGTGGGGAGTATGCTTCCCTCCTTGAGGGCAAAGTATGTGCATAATTTATTTGGAATTCTACAGCAAGAGAAATTTGTCTTTTTCTAAATAATATTTATTTATTTATTTAGTAATTTATTTAAACCAATATGGACTCATTGATATTTATTTTTTACTTTGTGTTACAATTTAACACTATTTTATTGCTCGAACTCTTGAAGTTTGGGCTTTGGAAGCTCTTTCAGTTGGCTTCTATGTCCCTTCGATGTATCCCCATCAGTGTTAAGTTTATGTACTTGTTTGTTTTGATCACTTCCTTACTTTCTGTACAAGATACTCCAAGCTCATCTGGCATATGTCATGTCCCAGTTCTAGAATCAGACATTTCTCCAAGAAGCCCCGTTCCTTTTATTGGATAATTGTATTATAAACCAAGGTCTAGGCTCTAGATGTGCTTGTGGTTACTTCTAGGTGTTACTTCGTCTAGATTCTCTTAGCTGACAGAACAAGAAAGTATATGTGTAAATATATGTACATATCTATAGCTATTTTTATATGTAATCATCTGTGTTTATATTAAGCTAAACATGAGTTCATATGTCTCCAACTCTAGCCTATTACCACATGCATCTGTCCATTCTAGACTCCTCCCCTGGCTTATCTATAAATTCTTATTTCAACAGTGATAAACCTGGCTCCCACTATCTGCCATCGATTTACTTAATTGTTCAATTCCAGTATACCTTATAGTAATGTCAGAATTCTTAACTTAAATCTCCATGGGAAATATTGTTATCAGCTAGAGTCCAGTGCTTATCTGTAGTTCCTTTTGCCTTTAGTCCTACAGACTCTACTCATCTCCAGAGTAGATGGAGATACCCCACCTCCCCCCAAGTTTGAGGTTGTTTCAAACTTTAGTAATACAGTTAAGTTCCCTTGTCACTGTCCACCTTCCTTCCTGGGATTCCCTAACCTCCTAAATAGTTATTTTAAAATTTGTATACACTGAATTTTACTCTTTGTACTCTGCAGTTCTATGGGCTTTCACAAGTGTATCATGTATCCACCATTATAGGTGGGTTACACTGTCCTAAAAATTCCCTGTTGCTCCATCTATTCTCTTCCTTCCTTTTTCTTTTTGTTGTCCATATAGTTTTGCCTTTTGCAAAATGTCATAGAATTAGGATCATTTAGTACATTTTCTGTTAAAGCTTTTCTTTTATGAGATGCTGGGAAGAGGCTCTCCAATTTTGGAAGGAGGGTACAGAGAATAACCTTGAGAGTGGTTTATTTTTATTTTTATTTTCTTATTTTAATATCTTTAATGTTTATTTATTCTTTTTTTTTTTTTTTACAAATAGTTTATTGTCAAATTAGTTTCCACATAACACCCAGTGCTCATCCCCACAAGTGTCCTCCTCCATGCCCATCCCCCCTCCCCCCCACATCCATCAGTCCTCAGTTTTTGTCAGCATTCAAGAGTCTCTCATGGTTTGCCTCTCTCCCTTTCCCCCACCATTTCCGCCCTTCTTCTCCCCCTTGTTCCTCCGTCAAGTTCCTCCTAATCCTCCTATACGTGCAAACATATGATATTTGTCCTTCTCTGCCTGACTTATTTCGCTCAGCATAACACCCTCAAGGTCCATCCATGTTGCTACACATGGCCAGATTTCATTGTTTCTCATTGCCATGTAGTATTCCATGGTATAGATAAACCACATCTTCTTGATCCATTCATCTGTTGATGGACACTTAGGCTCTTTCCATGTTTTAGCTATTGTGAAGAGTGCTGCTATGAACATTGGGGTACATGTGCTCTTATGCCTCAGCATTTCTGTATCCCTTGGGTAAATTCCTAGCAGTGCTATTGCTGGGTCATACGGGAGTTCTATTGTTAGTTTCCTTAGGAACCTCCACACTGTTTTCCAGAGGGGCTGTACCAGTTTACATTCCCACCAACAGTGTAGGAGGGTGCCCGTTTCTCCACATCCTCGCCAGCATCTAGAGTTCTCTGATTTGCTCATTTTAGCCAAGAGAGTGGTTTATTTTTAAATCTTTATGCTGACATCTTATTCTCTGTTCTTTCTTTCCTGTGCGTGTGTGTGTGTGTGTGTGTGTGCACGTGTGCATTTTCTTCAGAGTGTTTCGAATTATGGATGACAATAACAACCGAACCCTTGATTTCAAAGAATTTGTGAAAGGGCTAAATGATTATGCTGTGGTCATGGAAAAGGAAGAGGCAGAAGAGCTCTTCCGGAGGTTTGATAAAGATGGAAATGGAACAATAGACTTCAATGAATTCCTTCTCACGTTAAGGGTAAGTGGCCTCATGAATAAGTGTATCTGCTGAGTTTGGCTTTCACGTGGTTTGGGTTGGCTATTTTGAGGTTTTGTTTTCAGAAGTTGTTACTGTGCTGTGGAGGAGATTGACAACATGTTTAGGGACTTTTGGAGTAACAATAACACATGTCATTTTAACAGCAGACAAACAAATTCATACCACTGAGAGAAATCAGATATTTCATCATATATCTTACCGAAAAAGCTCATTTGCTTCTTTTGTCTGTATATGTGTTTCTATCTATTTATCTAGCCTCCAATGTCTAGAGCCAGGAAAGAGGTAATTATGCAAGCTTTTAGGAAGTTAGACAAAACTGGAGACGAAGTTATAACAATCGAAGATCTTCGTGAGGTGTATAATGCAAAACACCATCCTAAGTACCAAAATGGAGAATGGACAGAGGAACAAGTATTCAGGAAATTTCTGGATAACTTTGATTCACCCTATGACAAAGATGGATTGGTAAGTAAAAGAGCTTAACTTAAGTGGAATTTCTTCTGTCGAATTTGTAATTGAAATTAGGTAATAGGTCCAAAGCCTTAAAAAATACTTATAACATATTCATTATAAATAGGAGTAAAATATTTCCTTAGAGACTATTTAGAAAGTTGGGAATGAAAGTGATAATATATGTGTGTGTGCACATATATTGGAGGGGAAGCCACATAAAGCTAAATATCTATCATCTGGAGAACATGATATTTTGATTTAACACTCCATTCATGGTTACTTATATTTACCATACTTAGCCAGCCACATTCCAATGAACTAGAGTAAAGCCTATTTAACCTCAAAATGAAATAATGATTTAATTTTTTGGAGCACAATTCACAAAGTATTTCAGGATATTGAAGTGCTTTTCACACTCATCCTTACAATATCATTTGTCATCACACTTTGCTATGTGGAAGTGCCGTTTAAGGGAAGCTTTCAGTAAAGGGAATGCCAGATAACAGAATTTACTTCGATTTTCATCTTGTGTAGGCTTTGAGATTAACTTGCGTTTCTAAACTATAGTGAACTTAAAAACACCCCATTTCCATTAACTGGTATCTTCAAGTTATGATCACATAGCTTGGTAGGGTAAGGAATTACATTTCTGCAACTGTGTCCAGGCTGAGAAGACAATGTCATCTGTCTTTTATCAACAGCCATAAGTGGGCTTTTGAACTCAGAACAGTTCTGCTCTTAAGTGTCCTGAAGGCTCTGATGATGGGGAAGGGAATGTTCTACTTCAGCCACAGTTAGCAGCAGCAGATGCCTGGGGAGGGTTCCTCCGAACCCCTGTGTCACACAGGAAGGAGTAGAGGGGCGTTGGGCAGGAAGAAAAGATATTAATGACAGGAATAGGAAACAAGGCTTCCCCTTCTTAAGGGAGTTACCCCTAACTTTTGCTATGAAATTTCATTGTGAGTCTTATTAGCAAGGGGCTAGGGGAATAGAAAGGCGCACTTTTTATCCTTCCTACTGACATTTTCTTCTTGGGGACAGAGAAATACCCTTCATTTCAGTTGAAGGGACTACAGAGGTAGATTTAAAAAAGGGGGGTGGGTAGATTCTGCAGGGTAGCCTAATGCTTAGGGACAGAGGTAACAGAACTAAACCATATGTTTTCTTCCAACATTGTTGGCCTTTGATCTTTGAAATGGCAGTGGAAAAATAGTCAACTGCCATTTCCCCAAATTAGCCCGCCTCTATATGAGATCCCAGGGTGTGCTTGCCTCCTCTCTGCAGGTGGTTCCTTCTCTTCGTTGTCAGGGGAAACCTCAGCTGCCCTTTTCTCTAACCCAAGTCAAAGTAGCCCGTTGTTATGATTCAGCTTATTTAAAGTTCCCACTATTGTCCCTTTTGACATTTATTTTAACAAGCCATCTTAAGTTCTGAAATACTCATAAAGGCCATTGGGGTTTTTAGTAGTTAACAGTATTTGATATCACCTGACTATCAGAGACCCTGTATTAATATACAGCTGACTGTGCATGATCATCATCTGGGTTACGTATTAATAATGTACATTGCTGGCTGCACCACAGAACTACAGAATCTGATTACTTTTGGGTGGAGATCAAGGATTTACAGTTTTAGTAAGTGCCCCAGATGGCTCTTATTCACATTCATATTTGAGATCCCTGTCTCTAAAAGATTCAGAAGTGCTTTTTTAAGTACTTTTTTCTTTTACTACATATAATATACACATGAACCTCATTTGGCATAATTATGGATCTGGATCATTTATTGACTACCTGTCTACTGGGTATTGTGCTAAGGGTTTTAGAGGGATATCTCACTTAAAAGACATAATGAAAATGTTTTTGGAAAGTGATGTACAATTCAAACTTTTGCACATTGAATCATATTTTAAATGCACAAAGAACTATTGACGTAAACAAACAACGTGATAAATTCTTTTATAAAGAGAAGAATTAATCCTTAATTTAACTTTTTCAAATTGAGTTGTTTTATACATTAAGATTTCTTATGGTGAAGCATAGCTATGCTTGAAGCCAGTGCAGTTACATATGGTTAAAAAATGTAGCTGATATCAAAATAAGATAGAATTTAGAATAAGCCAAGAAATTTAGTATACTCCGGGGCACCTGGGTGGCTCAGTCGGTTGAGCGTTCGACTTCATTATCACACGATTTGTGGGTTCAAGCCCTGCATCGGGCTTTGTGCTGATGGCTAGCTCAGAGCCTGGAGCCTGCTTCAGATTCTGTGTCTCCTTCTCTCTCTGACCCTCCCCTGCTCAGGCTGTCTCTCTCTCTCTCTCAGAAATAAATAAAAAACATTAAAAATTTTTTAAAAAGATAAAGAAATTTAGCATATTCCTTATGATGCTGAAATTTGTGAATTTTTGATAGTTTAGGCTGAGTTCTCAGGGGGTCATAAAAACTCCTAGTTTTGTAGCAGTCATGGATTTTGATGTAATGGATCCTGTGCTAATATTCCTCACGCCCCACCCCCAGAGCCCCCTGTGCACCAGAAGCCGTATGGATGGAAGTATGAAAGCAACCAAATAATGTATGGAGTGAACCTTCTTCGCTCTAATTCTACCCCTAAGCTCCACCCTCATTGGGTGAGATTTACACTTCTTACTTTTCTATTTTTATTTTTTAAAATGTTTATTTATTTCGAGAGAGAGAGAAAGAGAGAGCATATGGGCAGGGGAGGGGCAGAGAGAGAGGGAGACAGAATTCTAAGCACTGGCAGTGTGGAGCCTGACACAGGGCTCAAACTGACAAAGTGTGAGAGCATGACCTAAGCCAAAAATCAGGAGCTGGATGTTTAACCCACTGAGCCACCCAGGTGTCCCACTTCTTACTTTTTTAATATTTAGGTTTGGGAGGTTTCATTTGTATATGTTATTTTACAATTACAAATATATTTTTTAAATCTCTCAGAAGTAGATTAGGCTTTGAGAGAATATGGGTGTTGCTGTCTTCTCTCATACAGAAAGTTTTTAATAATTAAAATATTTTAATACATTACTGAGTGTATATAAATAACCTAAACTTATTTTATGATTTTTCTAATCAGTCTGAAACATATAAAACAGTACTGTGCTCTGTATCATGACTCAAATACTTCCAATGCTTCCATTTAGGACCTTCTCCATTGTTTAACCAGTATTCTGTCAATGCAGGGTAGCATAGTCAAGAGGCTGACCAAAAGCAGGGGTGTCCATTCTCTTACTTTTTACTAATATCAAACAAAATAATTAAGTAGGAATAGTTTTCATGACTGAAAAGTAATTTACTATAATGAAGAAAAACTTGGAGAAATTATAGGATTTGTGATTCAGGCTCTTCTGAGTATAAATTGAGTCTCAGTAGGGGTGCCTGGGTGGCTTAGTCGGTTAAGCGTCCGACTTTTGCTTAGGTCATGATCTCATGGTTCATGGATTCGAGCCCCGCATCAGGCTCTGTGCTGACTGCCAGCTCAGAACCTGGAGCCTGTTTCAGAGTCTGTAACTCCCTCTCTCTCTGACCCTCCCCTGCTCATGGTGTCTCTCTCTGTCTCCTAGAAATAAATAAAAATATTAAAAAAAAAATTTGAGTCTCAGGAAACAAACAAACACTTCATTAAGAATAACTGATGGCCTTTTTTGAAATGATCAGATATATTAGTTCTGATGTCTGGTGTTACATAATTTGACTTCCAGATAAGGTTTAATGCTGGATAAATGGGAAATGCAAAAGAGAACATAAGTAAAGAAATTGAAGAAAGGAGAATATTAATGGTATTCTAATTTTTAATAAAAGCTATGCACATATTTATTTCTACTTCCAGACCACCAAAGAGTCCATCTCAACTGTTAGTTCAGTTCAATGACTTTCTTCTCTCTGCTTTTTATTATTTTGTGTGTGGCGGAGGTAAGTACAGGGAGAGAAATATGGATCCCCTGACTTTTTGTTCTCTATCCACTTACGATTACAGTAAAAAAAAAAAAAGGCAAGTTGGTCAATCAGTTTATATGATTCTTAGAAGATGCAGGTAGGCACTCTGGAAGAGGGGTTTAGAATTATTAATGGATTTCACTTTTTGTGATGTTTTAATCCCTCATGACATTTAAAATTGAGGGCTAACTAGAGGCACCTGAGTGGCTTAGTTGATTAAGGGATTGACTTTGGCTCAGGTCATGATCTCACAGTTTGTGGGTTCAAGCCCTGAGTCAGGCTCTGAGCTGTCAGCTGTCTGAGCCTGCTTTGGATTCTGTGTCTCTCTCTCTCTCTCTGCCCTTCCCCCACTCGTACTCTGTCTCTCTCTCTCAAAAATAAACATTAAAAAATTTAAATTGAGGGTTAACTAGAGAACAACAGATTTCTCAAACAGCCATCGTTGTCATGTCTGTGTCCTCCCATGGAAGTGGCGCTGTACTCTGGGCTACATTGATTGGTCACTGAGATCCTTCACACAGGAAGACAATTCTTCCCTGAGTCAACTAATCCTGTTAGCCAGTATGGTTGAATTGCAGTGTACGTATCACTGACAGACATTAAAAAACTAATAGTGATACCTGTTGTTTCTTCTTCTTAGAAGGAAAGTGATATAAAATCTAGCCTTGAAAAACACATTGGTTGCTATTCTAAAAAGACAGTTCTAAGAATAAGATGGAGAGAACCCAGACTAGTGTGAGGGGGCATGGAGCAAGGGGTGCCTTATTTGACTCACTTTGTGCCTCAAATGAGTAATTTCTATCTTAAAAAAGCATGAAGTTAAGGAGCATTTAACTATAAATCTGTTTCTTTATCCTCAGGACAGAATTCCACTTTTTAAGAGGTACAACATTACTTGCCCTCACCCCAGGACACGCCGTGTTGTTTCTGACGTGTCACAGAAAACCCGTACTAACTACAGCTAAAGAAACTTGTTTCTTACTCTGAATTTCAGTCTCACTGATCCGAACAGATGGGCTCCTGCTCTTAAGGAGAGGCGAGAACCTATATTTCACTTTCCATTTAAGTTGGTCTGGAAATTTTCAAGACTTTTTACTCATTTTTCCCTCTGCCACCCATCACGGCCATCCTCAACTTGACTCTTTGCTCTTGTCTGAGATCTATTCTTGATCTGTGTCACTAAAAGCCTCCTTCACCAAAGTTCCCTCCCATTTACAGGTACTAGAAATAGGCTTCCATTGAAATGGTGGGAAGCAAAGTTATGTTTTTGTTTCTAACTTTTCTACTGCAGGTGACCCCCGAGGAATTTATGAACTACTATGCAGGGGTGAGCGCATCCATTGACACTGATGTGTATTTCATCGTCATGATGAGAACTGCCTGGAAGCTCTAAATGTAGGACCTGGGGACCAGGGCACTGGGTCCAGACATGGCTCCAAATGATTAAACATCAGCCCCAAACCAGGATCACATTTGATTTCATGTTCATCACAGTGATTCTTCGCTGTTGACACACACTGCATTTTCCAGGGCAGACATAACACTGTGTAGTTAACTGTGACTTAACTTCTCTGAAACTGTTTCCTTAGCTCTAATATAGGAATTAATTAAAATAAGATTTGGAAAGCTCTTAGAACCAGGTTCTAGGATACGTACATGTGTCTAATAAACATTAGGTGCCCTCCTTGGCCATTAATAAAAGTTTGAGTATTTTAATTATAATCCCCTCCTCTGCACCCACAGTCTCCACATCCTTGTAGACAGTCTATTTCTAAGAGTGAGAATTCATCTGTTTTTATGACTGACTGTAAATTTTCTTTAAGTTTATTTATTTATTTTGAGATAGAGACAGAGAGGGAGAGAGAGCTCACAAGCACACACGAATGGGGTTAGGGGTAGAGAAAGAGGGAGAGAGAGAGAATCCCAAGCAGACTTCATGCTATCATCACAGAGGAGCCAGATGAGGGGCTTGAACTCATGAACTGTGAGAGCGTGACCTGAACTGAAACCAAGAGTCAGATGCTTAACTGACTGAGCCACCCAGCCACCCTCCTGACTTTAAGAGCTTTAGTTCCAAATTGGGGACCAGAAGAGAACCACACATCACCTCAATTTTTATACCTGAATCTTGAGTTTCTCTGCCCATGGTTTAGGGGAGCTTCGGTTTCGTGAATAGATTTAGAATGACATTTTTGGGTCATCTAAAGCTTCTGTGAGGTGGGAGGCCATTTCCTTGAGCAGTAGAACTAGGATGATCCCTATGGATAAAATTCTACGCTTGGCTGTGCTCTCAGATTTTATGGGGGACCTCTTGTCTTGTGAGTGAACAGACCGTATCATCAAACTTTTGTCTGGTGGAACGGTCATCTGCCCTCGCCCTGCCATGGGCCAATGATGTTGACATTCCCACCATTACAAGAGGTGGGTTATGACATAAACAAGGGTCACAGGTCTACTTCAAAGACGGTGTTCCATCTTGACAGTTTATGGCCCAAAGTGTTCTCCTTCCTGCTCTAAGCTTTGGTTTCATATTGTCAGTGTGCGAGAATCTCCCCATAAAGGCTTTGAGACAAAGGCAGCTTCAGTTGTTAGAAAATAGATGTTGAAACTATCAATCTCCCTCTCTGTGTTCTGTGTCTGGAGCCAAAGATAAAAACAGTGATCAGCCCTTTGGCTATGGTGCTGGAGGTGATAACCACCTGCCTTGTAATCAAGGACCATCCTTTTTTGTCTCCTCTGTCCCTGGCTGCTCTCATCCCCTGGCTTGGGGGTATGGATTGGGATAATAGCCCCCTTAAGATCCAAGTATATAAGTGACTCTGGGTTTAGGGTCAAGCACACTTGCCATATTTTGTACCAATTCATTTGTTTACTTTTTAAATTTTTTTTTTACCATTTATTTATTTTTTGAAAGACAAAGAAAGACAGATCATGAGCAGGGAAGGGGCAGAGAGAGAGGGACACACAGAATCTGAAGCACGCTCTAGGCTCCCAGCTGTCAGCACAGAACCTGATGTGGAGCTCGAACTCAAGAACCACAAGATCATGACCTGAGCAGAAGTCGGACACTTAACCGACTGAGCCACCCAGGCGCCCTCACTTGTTTACTTTTTGTCTCACAGACTTGGAAGTTGAGATCAAGATATACTTTGATTTAAAATTTGTGTTTAGAGCAGGTGTTTCCAGGTGAGAATCATGGCAGTTTGTTTGTTGTCAAGAAGCTAAACTCTCACAGACTCTGACGACAGGCTGGAAAAGTGACCTTTTTCTTGAGGATGGGAGCATCCCCAAATTTTGGAAAGCTACTTTTTCAGAAATTAATGACACAAGTTTGGTTCTCTACTGGCTTTATTATCTAAGCTTATATAGAGATTGGCAGGCTGAAAGATACCAAGTATAATGAAGAATTATATAGAAATGAGGTAGAAATCAGAATTGTGATGGGCTGTATAGGAAAAAAAAAATCCATGTTTTCTATAACCTGCATTTTGTTGCTATGGCTAAGGAGAGGTCCCTGGTTTCCTGGCCATGGCAGTTTCAAGCCTACTGCTCTAGATAGATCTATGTCTTTGATTCTGGGAATGACTCATGCCTCTGCTTAACTGGGGCCATAGAGTTAGCATGTGATTCTGAACAAGGACGAGGTCATAGCTATCAGCTCCGTCTTCCCCAGTGATATTTTTGCTTCCTGTCTAAATGGGGCATAGGCCATAGCTCACAGATTTTAGATAACATGTCCCTCACAGTGTATTTGGTCACATTCAGTTATATCCTTCTGGCAGGTCAGGTTCTGGGCCCACAAGCAAGAATTCCACCAAGGGCCTCTTCCATGGTCTCCCCCTCCACCCCAAGATCTAACAAACTGATGATTAAGGATCACTCCACTCCTGTTTTGCGCCTTATTTGTGATTTCTGGCTGAGTCAGAGTCACTTATTTAACTCTATTCCTTCTGGTAGCAGTGGGAGGGACAGAGAAGCAGTGGGTGGGACAGAGAAGAGTCATTTAAGAAAAATAATTTGCTAATACTTTTCTGGATGTATTTTCTATTTATTTGACTTTCACAATTTAAATTTTACTCCATTTGCGAATTAAAAAGCAAGTACTGAGGTCAGAAAGTAAAACACAATAAAAAAAAAATCTCCAAAATAACCCGTAGAAGGACCTTCCCTGTGGGGCCTGAACCCCAGAGAGCAAGTAAATAAACAAGCCAAAGATAAGAGGATGGATTTAGTAGCTTCTCCTGAAACAGAAACAGCGAATGTGAATATGCTGAGAATCGGGATTGGTCAGAATAAGTCGACAGTACCAGTGCTGAATCTGAGTTCTAGCTCCCCCTAAAGGCAAACCTGGGGAGGAACAGAGGTCTGACCCTAACTAAGCCTCTGTTCAAGGGCTGATTCATAGTCCTGCCCGAGTTCCTTTCAGAAGCGCAGGTGAGCAATCCAGGAAGCACCTGTTCTAGTCCAAGACACGATTCCTTCTGTCCGTCAGCAAGGCTAATTTTCTGATTTTTGTAGATATTCAAACATTGATAGAGTTTTTCCCCCAGACCCAAATAGCACCCTGGGGGCTGATGTGTGGCTCTTGGTGGTTTGGTGGCAGTATGGAGTAACACTTCACACCCTAGAGTAGCAGTTTTCTAAGGCAGAGCTGGGCCCCTGCCAAGTAGGCTGTAGATGGGCTTTGTTGCATGACAGTGTTAGGTTGAATACCCAACATGTAAATACCTAACTGGTAAATATTTATTGAGTCACTGCTATGTGCCCTGTTCTATTCTAGGCTGTGGGGGTAGAGGAAGGAGCTAGAATGAATGTAAACAAAACCACTGGCTTTCATATCAAACTAATAGCCCAGAGCTAAGAGATCACAGAGGAGAGGAAGCATAGGCACTGAAGCTGGGATTGTTGCAGCCCTTTATATGGCGATGTAGACAATCTATCAAGACAATGTTGGGAAAATACCCCTCTATTCTTGGAAGCAGACCATTGTGTCTTCCCTTCACTTCTCTTAGCCAGTGTGGTTTGCCTCACTGAGCCCCAGAAGTTCAAGTAAGTAATGATTCAACCTTCTTTAGGCACTGTACAGATGCCATTTGTTCTGCTGATGTTTAATCAAGTGGAGAGATGAAATTAACCAAATGAGTTCTTTGCTGATGTGTGGGTGCCCTTCTGCCCCTCTTTCCTGAAATTCTACTAACATCTCTGAGTGGTATACCCTTTTGGGTTTATGCACAACTCTCTGGTGCATAGAATGAAAACCCCCACAAATTCTAATTTCTCAGTTCAATCCATAGAATTGTTTTCCTGGAAATTATAGGCTCTTCTTTTAAATTAAGAGCCTGTTGAAAGAAGCAGCAAAGTTTAACATTTCAGAAAGGCTTATGATTCAAGGAAAAACAAAGGGGCCAAGGATATGATAGGTTGCCATATAATGTGATCTTCATATAATTGATCCTTTTGAAAGCCAATGTTTCTAAGCATTGTACTCTTCCAGGTCGTTGATGTGGAAACTACATATCCTTGACAGAGATAGCCGGTTCTTTTCTTGTCATAAAAAGCCTCACTAAATGAATCCCCTAAAATCATATCTTATGAAACAGATGACAGGTGAAATCTGTTGAAAGCAACATAAACAAATGATTGATGGGGGTTCTGAGAACACTGCTGTGTGAGAAGAGTTCTTTTACCACCTCAGTTAGTGTGGTGAGAGGTTGTGGTGAAGCAGCTCTTCCTCTCTGAGAATAGCATGACCTTCTTGTTTTATTTTCACACCTGCTTCGCCAAAGCCAGTATCTTCCCTCAGCAGAATAGAGTGGAAGGTGCTTGTTAGGAGTGCAACACACTGAAACTATGAGCCACCAACCAGTAGCCGAAGTTTTGATAATGGACCTTGCAATTACCAGAAAGGTATATTGTCTCAGGGAAAGGAAAATCTCCAAATGTAATGGTCTATTTTCTTTTGTTCTAGATTCTTCTTCCTCTTCATAAGTGGAATTAGTTTGTTTATGGTTTCTCTGGAGTATTACACAAATCCTAACTAACAGCCATTGAACATGGGTGATGCAATTTCCGTTTCACCAAAGTTCCTGTGAGCGCCGTGGGTTTCCTGTTCCCACTCTTGCTCCCAACATGGGGTCAAGTGGCAGATAGCTGAAATGTGCACAGGGTCACACCCATTATGCTGCCCATGTAACTATCATTCATCTCCAGTTTCATTCTAGAATATATTCTAGAATATATTGTAGACCCCATAATAAATTTAAGATGGGCCCCGTGACTCAGAGATCAAGTACCTGAAATTTTAAAACCAGGCCTGAGTATGTAGCTTGTAATCCTGTCATGAAAGACTTGAGCAACTTTTTTTTCTACCAATCTTAAGACTTGGTGCTAATACACTGGTATTGATTCTGGGAACATCTTGATCTTAAATTTGAAAGGTTTGAGTTGCTTGTCTCCTAGAAACACTCAGGCCACATGCGGAACTGATGACAATCAGTGATTGGAGAGAGCCTTAGAACAGGAAAGGAACCTGTAATTGAGAGAAAATGACAGAAGGCAGAGTACTTTGCTTTTGCTATGGTGATAAGGAGCCACAGAGCCCTTCCACCTTGATGGGATAAAGTGCAGCCCCAAAGCAGAGCATTACCAAACGTCAGGCACTGCCTTATGAGACCCAGATCATTCTTTTAGTTTCCAAGGGGGGCTGGAAAATAAATCCCATTCCACAGATTACATACTTAGTCATGCCTCAAATCTCATTTAGCAATATTATTCAGCATCCATTTATTTAAGATTATCTTTGAAGCTGCACAGTAAATATAATAGATCGCTATTAATTTAAGCTTTGCTAAATTTACTTTTGTTTCATCTATACTAAAAAGGATGGACTGTTATGCAAGTCAGTATATAAAGATTATAAGAGCTGTGCCTACCTACGTTCATGTGTGTTTTATACATACTTAGAGAGATCTATTTGCGTATGGATATAATTAGTAAGCTAGTCCTAAAAAATTCCCACATATCTGAAAACCATCCTAGGCCAATTGTTTGATGGCAATGCTTTATTTATATAACTTTAACACAAACTATTTACTAGATATTGAGGTGTTCCTATATGTAAATCCTATCCTGATTGTATTTTAAATAGAAATCGAAGCTGAAAAACAATATTCTATAAAGCAGAATTTCCGTGACATTTATGCTATGAATTTGAAAATATTTTGTTTAAAAAGCTACACATGCTTACAGTAGTAAGCTAGATATGCATTGAAAACACGAATGTGTCATAACAGCAATAGTTAGGATATTACTTTGAGGAGCCAGAAATTGAGGTTTTTGAGCTACAAAATTAGATATGGTTTAATATATAATACCAACTTTGTCATTGTCATTTTATCATACCATGCCTTGCCATTAACATGATTCTGATTTAATAGAAATTTCTTTAGTTTAAGGCCTGAAAACATTAATAACTGTTGTACTAAAAGGGTTCATCTAGCTTTTGTTTCTGTTTTAAGTTCTTTCTAAAATCTCTTTCTTCTTATTAGCTAACATGTTACGTATCATGCCTCTTTAAAAGTTGACCTCCCAGATGGTGCTTTTGGATCATTTAAAAATGTTATGTGTGTGATATTTCAGTTGCAGGTGATGGAATTTCTTATTTGAAAATGATAAGGTCCTGTTCAAACTGTACGCACTCATGTTTTTAAAAAAACAAAAGTAATCCACCCCTCCACCCCCCCCCCAAAAAAAAACCCCATTATTTTGACAGCCAAGAATGGGAGTTTGAGCATTTAATGTTAACATTTATTTCCTTGCAGGCTTGGACTACTTCCATCTAGCGGGCCAAGCAAGTTCGTACAATGCCCAGCCTCTGAGTGGTGCCCCTAGGATTGTGGGCAATAGAATTACTCTATGTGTTGGTATTGAGGATTGGGAGAGGTTAAGAGGGACGAGAGAGAAATGGAACCTGGGGGCGAATTCCTGCTCTTTTACTTTCTCATTTCCCATTACAGGAGGCACAGGGCCAACTATGAAATGCTAATATGTATTCTAACCAAATCAAGACATTGGCCTTCTAGCACCTCCCATATTGCAAATTCCTTGCCTCTGCTATTGAATACCAGGCATCATGGATTCCTGGGTGCCCAAGGATGCTGGGAAGTACCCCACTCTCTAGTTCTATCTTGATTTATGTGATCACTCTAAACTTTCCCTAAAGAGCTTTTTATCTGTGCATTTATACTATAAATTTCTCTCCCCTAATGTATTAATAATAATCACAAGTATGATCATACAAAGAATGCTCTAGAGAAGTGCTCTCTCATAGAATCTTCTGTGATGATGGAAATATTCTACATCTGTGCTCTCCAAGATGTCAGCCACTAGCCACATATGGCTACTGAGCTGTTGAAATGTGGCTAGTGCAGCTGAGGAACTCAGTTTTTTATTATGTTTAATTTTGCCTCATTTAAATTTAGAAAGCCATATGTGACAAGTGGCTATTGTACTGAATAGCACAGTTCTAAACATTTTTATCTTAATGCGAAATAAATGATGGCCAGTGGTTTGGCAAACCTTGCAAATGCCCATGTTTGAGGCGAAAGGAAAGCCAGGTACCCTGATCCTCAATTACTTGATTTTTCTTGATTGCCAATGGGAAATCAGACTCAATAGAAAACATTTCAGGGAGAATGTAAAATTCTTTACTATGACTCACATATTTTGACACCATTTCCTTCTTTTCCTTTGCCTTTATCTCCCCTCTTCCCCCAGGTTTCAGAAGAAGAATTTTTGAACTATTATGCTGGTGTTAGTGCTTCTATTGACACAGATGCCTATTTCATTTTAATGATGACAAAATCCTGGAGATTATGACACTGTCTATTAATTATTTGGAAATCAGGGACTCTCAGAAAGTGGAATGACTTTGAAAGAAGTCCATTGCTATAGATTTTTGATAAAGTATAAACTAAAGTTTCTGAAAAAACTAGGATTTTAAAAGCAATAGATTTCAGTCATCTTACTTAATTGCCTGGAACATATTCATTTTCTTAAATGCCTCAGGATATATTTTAAAATCAGAAAGAAAGGAAGAACGGAAGGCAGACGGAAAGCCACGAAGCGAGGCTGGAAAGTGAAATAATGTATTTCTTGTTATAGTTGTTCCCCTTATGGCTGTAACTGTAGATGTTTCTCCAACCTTCACTGATTTGTTGTCTTTAGAGCCTTTAGCAGGTGGTGATGATAAAAGGATTGGATGAACACCTGACTGTGTAAAATGCCCTGAGATTGCTTATTTTAATATGTCTCTTGGTGAATACAAATAAAACTTATTTTATTCTGAAATTTAATGGCTTTTCCCCCCTTATTTTCATATTTTGATCCAGGGATTTAAAGTCAGCAAATTCTAACACGTGCACGAACAGGGGACATAGATGATTCTGGGGACAAAAGGTGGGTGAGCTCAGTTGGTCCCATTAGTTGAAGGCTGGGTTTTTATGGAGTAGGATCACTTCCTGGGTCAGCCCATTAGGACAAAAAGTGATGTACAGGGAAATCTATGTGCCTATAAGAAGCCTTGGAGACTTTCTGGAGCTTTAAGGGAAATAAATGAAGAAGACTTTGAAAATGTTTTGGGAATTCATCTTTAGAACCCACATTCAGGCTCCTTCACAAGACAGGTGATACCAGGTTTCCAGACCCATTTCTCCTCCTCTAATATCTGCTTCTTGGGAAACAAAAGTGGCTGGAAATTGGTTACACATATAACCACAGGCCCTTCACCTTGAAAAGACGAGGCAATAAAGTGGGAGAGGAGAGGCTGACTCTGTGCTTCTTAAACTTAAATTAAAAAAAAAATATATTTATTTTGAGAGAAAGAGACAGTGCAAGCAGGGGAGGAACAGAGAGAAAAGAGGAAGAGAGCTAGGCTGTCTGTCAGTGCAGAGCCTGACATGGGGCTCAAACTCACAAACTGTGTGAGCATTACCTAAGCCTAAACCAAGAGTCACATGCTCAACCAAATGAGCCACCCAGGTGCCCCACTTCTTGAACTTTAACGAGCACCCGAATCACCGGAGGCTCTTGTTAAAATGATGCTTCTGTTTCAGAAGGCTGGAGTGGTGTTCGAACTTTAGCTTCGCTAACAAGCTTCTCTGTGATATTGATGCCTCTGGTTTTAAGGTAACACTCCAAGTCGCAATGGATAGAGATACCAGCTTATGTATTTCCAGGACTTTTGGGTTATTATTTGCCCATCCCTAGTTGGCCGTCATAATTTGTGATTTTTGACTGCTGGGCCATCCTCTCTTTATCCTTGAAGTTCTGAAAATATGAAGGAAGTGTCAGGAAAATGTATGTGCCTCACAGGCATATGTAGGAGAGAAATAGCACTTCCAAGAGACCTTGTGTGGTGGCATTTTAATTGGAGAATTTCTCACAGCTCAGGGCTGGGTCCCCCAGCCTTCCAGCTTTGAGGATCTGAATGTGTCAGTCCACCGAGGGTAGGTTGTCACTCAAGAGAGACCTACAGTGAGCAAGTTCATGGCAACCGTTGCTAAAACTGGAATACCAAGCCATTCACCTACTATGGCCTGTTAGGGTCATGTTCTCTGTAGGAAAAAAAAAACCCTAAAATTTATAAAAGTTCAACAATGGATATTTATTCTTTTTTTTTTTAATTTTTTTAAATGTTTTATTTATTTCTAGGAGAGAGAGACAGAGACAGCATGAGCAGGGAGGGTCAGAGAGAGAGGGAGTCACAGACTGAAACAGGCTCCAGGCTCTGAGCCGGCAGTCAGCACAGAGCCCGACGCGGGGCTCGAACCCACGAACCGCGAGATCATGACCTAAGCGAAAGTCGGATGCTTAACCGACTAAGCCACCCAGGCGCCCCGGATATTTATTCTTCATTCAGGAAGCAGTATTATGTATCGGCTGTTTGTGGTTGATGAACAGCTTTCCTCCGTGTAGGGATTCTGGGTTGCAAGATTCCTCCATTTGGTAGTTCTGCTGTTTCCCAGGGTTTTGTAATCAATGATATTCATGTACCTGAAGTGGAAGAGTGTGTAGAGGAGACTGAAGAACTTTCTGAAAAGCTATGGTTTGGAAGGGACACCCTCTCTTCTGCTGGCATTTCATTTGATGATAACTAGTCACATAATTACATAAAAATGCAGGGGAGGCTTGGAAGTGTAGTCCCAGTCAGGAAATCTTCTTGCTGGTGAAAATCCATCTAACATAAGGACAGTACACATTTTAGTGGCCCACTAGCAGTCTCTGCCACTTAAAACAGCAGTCCCCATTGCCTTCCTTTTTTTTTTTAGGGAGACATGCTTGGTAGTCTTGGTAACCCATGTGGAATAAGATATTTGCCAGGTTGAAGAAGTATAGAATGGAGGTCTTTCTATCCTTAACCATTTTAACAACCAAGAAAACAACTTCTACAACCATATCGGGTAATGGTTCCCCACTTATCGAGTCTGGTCACTTGGGCCTTTATGGCTCTATTCCAGACCTTGAAATTCGTGCTACAACAACACTGAAGCAACTCATCCTTTCTTTATTCGTCTCTATGATATAGGGACTAGGAATTTTCCATCTATGTCTATGCAGGAGCTTTCTGTGGGGAGTTGTAGCTATGTCTCATTTCACATACTGGAACAAAGTTATTCATGTTAGTAAACGAGAAAATTTGTGCCCTGGGGAAGATCTCTTGTTGGAAACATAATTATAAGGTTATTTGGTCACTGGAATCAGAACAAAGGGCATGAAGATTTGAATATTTAATGAAATTAGGCTGACAGTTTTTGCATTCATCTTGCCAGTAATACCATAATGTTCTTTTTACAATAATCCTTGGAAGGAACTATTAAAGATGCCCTCTCTGACCTCTCTCTTTCTCAGTGCTTCTTAGCTGACTAACTACCCATAGAAGGGACACACTCTTCACTTTGGGTATGCTAATTAGACAAGTCAGTGAAACATCATGGATTCAGGATCTGGAGTGCCTCACCCATTTGAGGGTGATGTTTGTGTCTTTAGGGTATTTTTAGATACCTCTGTTCTAATTAATTGTATATAAAATATCACAATAAGATGATGAACTCCATCTCCAGAACCCCTCCCCTGTTCAGAGGTGGGCTGGCTCAAAGTGCCAACTCTATCATCATATGGTGCAGCTTTCTGGTGAGGAGCCCCCATCCTGGTCACCACATAATGAGCCCCTCTAAAAACTCTTAACACTGAGTCTCAGTGGTACTTCCTGGTTGGTGAACATTGATTTGCTGGAAGTGTGACATGCCTTGATTTCATAAGAAGAGAAGAGAGCACACTGCATTTCCTCTCAGACTTACATGTCTCTTTATATGGCTGGTCCTCCTGATTTGCATTCTTTATAATGAAACTGTAATTGTCAGTAAGCATAATGCTTTCCTGAGTTTGGATCATTCTAGTGACTTACTGAAACTGAGGGTGTCATAGGAACCTGCATTTTGAACAAAGAGATTATAAATTCAAGACTGCAATATAAAAATCCTTCCTGAATTTGTAGCCTGTCCCACAAATCAGACCCGACTTCAACACCAACTCTTACCTGATGCCAGCTTGCTGTATGTACTTGCCAGCCCTCACGATCATGCGAACCAATTTCTTAAAATAAATCTACGTCTAGTTCTCTCTCTCTCTCTCTTTTTTTCCCTCTTCACCCCCCACCCCGACCCTAGCCCACATTCACACCCACTATTGATTCTGTTTCTCTGGAGAACCTTGACTAATACTGATGTGTGAACAGACCTGAAGTAAGAAGTAAACATCTGAAGTAGGAACATTCTTGTTGGGGACTGTTCCCTATCACTTGAAGGGCATGTCCTAACTCTGGGTGGTTAGTACCAAAATTGATTTTCGGTACACTCAGTTGGGGTGGAAACAGAGTAACAAGCTAAGAGATTCTTTCCTAAACTGTCTCAAATCTCAAGGCCCAACCAAAAGTTAAAATCTTTACAAAGCTTTCCCCTATCTTCCAACAAGATTACCTTGCTCTTTCATTGTTCTATTCCTCTTTTATTGAGTATGTATGTATCTTTATATCACAGTCTACCAGTCAGGTTTATAAGAAATATTATTTTATTTTCTCTAATACACTTTCAGACTTGGAGCATCTCCTCATTCAAGCTGGCTAGCAGAAAATGTAGCTTAAGTCTTTCCTGGGACTTCCACTTAAGGCTGTTCTATGGTTCTTAGATCTGGCATGCAGGGGAGGGACAGGGTATAATCTCAGTTCATACAAGCTATCCTTGAGACATCTACTGTCTCCCCTTTTGGGTCTCTTAAATCCATTGAATTATGGCAGCTTCTCTACCATACATGGGAAATGACACATTTGAGAAGCTACCAATGGGGTAGATGAAGAGTTCACTTTTGAGAGACCTGTGGATATCTAAGTGAGGAATCCAACAGGCAGTTGCATATTCATTCATCCAACCAACAAGTATTTACTGAGCAAATATTCAGTATTACCAGTGAGTAATATCTTAGGTGCTGGAGATTTAACCCTGAACAAAAGACATATATTATATTTACTCATGGAAGGTCAGTTTACTAGACATGATTCAAAGCTTAGGGTGTAGGTCTGGATGGATAGGAAAATCTTGAAGGTGAAGAGCCAGTGAATGTAATTGAAAAAGCAAAGGAACAAGAGATATCAGATGACTGAAGGGGCAAAGTTCTGGAGTAGGAGGGAAAGATGGAGTAAAGGACTTAATGATTGATTTGGTCTTCTACTGACAGAGGGGAATCTTATCCTTTGACTGGGATAAGAGTTGTTAAGGATTTATGGGAATTTGTAAGATTGTAGATGAAAATAGAGAGGAAGAAGAGTTATGGCCCAGTTTTCTCAAAGCAAAGACAAGAAGATCTTCTGGGAATGAGGAGGGCTGAGATTCAATGGGGAACTTGGGGAGATGGAGATTTGGTAGTAGTCATGGAGGTCATTGGAAGGGAGAAGATGCTACCAAGCACAAATAAAGGAAAGCACAAATTTATATGAACACCATTTTGATAGGATTATGAGACTTTTCAACCAGGATAGTAAAATAGACAGGATAAAGAAGAGATGTGAATTGTAGAGACATGTCATATTGAAATAGGACTTTAGTTACCTTTATTTTGACCTCAATGTGTACTTTCTACCTAATTAAGTTCTTTTTTTCGGCTTATCTTTGAACTCAAGCAAAAGACCTGTCAGGCAAAGCATCCCATGATGGGAGCCAAAACCACATCCTCAAACAATAACAACTGCCCTGATGCTAGCAAGACCCCACATAACTGACCCCAAGGCAGTGACTGACCTGAACTTTACTGCTCACCTACATGTACCCACCAACTTTTGTTCCACATTTCCCTCATATAAACCTTTAGAGACAGTGCTAAATATACTTAGGGACATCAGTCCTCTGTCTTCTGGGTGCTGGCCTCACCAAATTACATTCCTTTCTTGTTTCACCACTGTTCATCTCTGCCTTTGGATTTTGTCAGTGTTAAGTGGCCAAACCTGATCTGTTTGGGATTCCTGGAGCCAGGTGCTCTTGCACCCTTGGGCCACCGTGACAATTTCATCTTGTTCCAGAGTATCTATTTCTGCAATTTGCGATAAGAGGTGTGAACTGTGCTGGAATTCAGTAATTATTTAAAAGATGGGAGGATAAGGAATCTTGAAATTCACTGTTGTGTCACCCATAACACAAGGAAGAAATCAGATGACGACTCTGGAACAGCAGAATCTCATTTTTTATTGAATAAGTCCATATCAATGTTATTATAGAAAATTAAATTTTACAGAATAAAATAGAAGGTTTAATTCCAAGTAAGAATTATATTGAGAAATATTTTATTCTTTTAATTATTTTTATTATAATAATAAAACATGTATAGTCCTTCCCAAAAGGAAAAGAAGAGGAAAGTAGTAATTGGAAAATCTCTTACTTTTATATAGCCATCTATCATTCCATTCTTCTCCATATTAACAACCACTGAAAACATTTTGGAGTTTTGTCTTCCAGAGATTTTTCTGAGCATATTCTAACTCTAATATTCTTTCTCTATATATAGAGATTTGGAGATCTAATTTTCTTTCTCCAAAGAAAACTTTTAAAATTTTGTATATGTATGTACTTTTTAAAAAAGATCTTTTGTAATAGACACCTTTGTTTGCTTCTTTCACATCCTTTATTTCCTTCCTCTCACCCATATGTTGGGCAGGTTCCCATCTCATCCCCAGAACCAGAGAGTGAACTATTTCCAAGCCAGTCAGTGCCTGGCATTCTCTAGTGACTGACATTGGTCTAGGGATACGCACATGACTTTAGCGGGGTCAGTCATACTGAAGGGAAGAAATTACATTTTGTGCTTAGGAGAGAAGTGTGTGTTTTTTTCCTCCTACTTAACAATGTATGTGAAAAATGGTCAGTTTTGTTATTAGATTAAGGGATCTATAAATAATGAAATCCTTTTATTGGCCAACCACTTTTCCTTTCCTAAAGATTTCCAGTACACATATAGACAAAAGTCATTTCATTAAGGATTAGAGGGAAGGTATCTTTGGGCCTGCTGCTGTATGAATGGGACAGGGGAGCTTCTTCAGATAGGGACAACATTTGTGTTCTCCTGTAAATGTGGCCTTATGTCTGACCTCATATCTGAATGAAGGAGGTGCATTTCATCCCTTTTCATTCCTTTTCTATCTGCATGCTTTACCTTATGTTTCAGAGTTCCCACACAAGAGAAAGTATTTCTTCACTCCTTGAGCTTGGGTTTAGCCATTTGGCCTGTTTGGCCGATAGGATGAGGTGCAAGTGACAGGTGTACTGATTCTGAGCTTAAGCCTCAAAACGTTTTTATGTTTCTGTTTGCTCTCTTGTGCCTCTACTATGAAAAGAATAAGCCTATGTTTCCTGTTAGTCACAAGAAAAAGATAGGAAACTCATGAATCAGTGGTATTCCCAGTTGAACCCAGCCTAAATCAGCTGACTTCTGTTCTGTTGCAGATGTTGAAGTCATTCTAGCTAATACTAGTAGAACCACCCAGAAGAATCCAACTTAGGTCATTCAACTCCCACGCAATGGACAATTTGTGACAATACATGATGTTCTTTGAAGCCACTCGGTTTTGGCATGGATTGTTACTGAGCACACATATAGATTAGTTAACAGACACTCAGCTCAATCTGGTAGTTTCTCATTGTGGGAATGATAGGGTAAAGGAGTAAGAGAGAGGTGGAGACCTCTTCAGAATTTCCTCTTTCTAGAAGCCTTGACAAAATGGCATAGACTTTTTTCTTTATCAGTTATCTAAAACTATACCATATTTATTTTAGTGACTTTGTTGATATTCCATAGTATAGATACACCATATTTTATTTAGAATATTTATAATTTTTCTCCATTAGAAGCAGTACTGCATAGATATTTTTTGCACATAATTTTTGAACCCTTTCTGTGATTATTTCTTTAGAAAATTCTTAAAAGTGAAATTTTGAGGAGTGCCTGGGTGACTCAGTCAGCTCAGCGTCCCACTCTTGATTTTAGCTCAGATCACGATCTCACAGTTTGTGAGTTCAAGCTCCGTGCTGGGCTCTGTGCTAATGGTGTGGGGCCTGCTTGAGGTTCTCTCTCTCCCTTTCTGTCTCTCTGTCTCTCAAAAATAGATAAATAAACATTTAAAAAGTGGAATTTTGGAATATACTCATTTAAATTTTTGCTATGTATTTCCAAATCTCCTTCTTAAAAGTTTGCACTGATTGATATGCACACTGAAAGTATATGAAAAGCCTGTTTTACCATGCCTTTCCCAGCATTGACATTAGTAATATTTTTAATTTTCACAATTTTATATGCAAAAATTTACCTCATTGTTATTTGCATTTTTTTATTCTGAAGGAGATTCAGCATTTTCATATTTTTACAATAAATTTCACTTCTGTGAACCATCTGCTAATGTGCTTGTCCATGTTCCTCTTAGATTGTTTGCTTTTTGCTTATTGATTTGTAAGACTGTTTGAATATTAAAGCTGTTAACATTTTATCACATTGTTACTATATTTTTCCAGTTTATTTTTATCTTTTCTTTTTGTAGTGGATTTTTTAATACAATAAAAAATTACCAATATTTTATATTTTATATATACAAACGTATCACTCCTTTTCTTTTATGGTTTGTGGGTTTTGTGTCTTTTTTAGACATTTTTTTTACATCCAAAGAGTATAAAATTATTTTCCCATGTCTTCTAAAATATTTGTTTTCATTCTAAAAATTATTTGTATCTTTGATCTATGTTGGATTTATTTGAAGAAATCGGTTAGTTCTTTCCTCTTTATCTACAAATGTCTAGTGTATTGTTCTAGTCTCTCTCTATTAAATAATCCACCTTTTCTCCACTAATTAAAAGTAAATGAAATTTTTTTAAGTACACGGATCTGGACACATAGATTCTCTATTCTTTTCCATTGATGGTCAAAAAACAAAGAACAAAAAAGAAAAAGAGAAAAGAAAAAGGAAAATCTAACCAGGGATATGTGCAATTTTCAGGCAAGTGATCCCTTGCAACTTTTTGTGTTGATAATTATTATCATTTTGTGACTTGTAAATGTATAGTGAAAGTAATTTCTATTGCCTTTAAAAAAGACTAAAATGTCAAAATCACTCATATAGTTAGTCTCTTCTCAATTCTTTTCTTCTCCAGAATTGTGGAAGCTCTTCTTAAACATCTATTTTTCCACCCGATATTTAGAACAACAGTATACATATATATGTATATGATTAAAAGACTACACATTACTTATGAAATATTTCTATTTCTGAATAGTGGGGTTGAGGAATGAAGTCTTTTACTTGTTACATTATAGATGTCTGTGTTTCTTAAATTTTGAGGAACAAGCAAGTATTAGTTTAGTAACAAATATTCAATGAAGATTTAAAGAAATGATTCAACATATGTAAATATTATAATCAAAGACCTCAATGAAGTGTTTGTGTCTTTTAGTGTCTTTTTTTTTTTTTCCCTGTGGCTTGGTCTCTTTGGGTTTTGCAATTTGCAATGATTTCATCTGCCAATAATAAATATTTAGTTTCATTACATATTAAAACCCTGTTTAATATTTGTGCTTCTTACTTTTTCTCCTTGTCTAATTGCATTCAATAGCATTTCTAGAACAATGTTAAATGTGGTGACAGGGGAATTTTTTCTGTTTTATATGTAAGTTTAATGGAATACTTAATATTTCACCATCGAGCATGACCCTGGCTTATATTCTATTCTTATTTTACTATAGTTTTTTTAATTAAAAAATAAATCCTAAGCATCATGTATATCTACATTGCCGATGTCACATTTAAATTCATGCAAGTTTATTAATATGTAAAAAAGGGACTTTACAGCATATTTATGAATCTTGTGATATAGCATTTATTGGATTTTTATCTAATTAAACTATTCCTTAGTCTATATAAGTACTCTTATCAGTAGATAACAGTGTCTTTAACTTAATATTACAATGTTTTCTGATTACTTGTCCTTTTTGTTTAGTAGCTAGTCCAATTTACACTTTGTAGCAACTAATTTGTCACAGAAAAAGAAAAAGTTCTCAGCCTCTGCCAGTTCTCTTCTCCTTTTTGAGAAACTTTTACCCAGAGTAGAAAGGAAGTGACCCTAATAATTTACAGTTGAGGGGTCCGCCAGATCAACTCAAGTGTTTCTGCAGAATTCAACATAGAAATTTTATTTTTCAAACCTCAAGGGCTTCGCGGATCGTTTGCTTTACATTTGTTTTTCACCACTATCTTCTGGAGTGTTAACGTATTCCTCCCACCAATCAAGTTTTACACATCATACTTTCTTTGCTTGAACAGCTCCTTGTGAGCTATACACAAATCCCACATGAATGCCACAAGCCATTAAAATGTGGAATTTAGGTTAGACTTCAATGTGCATCTAAAATAAACTAAATAAATGAATAAACAAGATTAAATGCAGACATTCATATGAGAAATGGAGCTTTGGAAAATTCCCTCACCCTATTGTGTCCCCATTTCTGTGGTTACAGTGGTTAAGACTGCAGCTGGGGAGGTAACTGTGGATGGAGAAGGCAACTGACTCCTTACATGTGGCTGCTCAGATGTGCTGCTCACTCAAGGATGCAGTGCCTGCCTCTGAGCATCCCAGCCTGGCATCATTCTATCCTGAATGATGGTGAGGAAGCGCAGTGACCAATACAGCAGCATTCACTAACATGCTGATTCATTCATTCTATGTTTCTGATTAAGTGCCTTCTAGACCTTAGGTGCTGTGTTTAACAACAGACATAGACCCCAGTAGGCCATAGTTCTTTCTGTCAGAGTGTTTAGAAGCCCAGAGGGGAGTCAGATGAGGTAATTACAACTCAATGTGGTGACAGTGGGAGTAATCACAAGGTACTCTAGGATTCCTCCATAAACTCTGATACACCCATGAAATTTATTACACCACGCCCCTGATTAAAATCCTCCCAAGTACCCTCACCCTCTGAAGACCAAATCAAAACTCCTGAGCCTAGGATGTCAAATGTTTAACCATTGGTCCCCACCAATTCTGTCACGTGCCATCTCAGCCACTGATTGGCAGACTTTCTGCCTGTGGATGGCTTCCAATTGACCACTTTCTGAATGAACCAGCAACACTCTTCATTCTCTCTGAGATACATTGACACCCATGTTGAGACTTGGCTGCCAGCAGGCTAGCCTCTAGTGCTGTCTGTACCCACCAAGTGAGACACAAACTCACCCAAGTCAGTCCTGTGTGTTCCCAACTTATTCAGGCCAGTTGGACCTGTTAATGTAATCATAGTATGAAGGTGATAAAGTATGAGTATACAAAAAAAAGCCTGATCTCGATCTATAAGAAATATCTTCATTGGTTTGAAAATACTTGACAGAGGCATGTTGAAAGAATATTGCTAGGGGCACCTGGGTGGCTCAGTTGGTTAAGCATCCAATTCTTGATTTCTTCTCAGATTATCATCTTATGGATCATGTGGTCTAGCCCTGCATTGGGATCTGTGCTGAAGCCTCCTTAGGATTCTCTCTCTTCTTCAAAAAATAAATGAATTCAAAAACTTTTTTAAAATTGAAAAAATTAAAAATTAAAAAAAACATTGCTACCCATACACTTGATAACATGATGGTGCAAGATTAAGCTGGGGGATACCTTTGAAGTTAGGCATCTACAGGGGCACCTGAGTGGCTCAGTTGGTTAAGCGTCTGACTTCGGCCCAGGTCATGATCTCACGGTTTGTGGGTTCGAGCCCTGCGTCAGGCTCTGTGCTGACAGCTTGCTCAGAGCCTGGAGCCTGCTTTGGATTCTTTGTCTCCCTCTCTTCTCTGACCCTTCCCTGCTCATGCTGCCTCTCTTTCTCTCTCAGAAATAAATAAAACAGTAAAAAATTAAAAAAAAAAGTTAGGAATCTACACTTAGAGTTTTTTTTGTAGGTGTTTGATGTCCTATCCATTTTATTTTATTTTATTATTAAAAATTTTTCTGAGACAAAGAGAGACAGAGCACGAGCAGGGGAGGGGCAGCGAGAGAGGGAGACACAGAATCTGAAGCAGGCTCCAGGCTCTAAGCTACCAGCACAGAACCCGATGCCTGGCTAGAACCCACAGATGACAAGATCATCACCTGAGCTGAAGTCAAACACTTAGCTGACTGAGCCACCCAGGCGCCCCAGTCCTTATCCATTTTAAAGAAAGCAAAACTAGACGGAGTAGTTGGTGTGTTGCAGTGTGTGTTATCAATGAAAGATAAAGCAAAACTATGGTCAGCAACCCACAACCCAAAGGAGAAGCTTTGGCTTTGTTACAAAACGGTGGTGAATGGACACAGAGTCAAATGGTTTTAATTAAAATAAAATATTCCCAGCAGATATGTATTATTTTTTATACAAGTGCCCTGTGTTTGATTTGGGAATAACCAGCAATGCCCAACTGTTCCTGACTGAGGCAAACAAGGAGATATCACCTATTGTAGTTCTAACTCTCCAAATGCCCCATGTTCTGTCACAGATCCATGGCTTTGAGTGCACGGTTTCCTCTGCCAAGGAATGCCCTCTGGACCCCTTTATCTGGCACATTACTACTTACTCTGTCTTGCCACATCAAGTTTGATTTCCTTCATGTTACCTCTCCTGGTTTGTTTTTTTGCCTCAGCAAGAGGCAGAAGACCCTTCCTATTTTTGGGGACTGACCCAATTTATAAGGCATAACCTCTTACTGTAGAAGATGCAAATGCCATCTATTCTCTTCTCTACTTCCCATTGTTAGGGCCCAGTCATATGAGCTTGGCATAGTTACAACCAGCCACAGGCTCCAGCTCTACCTTTAAACTGGTGGCCAGTATGTGAAGCCGCTGGATGCTGCTGCCCGCTCTGCTCTGGGGTTGGTGGTGACGGTGGCGGAGGCTCTTTTCAGTTTCTGGATGTGCCAGTGGTAGAGATAAGGGGAGGCTCTGTGAACTCCATGCTTCATTCTTTGACCCTCTCAGATATTCTGGGAGTACTTTAGAAGCTTTTATTAAATTCCTTTTCTGCACAAATCAGCCTAAATTTGTTTCCATTCATACACTGAGAATCCTGATGATGCTTTGCCTGAAAGCAGTGATATGGCATTGGAACTGTCCCTGTGTGTCTCTGTTCCCCTGTGATTGTGAGCTGGGAGCAGTGTATTTCATCCCTGTAACTCCAGTGCCTAGCACAGGACAAAGTAAGGCAAGGCAGATCGTCAACAAATTGCTGTTGATTCATTAACTTTTGAATTAATTACTTAATTGATGAGTGACATTCCTCTGAAAATCCAAATATAAAACAACAGCAAGTGACACCAGAATGTTTTCAGTGGCTGAGGAAGACTGTGGCTCATTCTATCCCTATTCTTCACAGAAGACAAGCGCACAGAGGGTTCCACAGCATTTAATTAAATATGAGATGGTAACACACATTGGATAATTGTATACTTAGCAGCTCTGCAAATGTTTATAATGCATATGGTAGGTACATAGTCAAATCAGAGACCTTCACTGTAGTGAATTATAGGTAGTTTTTAGATAAAACACAAAGAAAAACCACCGAGCTGATACAAATGCCATCTGATTTGCACCATTCCAGATGGCTTGACCACATATTCTCACCACCTTCCTGGCCAGTTCCATCTTGTAGCCTCTCCAGAAGTGCTATGAAAACACAAGTACATGCATATGAAATAGCTACTTGTCTTTTCTGAAGGAAATTTCCATGGAAACCAGAATGACAGAAGAGGCAAAGACTGGTGGAAAATCAGTTGAATAAGCCAGGGGCTCCCAAGATCCAGCCACAATTGTTTAATTGTCCAAATCAGCTGCCTATTTACCGGTTCTCATTTCATGCTCTGCACAACTAGCAGTTTACACCTCCGACCCATGCATTGTGTCTGACCAATTTCTCTTTCCTAATGAAATGCAAAAGGAGGTTGGTTGGAAAGAACTTACAATCTGACATTATACCTTGTCCTTGAGTATAAAATCAAGCATTAGCAGCAGTTATGATTATAAGAGTATAATACATGGATTTTAAACCCCTCTAGTAACAGACAGGCATTCACACTCTAAATTCAAATGATAATCTGTGCCCAACAGTACTGAAACATGGGATTTTAGAGCAGGGGTGGCTTTGGCCTTTGTCTAGACTTATCTCATTTCGTCGAAAGACTGAATATATCAGGGAAGCAAACGTATGGCTTCCAGTGCTGGATTAACATGTAAGGTTTCTGTGTCCCAGTTTCTCCAGAAGTTAAAGATAACAACAACACACCTCATAGGACCTCTGTGAATAAGGTATAGGACACCCAGGTTGGCATGGGATTTCCTGTGAGGACCTCCTCTTTGAGACCAGGATCCCATTTCTGCAAAAGGTAAAGAACATGTGCCCACAGGGTGGAAAATGTCTTCTGCTGCTGACACACCAGGCAGGTTCTGCTCAGATGTATGTCACTTTTTTGGGGACTTTTCCCTGACTTCAAATGGACACTCTGAGCATGCCTCTATTACAGCACTTTTTGTTATTATGATCATTTGTTCACAAAGTTGTCACTTTCATCAGATTTTCCACTTTATGAGGGCAGGGTCCTCAACTTTATTCATCTGCAATCTCCTGTGCCTTGCCCTGTGGCTGGCACATAGCAGGCTTCCCACAAATGCTTGCCAAGGAAATGAAAGGGGTAATGCTTATGGAAATGCTTTGAAAATCAGTAAAGCACTAACAAATCTAAGGGAATATGAGATTATATTCATCACTACTGATTCAGAGAAAAGGATTTGGAAAGTACAATGCCCAACAGAGCGATAAATGATCTTATTATCATTAGGCCTCAAAGCCAACAGATATGATGTTAGTCCAATATTTAAAACTCCCTTCACAGATAGCATAAAACAAAACAAACAAGAAAATTGAAAACTTAAAAATACTTAGCCTTCCAACAAACTAAAAACAGAACAAAAAGATGCAGAATGTAAACAAAAACAACAACCCATTGGACAAAACAAAACCCTGAACTTATGCTTTTCATTACTTCCTGTGCCTCTGCTGCCCTGTGTGGTTCTGCGTCTATCCAGGGCCTGGGGGCCTGTGGGATGGGTGTCGACTGCACTCCCCTCAGTTTAGATTCCTCAGCTGCCTTGACTCCATTTGAGCTCATCACTAGAAGTTCATCTAGACCAAGACGTGCAAGAGGACGGATGTCAACTCTTCTTTACCTTCAAGAACACAGCCCCAATCGGCTCACTCACTGCATGTGCTTATAACTCTCCTCCCTGAAGCTTGGGGCAACACCCACCAATTTGTGGCTATTCAGGAATAAAATTCGGGACCATTTGTGGCTGCATTTGGGTTGGGGGAGTCTCTACACACATAGAAGGGTTATTCCTGGCTCATTGCTCAAATGCACCTGTGTCTGGCATTGGCAACAGGTTCTTTTATTTTAGACAGACCCAGGCAGGTAGCATTAGCAAGACAATCATGCTCTTGATAACTACCACCAGAAATTCTGGGCTTCTACTTTTTCAGAAAAACAAAATCAAATGGGATTTGTGGTTTTTTCTTGCCTTCTTCAGGTTTTGTAGACACGGCTGGCCATGGTAGTTCACACATCACGTGACCCTTTCTTTCTCAGAGCATTTTTAGTTTCGTGGCCATGTCCTCATTAGTCTGGGACACTCCTGGTATATGCTTGTTGTCCTGGAATGAGTATTTATAACTTCCCCTTTCACTTTCAAAAATGACCAAGTTTGGACAATAGTCACCCTATTTGTTATTAGTGGGGTTTGGCACTCTAGAATAGGATAGTCCCTAGTCAAGGGCAAGGCACATGACTTAGGCAGAACCATAATTAGACTCCCAGCCATCAAACCCCATGCTGAGTGGGGGCAAAATGGACAAATTACTTCATACTTCCAAGCCTCTGTTCCATCATCTTTTAAAAAAAGAGAATAATAATAATAATAATTGTACCAATGCCCAGGATTACTATGAGGATATGGGGAGACAAGCTATGTAGAGCCCACTGGATATATAGTATCCTAATAATGGTAGCTCTCATCCCTGTTCTCCTTTCCATTTTTTCCTTGCCCTCTCCCTGCCTTCCTACCCCTTCCCTTCTCTCCTCCACCCTCACCCTTTGTTTCATTCTTTCCTGCCATTTTTTTTCTGAAATAATAGAATAATTTGGGTTGCCTGAAACAGAGTGCTCCTGCCTCAAGCCAAATGCCCCTGGAGTGGGGAGGAGTGGTCCAGGTCATGCTTCTGAATCCCATAGATGATACAGAGGAGATTTCATTAATTCTGTCTTCTTTGCGCTGTGAGGGAGAGTACGTAGAGCTTAGTCATCTTTGTCAGTCATCATGGTTCCAGTCCTGGGTTTCTCACAATTCACTGGTTTTGGTAGAAACTGGACATGGTGACATAGGCTTCTTCCCGACCGGATCCCAAGGAAGTGAGAATGGGCTGTCGCTGGGCAGCTGGGTTCAATGTCAGGATTCCTGATTGAAAAGGAAGTGGAGTGGGCCCAGGGCCGTTTGTAGTTCCAGGGACAAGCAGCAGGCTCTGGTACACATGAGGCCCATTCTTGCCACCATCCTTGAAGTCTGGGGATCTGGAAGACGGTAGCACAAGGGCCTCACACATACTGACATTCCCAGTGAGGCATCTGAGGGGCAAATCTCCTCTGATCGTTTTTGGGGTGGTGACTGCATGCTCAGGTGGCCAGGTGGGGCCCTGCACACTCCCTCCAAGCCTCTGCTTTTCAAATTCCTCTGGTTGTGAAAGAGAAGTATCTTGCAGAAAGCCTTCAGCTTCATCCCTAGCTTGAATGCCATCCACCTTATGAATCTGGCAGTCCAGGAAACTTTCAGGATTGAAACTCACATTCAAATTCTACACCAAAAAAAAAAAAAAAAAAAAAGAGAGAGAGAGAGAGAAGGCATTGAGAGTGCTCCAAAGAGACACACCAGCAAAAGTTCAGGTCAAGGAAAGTTGTAAGGAACTTTCGGACAGGGGTTTACCAGAGAATTGTCAGAGAATTACCCACATGTTCAAGTTGACTCTGCCTCTGGATGCACTCTGACATATCAGAGTCTGAAGGGACTGGCCATGCCTTCCAGTCTCAGGAAAGCCCAGGAGACCTCTGAGACTTGTATTTCATTTTAGCTTCCTATCTCCAGGGAGCTGTAGCTAATATCTTACAGTTATGGGATGCACAAGAGACCAAATTTGTGGTTCAACTGTTCCCTATCCTGCAATATCATTTTTGGCTACTGGGATGCCTCCAACATTGTGATAGAAGCACCAGAAGCACTTACTTTTTTTGGTTTCTTGCACAGTTGTTCCAGAGTCTTCTTATGATCAGGGAGACTGGGCCACACAATAGGTTTAATTCTGAAATAAGAGAACATTGAGAAAGATGAAATGAACAGTGAGGGAGCATGCATGCACAATAAGTCTTTCCCCTCATTCTGAGGCAGAAATCAGAAGAGCAGATTTCTAGTGTTGGCTCTGCCACAACTAGGTGGGTGAACTTGGATAAGTAACTTGCTTTCCCTGGGCCTCAATGTCCTATTAATTTACAGAGGAGTTGTCAGTGATCTCTGTGAACACCTTTGGGAGAGAACCCTGGAGAAGTAGAACAGTGAAGTTTGGCAAGGGGGTAGCTATGAAACCAACATTCGCCCTACTCATCCACTCCTAAAATAGGTGTTGTCATCTTACTCCTCTTACAGCGACTCCTCTGCCCTGATTTTGGTGGAAGTGAGGAATATTTCCCAAGTCACCCAGGGAAATTGGAGTATCATGGGGCACCTCAGTGGCTCAGTCAGTTGAACATCCAACTTCAGTTAGGTCATGATCTCACGGTTTGTGAGTTGGAACCCTTTGTAAGGCTCTGTGCTGTCAGCACAGAACCTGCTTCAGATCCTCTGTCCCCCTCTCTGTCTACCCTTCCCCCACTTGCTCTTTCTTTGACACACGCGATCTTTCTCTCTCTCTCTCTCTCTCTCTCTCTCTCTCAAAAGTAAATAAACATAAAAAAGAACAAAAAAAGACAAACTGGAGTATCATGAGAATGTGTGGCACTGTGCTGAGGGCATCTTCCTATAACATTAATAAATTGATGGTACATGTCAAAAACATCATTTTTATAATGAAACAGACATGGCTCTGTCATGAGGTAGAATGCAAAAGTCCTATGAATTTGTGTGCTGAAATTCAAGACTTGAAATACATTCTGCATTTTCCATGGGTACCCCCAGCTGCCCAGATATTTTGGAGGCTTGGTTCCCACTCTTTTAGGAGAAGAAGTTGGGGGGCAGGGTTTGCCCTATGTCTAATTTACATATTTTCATCTTATGAAATTAACTGTGGAAGTTCACCAGTGCCTTAGGGTGGGGAGGGATGTTGGGCACTATAATTCCTGAAATGCCTTATTCCCTTTTGTAGTTTCCTCATCAATAAATAGGGTTAGATCTCCAACTTTTTGGGACCCCATGTAACCATCCTATTGATTAATTAAAGTTCACCTTTTTTTCCATAACGCACAGGCCAAGATGACCATCAGAGCCAGAGAGAAGAAACTCAGAACGCTAATAGTTAGTAAAACAGGATCCATCCTCCCTGGAATGCAAGGATAGATCTTGGTTAGCAATCATTAAGCATGAAGTTGGGGAGGCTTTGAGGATGCTTTGAATTTATTTAGTAACTTGAGACCATTTATTATTTCTTCAAAGTTGCCCTTCAGCAAACAGGATGATGTACTAGCTTTACGCACCAGGATTTTTGGCTTCAGTAAGTGGCACTGATGTGAGTGACCAGGTCTAGAAAACTTGCACTTGAAATATAAAAGTGAACTAGCATTAGAGACAGCAGCACTCTTTCCCCAACTCCCACCACCAAAAGAAATAAGCCCAGTAGGGGAATGAGGAGGAGGATGCTCTACCTCACAGGTTTAGCAATTTCCAGAGAGTGTGATGTTGGTATGGCAGAACAGTTCCCCTCATACCTCAAAGAGATGGTATATGTGGAGTCTTTTGGTTCCTCAGGAGCCTGCCTGAGCCATGTTATTTGGCTTTTCTGGCTTCCTAGACCATGTGGATACTTTTGTTATTCTGGAAAAGGAGGCATGGATGGGCAGCACTCACTTGCCCGTCTTCTATTATCAAAGGTGTTCTCTAGAGGAGTTTTTGAGACATTAGCCACTAGGATTCCATTCTAAATTGGTAAAGTAGAGGTAGTAGGTGGGGACTTTACTTAGAATTATTAGCAGCTCCCAAGAGCACCTGGGTAGGTAGAGTCCAGGGCAGCCTATATCATTTGATCAATGACTGTGGGCTCTATTCCCACCACTTCCTTGTTCTTCACAAAAAGAGCAAAGATGGCAGGTCATTATCCAAAGACAGTGTAAGCATGCCCTCAGGGGAGTCTTAATGTGTGGGTTCCTTTCACCTCTCTGGCTTTCACTCTTGTTCACACACTTTGACATGCAAACAGTATGCAAGAGACAAAGACCCTGCTGTCACTTCCCACCTGTGATCTCTGGAGTTCTGAAGTGGAAGCTTGGACTCCATTCACTCCAGAAGCCTTCAAAATAGTCAGGATTAGGGATGGATCGGACCTTAATCTCATACATTGCATCAGGTTGTAGCTTTCTCTGTAGGAGTGCCAGCTTTGTACTGGATAAGTTCACATGCTAAAGAGCAAAACACGCCATTATATTTTTAGGATCAAAAAAGAAGTGCTGCCCAGATCCCCCAAATCACTTCAAGTTGAATGCCTTTAGTCATGTGGGTAGTCGCCTTTGAAAAAGAAGATATGACATAGTGGGGAGCATGTGTGAGCTCAGAAATGATGATACCAGTGGTCAAGGAGGGCAACAGTACCATAAGTCTTTCCAATACCAAGAGGATATAAATCACTCCCAGGCTCTCACCTTCCTTTCCACACTTCAATTGCTCTCATTTTTTTCTTCCTTTTTCTCCCCTTTCACATCCCAAAGGAAAATACAAGGAAATGGTAAGGTAAGTGAGCAGGAATAATTTCTCCCTAGAAGTTGCATATCGCAATATAGAGAATAACAGTCTCTTCAATAATGTGCACTATCTTTAAGAAAAAAGTTTCTATCAATTTAGTGGATAAAAAGTTAATATTCCATTGTTATTTACACTTATACTTATTTGATATTAGTTTTCACTTATTTATTACATTTATATAGTTTTTATTTTATGAGACATTTCCAAGCTTCTTGCTAATTTTTTCTGTTGTTACATGTATCCTTTTCTTAATGATTTATAAGACCTCCATATATATGAAGGATATTAACCATCTGTCAGTTGTATGTATGACAATTTAATCCTAATATCTAATTTGTCTTACAATTTTGATTATTGTGTGTGCTGACATTTGTAAGCCTTTATTTTTATGTATTCATATGTATCCGTCTTTTACTTTCTTTACTGTTTTTATGCTTAGAATATTTTTCTTCCTCTCAATATTACATTAGCATTTACGTATATTTTTCCTACACTGTTTAGAGTTTCACTTTTACATTATTTCTTTAAATTGTCTTTTTATTTTACTTGTCATATGGACCAAGTTAGGCATTTAACTTAATTTTTGCCCCAAACAGCTGATTGACCTGGTATTGTTTATTCAAAATTCTTTTCTTGGGGCTCCTGGCTGGCTCAGTTGAAGGAGTGTGCAATTCTTGATCTTAGGATCATGAGTTTAAGCCCCACATTGTTGTAGAGATTACTTAAAATGAAAAGGTTTTTTTTTTTTGCTTGTTTTTAATTCTTCCTTTCTCCACTATAGTTGCTCTTTCATTGGTGCAATTTTCAGATGAAGACTTAAGAGAACAGGGTCAAGGTAGCCTGGTTTGTGTGGCCGTTTGTGTGGTAGAAGGAGGGAGCAGCTGGTTTAGGGAAGACATTACACTTATGTAAGTACTATACAGCAGTATATTGCAAGCAAAGAAGGCTGGTCCTGGCTGAAGGAAAGAGAACAGTACGGGTAAGTAGGCATTCTTTTCACCTTGAGAAAGATAAGCTATCATCTAGCTTTTGTCCATGTGTTACAAACAGGACAGAAATTAAGCCCGTGAGCCCAGAGGAAACTGAAAATCTGGGTCATTCTACTTTTCTCCCACCTTCTCCTCAGGACAAACTGCACGGATGTCCAGACCATTCTAACGACAATGAGAGCTAGAACAGGAAGGCCCAGAGAAGATCCAGGTTTTGTGAAACCTGAATCTCTCTTATACTTAACTTCTTTCAGTAAAAGGTATATTTTGAACACAAAGTTGCTAGGGCCCCTCCCCAGGTAAATGTACCACCAGGACAATAAACTTTATAACATTAAGAAGTTTTTATTTTATAATTTCAGGTATGTATATTATAATTTTATGTATTTTATGGAGATTTACTTATTCAGTATATTTACATGTACATCTTCATGCATTTTATAATAGATAAATATAGTTGATCTACATACCATCCAGTCATTTTCATGCTTTTCCACGCGATAGGCCACCTCATGCAGTAATTCTTTCACATACTTCTTTTGTAAGTGAGATGTGTTAAATGTCACCAGAAAGTCATTTGCTCCCTCACGATAGATGACTTTTATGTCAAAAGGAGCCTCAGGTTTAACTGGAAAGGAAAAAGAAAAGAGGTCAATCTATAGGCTGGTCAAGAAAATAATTACACTTTTTTTAATAAATTTTTTAAAATGTTTTATTTATTTCTAAGAGAGAGAGAGACAGCGTGAGCAGGGGAGGGTCAGAGAGAGAGGGAGTCACAGACTGAAACAGGCTCCAGGCTCTGAGCTGGCAGTCAGCACAGAGCCCGACGCGGGGCTCGAACCCACGAACCGCGAGATCATGACCTGAGCGAAAGTCGGACGCTTAACCGACTAAGCCACCCGGGCGCCCCAAGAAAATAATTATACTTTTTAAAGTTCATCCATTCTGAAAATCACATTCTTTTTCTGGGTCAGTAATTAGGCAACAGATCAGAAAACATTTCTTCTTCTTGGTTCAAAGCCTGACTAGACTTTTCAGCCTCCCCTGTAGAAGGATGTAACCTTGTGAGCTACGTGAGTGGAATTGATGCACACTACCTCCCACTCTGGCCCAGAAAGCTTACGTGTGTGACCTTGTGCTTGTTCCCTTTCCACCATTTGGAGTCATATGTTGAAAACAGTGGAACCACAGAATGAAGGAAGCCTGAATACTGCTTCAAGGAGCACCACACACACATTAGAAATACCCATTTTGGCTCTTATGTGAGCAAGAAATAAACTTATGGTGTCTCAGATACCATGTTTTAGGGCTTATTTGTTACAGCAGCTAGTGCTAATTCTACACTAAAACACATTCACGTTGCCTTTTGAATACTAGAGGACCTGCTACTAAGTAGCTCCAAAGCAGGAGTGTTTAAACTTTGAGTCTTTATTATTCCAATAAAATCGGGTTGCAAGTTGGAAGCCTTGTACCTCATCTTAACTATGTAGAAGTTGAGGGTCTGCGTTCTGTTTCTAAGCTTATAATTTTTAGTATGACTTTAGTCTGGTTTGTATTAGTTCTAAATTCTTCTCTAGTCTCTTTTTTTTCTCTCTCCCTGCTTCACAAACTTACTCTTAGGATCACATGCACCATATATGATGTACTGTTGGATGAAAATACGTTTTATTTCAGTCAGAACCAACCCTGAGAAAGGCACTGAATTCTTTGAAAAGCATGCATGTCAAGCAGCCTCCCTACGATTAACCAGGGGCTTTCCTGTCTTGAGTTCTTAGCTACTCTATCACCAAAGCCTGGAACTTAGTTTTAGCCTTAGTTTTCTAAAGGTGGGACAGCCTTTTTTTTTTTTTTGCATGGCTGATCTCAGTCAGAGAAAGGGAGCACGTGGACTAAAATCTAATCTAAACCTGTTGTTAATGAGAGAGTATGTGTTCATCAAACTCTTACTCTCTAGACTGAGATGGATTCTAGGCTATCTGAGTTGGGCTTTAGGGCAGATTTGTCGGCCCAGTAAAGTGAACTGACATAATGGAGTTTGGCTCACTTACTGTAGTCACTAGCTCATAGTGGTGACCACCTAAGTTTCTCCTGTATTGCCCCAGAGATCCTGAAAAAGAGGAAGTGTCTCCTTCTTTGCCCTTGGATGTCTTGTAAAAGAGGAAGTTTATCCTTCTTTACTTTTAGGTTCACTATAGAAAGGGTAGATGCCCTGTGGGAACAGGAGGAAAGTGTGGTGAGTGTAGAGAAACAGACCAACAGAGAACCCCAACCAAGCCATTTCCTACCCTTTATTCAAGAGAATAATTAAGATCCAGATTCTCAGTGAAACCTCTGATGCTGAATTCCTTGCTTCATCCCCATCTCCCAAAGACTCCCGATAATGGAAGAATTAAGGAAAAATCAGAATGATATTGATTATAAACCTAGTAAGTATTATGCAGGCTTCCACCAATAATCTCTTTTTTTAAAAAAAATTTTTAATGTTTTATTTATTTCTAGGAGAGAGAGAGAGAGACAGCGTGAGCAGGGGAGGGTCAGAGAGAGAGAGGGAATCACAGACTCCGAAACAGGCTCCAGGCTCTGAGCTGGCAGTCAGCACAGAGCCCGACGCGAGTCTCGAACCCACGAACCGCGAGATCATGACCTAAGCGAAAGTCGGACGCTTAACCGACTAAGCCACCCAGGCGCCCCATAATCTCTTATCATTACTATATTGATGAAGAAACCATCTCAGAGGGGTTAATTAACTTAAGTTCAGTCTCCTATAAAACAGTTTGATAGGATTTAAATCCAATTCTGTCTGATTATGAGGCTCACTCTTCTTCATTTGGCTTTTGTTTCTGTACTCCATTATCTCACTCTGGCTTGTACAGGTGTCCTGTCTCTGGCCCAGAGAGTGTCTTTGAGATTAGAAAAAGTTGCTCATTCCTCAAGCAACATTTTTATAAGTTAATTTATTCTGTAAACAAACTGAACAATTATACAGACTCACTCTACCAAGACAAATGGGAAGGCAGGAAGCTGACCCTCTAGCCTTACCAGAGGGCCCATACCTAAAGAAGGGGAAGTGAAGAGCAGGTGGTTGCAGGGTAGCTCTGGTCTAGGGCTCAACCAGGGGCTTCCATTATAAATTCAATTAAATGACAGTTCTGCTAATGAAATGTCACCTTAGGAAACTGAAGAAGGTGCTACTGAGTGGCATGCCTCCACTATCTCTCATCTAGTTGTTCAGGGGTGCCTTCCAAAGCCCAAGCGAGCTCACCACACCAAGTTCACAAGAACCCAGACTAACAGAGTGAGCACAACTACCCTTCTCCCTTGGCCTGTCAGATGTGGCTTGGTTGGTTTGCTTCTGCTGAGATATAGAAAATGGGCTTCTGAGAGCATTGGATATGTGAGATCTGGGGTTTCAGATCATCAGGGTGCTATCTGGAGTCTTGAGTAGTCACATACTTACTCTGTAAAATGCCATGACCCTGTCAGAGGACTAAGAATCTCTGTGCCTTCCCTACTTGTTCTCAGTGTAGTGAATATATATTTGCAACTCCAATGTAAACATTTAGACATGGTGCTCTTGTGCAGTGCACAAACTGAGCATCCATCCATAACAGCCTAGTCTCCAAATGACCAAAATCTAGCTTGCTTGTGTCCTATATTTAGAATTACCTTGCAGTTACATTGGTTGTGGCTTATGTTGCTGTGTGTTCAATATGCACAACCATTTGGCTAATGACTCTTCTTCACCATTGCTGCATTTTTACAGGATAATTACTCACACATGGAACTTCTGTTTTCATCCTTTATTTTACCTATTTAGTGAGGCAAAGCTGAGACTAGATTCAAAGTTTCTCACCTCTTTGTTGTCTCTAATGAGTATTGTTCTTTTATCTTTAATTTTCTTTTTGTATATTTAGGTGAAAAAACGATTGAGAATTGGGAAAGAGAGTGAGCCATAGTACGTAAAACCAGTAAAAGAATGCACCTCTTCAATCAAAATAACTTGATAAATTAACTAAACACACTCAGAATATGGTGGGTATATGGGAAGAAGAATACAAGGAATTCAGGAGAAGGCAAGATGAAGAAGGAAAGTACATACATTAGTGGATGACAGGGGCCCAGCTCCAGTGACTTCATGTAGAACTCTTCCTGCAATGTGTAGGTGCCATTCTCTATCCTTCATAGCTGAGTTTGAAGACCTTCATAATTATTTTTTAACTTAAAAAAATGTTTATTCTTGAAGGACAGACAGAGTGTGAGCAGAGGAGGGGCAAAGAGAGAAAGAGACACAGAACTGGAAGCAAGATCCAGGCTCCAAGCTGTGAGCACAGAGCCTGATGAGGGGCTCAAACTTACAAACTATGAGATCATGACTTGAGCCAAATCAGATGTTTAACCAATTGAGCCACCCAGGCAACCCCCTCAGAATTCTTTCATATTAAGAAAAAGTGTCACATGCTTCAAAACTTCCATTTCTTTAAAACATTCCTTCCTTTAAGAAATTTGTTATTTTCTATTGCAAAGAGCTTTCATGATTTGTCTACTTTTAACATACAGAAAGTCCAGACATGATCAGTGTCTTCATATATGCCCAAATGGCAAACATACCCCCATATACAACTTCTTACCTATCTTGACTACATTCATTTTCCTGCAAGTTATCTTCTTTTCTTTAAGCTTCACACATATTTCGCTATCTCCAATCAGTAAGAATTTCTTTGTCTTGATGAAATACATCTCTCGCAGTTTATTAAAAGTCAAGCATTTCACATCCAAAAGGGCCCCACTGTAGAAACAAAAAGGGAATCCATCTTAATTCAAGTAAGAGTTTCTACGCACAATGGAATAGTATTACATGTACATTTCAGTTGCACGACTTCAACTCTGTCTGGATAGGTGCTTGTGTGTGTGTGTGTGTGCGTGTGCGTGTGTGTGTGTGTGTGTGTGAGAGAGAGAGAGAGAGAGAGAGAGAGAGAGAAATAATTAAATAATGTGGCTTTTTGCTTCCATCACACCTAGTGATGATATACTTAAGCATCAGATGCAACTGAATCTGAAACTGTCAAAGCATGTTCATGAAAAATTTTGAAAATTCCTATTTTTAAATAATTGATCATTGAAAAACAAAAATATTATTTAGGTGGGTAGATAATTGCCCCTTTTGATGTTTTGCAGAAATAAATTCAGGAAATAAAGCCTGTGAAGAAATATTGACCAAAACAAAGTTAAAGGAAGTGATACAGTAGTCTAGAGGATTATATACATAAAACCATACATAATTAATGAGCAATTTAAGGATTTTCAAAGGTAATTTTGACTGTGCTCCACTTTTACCTCATCAACAGATTTTAAAATCAACCCTTCTTCCCATGTTCCTTAGCTTAACACAATAGCAATGATCTAGGAATTGAATTCTGTCATTTCTATTATTTCTTTTTCCTGATTAAGATCAGTCTTTCAAGAAACTGAGGAGGAGAGATTATTGCTTATTGTACAACTAGCATCAAAAGCTTAACATTGCACTTTTTTTTTCAAGAAAACGTATAAATACTAGGTCCAGTAATAGCAGAACAACTTATACTAACTTTCCAATATATAACTATTATAAATCTAGGACAAGATGTTTTTGAAATCCTATTTAAAAGCTTTAAAGAGTAATCAGAAGTATGCAGAAGTGAGATGGAATTTTTAAAAAGTTTACTTATTTAATTTGAGAAAGAGTCAGAGTGGGCAGGGGAGGAGCAGAAAGACAGGGAGACAGAGAATTCCAAGCAGACTCCACGCTGTCAGTCCAGAGCCCAATGTGGAGCTTGAACTCATGAACTGTGAGATCATGACCTGCACCAAAATCAAGAGTTAGAGGCTTGACCAATTGAGTCACCCATGCACTCTGAGAGGGAATTTTATCCTTTAAAAAAGGGTGAATGAGATCCTTATTTCTGCTTTTTTTCTTTTCATGTGTTTGATAGCACTCCTCAGGTCACACTGTGACAGGCATCTAGAATCTAACAGAAAGCCACAGTTTCATTGTCTTGATAAGTTAGGGGACTCCCTATGTGGCTGGATATTTTAAGCTGGGAAAAGTCTACAAATGAGGAATCTATGGAGAGATCAGCATATAAACTCTGCTCATATCCTTATATGGCCCTTTAATTATCAGATGTGAAGGAGATTCTAAGGAAACCATGGGATAGCAATAGCTAGATGGCTCTAGAAATAACTGACCTTTTCTCAAAAGAAAAGAGAATTTAAATATTAATTCAGTCAATTTAACTGAGTAACAAAGCTAAAATCAACACTTGGCAGAGTAAGTTAACAGAATCTAGAAAACTTATTATTGATGTCTTTTCTATATTCAAAAGCTGCTACAAATGACTTAAAAATTTTTTAAATGTTTTCTTTATTTATGAGAGAGAGACAGCATGAGCAGGGGAGGGAGACACAGAATCTGAAACAGGCTCTAGTCTCTGAGCTAGCTGTCAGCACAGAGCCTGACGCAGGGCTCAAACCCATGAACCGAGAGATCATGACCTGAGCTGAAGTCGGACACTTAACCGACTGAGCCACCCAAGCGTGGCTTTAAATGACTTAAAAAAAAAATGAGACCCATAGTCAAGACAAAAAACAGTCAATGGAAACTGATCCTAACACAACCAGATGTTAGAATTAGCAGAAAGGGACTTTAAGGCAGCTTTTGTAAATGTGTTCAAGGGCTAAAAAAAAAGAATATGGTCATAATGATTGAACAGATATATAATGTTAGTGGAGAAATGGAAACTGTAAAAGAAAACAAAATGAAAATGCTATAACTGACAAGTAAATCTAAAATCTTTAAAAATATACTGAGTGTATTGCATGGACTTAATAACAGATTAAAAATGGCAGAAGAAAGGGTTAGTGAACTTCAAGATAGATCAATAGAAGTATTCAGTCTGAAAAAACAAATTCTCAGTGACTTGTAGGATGATATCAAGACTATTCATGGAAGAACACTACCTCAGCCTGAAAAAGGAAATATAGGCCGACTCTATAAATAATATCATACCTAATGGTGACATTGTGAATATCTTCCCCTGAGATAAGGACAAAACAGGAATATTCACTCTCATGATTTTATTCAACAATTTACTGGTTGTTCTAGTCAGTGTACAAAGCAAGAAAAACAAACAAAAACATGTCCAGGTTGGAAAGGAAGACAAAAAGCCTTTCTTTATTAGCAGACAACATTATATAGATTCTCCAACACAATTACAGGAACTAGTAAGGTGAATTCATCAAAGTCAGGACATAAAGGACAATTATATTTCCACAGACTAGTATCAAACAATGGGAAATAAAATTTAAAAACAACAGCTTCATTTATGATACCAATGAAAACATAAAATGCTTAGATATAAAGTCAATAAAGGATGTTGAAGGCCTTTGAAATAGAAGTTATAAAATATTCCTTAGAACTATTAAGGGAGATCTAAATAAGTGAAGAAGTACATTCATGGGTTAGCAAATTTAGTAATAAGAAGATGCTAATTTCCCCTAACTTGGTATATTTATTAGTCAAAATCTCAGCAGAATTTAAAAAAATTGACAAGTTAATTAAAAAATTTATGTGGAAATACAAAGAACTCAGAAAATCTGAAGCAACATTGAAAAATTAGAACAGAGGGGATGTACCAGTGTGGAGGTTCCTAAGGAAACTAACAATAGAACTCCCCTATGACCCAGCAATAGCACTGCTAGGAATTTACCCAAGGGATACAGAAATGCTGATGCATAGGAGCACATGTACCCCAATGTTCATAGCAGCACTCTCCACAATAGCTAAAACCTGGAAAGAGCCTAAGTGTCCATCAATAGATGAATGGATCAAGAAGATGTGGTTTATCTATACCATGGAATACTACATGGCAATGAGAAACAATGAAATCTGGCCATGTGTAGCAACATGGATGGACCTTGAGGGTGTTATGCTGAGCGAAATAAGTCAGGCAGAGAAAGACAAATATCATATGTGTGCACGTATAGGAGGATTAGGAGGAGCTTAACAGAGGACCAAGGGTGAGAAGAAGGGCGGAAATGGTGGGGGAAAGGGAGAGAGGCAAACCATGAGAGACTCTTGAATGCTGACAAAAACTGAGGACTGGTGGATGTGGGGGGAGGAGGGGTGGGCATGGAGGAGGACACTTGTGGGGATGAGCACTGGGTGTTATGTGGAAACTAATTTGACAATAAACTATTTGTAAAAAAAAAAAAAAAGAAAAGAAAAATTAGAACAAATATGTAAGATTCAGAGCAGCTGATTTCAAATTTACTATAAAGCTATGATAACTGGACAGTCTTAGCACTGGTTTAAGAATAAATATGCGAATAAATAGAAAGTGTAGAGAGTTCAGAAACAGTCTCACACATAGAAGGTTAACTGATTTTCAATACAATTACCCTATTAAGTCAATGGGAAATAGAAAATCTTTTCAGCATATTGTCCTGGAACAACTAAACAAATGTAAGGAAAATATGACCCTTAATCTTATACAAAATTAATTAGGTACTGATCGTAAACCTAAATGTAAAGGCTTAAACTACAAAATATCCAGAATAAAACATAGGAAAATGTCTTTCTGACTTTAGAAATGGAAAAAGGTAGTAATGACACACAAAACAGTTAAACATAAAAGAAAAAAAAAAGGGTGCTGGGGTGCCTCGGCGGGTTGAGCGATGGACTCGGTTTTTGCTCAGGTCGTGATTTCATGGTTCTTGCGTTTGAGCGCCAGGTGGGGCTCTTTACCAACAGCCTGCTTGGAATTCTCTCTCTCCCTCTCTCTCTCTCTGCCCCTCCCCTGCTTGTCCACAGGCATAAGCTTGTGCGCATACATGCTCTCTCTCTCTCTCTCTCTCTCTCACACACACACACACACACACACACACACACACACTCTGTCTCTCACTCTCAAAATAAATAAATAAATTTAAGAGCTTGGGTGGCTCAGTAGATTGAACATGGGACTTCAGCTCAGGTCAGGATCTCACAGTTTGTGAGTTTGAACCCCAAATATGGCTTCTGTGCAGACAGCTTGAAGCTTTGAGTCAGCTTCAGACTGTGTCTCCCTCTCTCTTTCTGCCCTTCCCCAGCTCACGTTGTCACTATCTCTCAAAAGTAAACAATACAAATCTGGGCCTGTAGGATCTTCCCAGAGGACATCAACTGTAAGCCACTCACACAAACCCTCTTGTTCTGAAAATAGGGAGAGATTCCTGGGGAGACCATAGTTCCTGCTTCTTCACCCTACCTCCAGCTTTCTAAATCTCAATCCTGTCTGGTTTAGCTTGAAAAATGATGGGGTAAACAGATACCTACATGGAAATATTTTTATTTTTTTATTTGTTTTTAATGTTTATGTATTTTCCAGAGACAGCGAGACAGAGTGCAAGCGAGGGAGGGGCAGAGAGAGAGAGAGAGAGAGTCACAGAATCTGAAACAGGCTCCAAGCTCTGAGCTGTCAGCACAGAGCCGGGTGCAGGGCTCAAACCCACAAACTGTGAGATCATGACCTGAGCCGAAGTCAGATACTTAACCAACTGAGCCACCCAGGTGCCCCAATCTACATGGAAATATTAAAAAAAAAGAAAAGAAAAGAAAAAAAAAAAAGAAACGAAAGCAAATTGTAGCCTTTATTTCTCATTTGGCCCAGAAAGACAATCTATCTCAAAAATATTGAACATCTTTGAGAGTTAGCATGGTATACTGAAGAAGGACTAAGTTAATAACACGTGACAGATAGTGCTAGGTAAGTCTAGAATATGAGGTAGATTTGGCAGGGTGCCTGTGACATTGATGGTAAAATATGGGAAGTGATATCTGTAAGTGGCATACGGAGGTGACTGTGATGCCCCCAAGAATGTGGAAATAAAACAAAATCAGTTCCCTTCTGAGAGCTGACTATGGACCTTATACCAACACCTAAAAAGCAAGGTCCCAAAGTCATGTGCCCATGGTGTGTACAAAAGTAACATAAATGAGAAAAGTGGGTCTACTTTCAGGGCTGAGATTTAATTGTCCATCCACAAAAGCAGCAGGAATTCTGTTTAGACACTTTTGATGGATGGGCCTGCTATAATCAAATCTGATTTTTAAAGAGATATCTAGATGTTTAAATGCTAGTAGCTAGTGTTAAAAAATTAAGCTCTTTGAGATCTGAAATAACTAAGACTAAATAACTCTAGTCTTAAAATCAACGAACAAATTTCCTTTGTTTTGCTCCTATATTTATTGAACAACCTTTTGATCACATTTGTAATAAAAATAAGTCTACACTGAAAATTAAGTACCATTTACAGGTACTGACTATATACCAACCATCCGAATGCAATGTAGTTGTTACGATCAGAGAGCTTAAGTAGCAACTCTTTGGTCACAGAGATCCTTAAGTGTTACTATGGGGATTCTAACCTCAGTGCCTGCATTTAATGCCTCTGTTGTGTTATTTCAGGTACCTGAGGGGTGGTTAAGAGTCTGGTTAATAAAAAATTTTCAGGTCCACCAGTAAGAGTGGATTTATATTGATATATACCCTCTTGGCCCACTCTGTTCCTCTTCTCTCCAAAAACCTACTCCTATAGGTCCTGAGCCCAGTATGAATATTTGGGCACCTAACATAATTGTATCTATCAATGTGAAATTGTCAATTGGCATTCTGGTAATCTAAGTCTGTGATTTTGGCTAATACAAGTCTATTCCTGGGAGATGGATCCTCTCATTGAACATCAAGTAATTTGATTTCTAACCGTGGGAAACTGATGACCAGATCAGGCAGGTGATAAACTCATCTAGGAAAATGCCCCTAATAAGCCCTCCTGGGAAAGAGCATCTGGTTTCTATCAACAATTCCACTTGTGTAAAGACTTCAGCAGAAAGTGCATCTTACAGTGACTTCCAATTTCTTCTTTATAAACATGTTAAAGGAACAGAAAGCTCCAATGAAGCTAGTTTCATTGGAAAAGCAACCTCGCCTATTTAGCAAATACAGCACTCTAAGTGACTTTGATTTGAGAAACAACGTTACTCCTGGGTCTTGGAGTTGTATGAAAGTCCCCCTCAAGGTGTAGATACCTTCACAAACACAGCTGCTCTCCAGAAGCACCTTAAGTTCCTCAAACTTACTGTTTCACACTGAAAATATGTCTAAGACAATCCCTTTCCAACTGAAGTATATAAATCCAGTTGAAAACCCCCAGTGGATGCTGCAGATAGATTACAATATGATAGAAAAAATCAAAAGACTTGCAAAAGGAAGTGGGTAAATTTGTTCAAGTGGTCAAGGAAGTGGTGTGAGTGAAAGTGGACAGAAAGGTCAGCCTCAGACTCCTGAGGAGAAACTATATGAATGCTGCTATCCACCAAATAGCCTGGTGGAGAACCCAAAGTCATACAACTGTTGGAGGGGTTTTTATGCATAAAAATGAGTGTGTGGTTTGAATGAACTCTTTGGCTGTTTTAGCCTGGTCTAGTTGCCGTATAGATTCTGGACATTGTAGGTTCCTGTTCTCAGGACATATTTTATTCCTGGAAAGTATGTTATAGAAGTGAACCAAGACAAGCAGACTGAGAACGCCCAATGGAATTCAAGTCCAAGACAATGTTCTCAAATGACTGCATCAGGAAGCACTACATGAGCCCATGCAGGAAGCTCCTGGAATTTAATGTAAGGCATGGAATTTAGGACTTGTCTAGACCATATATTAGGGGGATTGGTGAGGGTCTACTGAGTTTAAGAAGCCCTCTTTTGCTACTGGTGAGTCTTGACTCCCTTTTCTTGGTAACCTACTTAGGTCATTTGATATGAATTTGGAGATAGCCCTATGTTGGAATTCCACGTTGGAATTTTTTTTCCAAGTCATCACAGACAGTAACCCTCATCAATGAGATGGTTTGTGGAAGGAAAGGAAAGTTCTCTGAGTTTTTTCAACAAACTTTCAAATCAGAGAGAGACTTTCTCTTTTTCTTTGTCTTTTCCCTGTGGCCTCATGAAAATAAAAGCCAGATTATTCCTGCTGATTTTTGGAAAATTGATACTAAGAGTATCATTTGAAGTCAAATTGTGCCAAGAAGGTGAAAGTTAGGTCTGTATTCATAGATTTTGTTATTTTAATGTATCTTTCCCAGTAATTACATACTGGATGTGTCTTCCAATTAAATTATTAATATTTTTAAGTTTATTTTGAGAAAGAGAGAGAGCATGAGAGGGAGAGGCACAGAGAGAGAGGGAGAGAGAATCCCAAGCAGGTTCCATGCTGTCAGCACAGAGCCCAATGTGGGACTCAAACTCACAAACCGTGAGATCATGACTGGAGCCAAAACGGAGAGTCGGATGCTCAACCAACTGAGCCACCCAGGCACCCCTCTAATTAAATTATTAAACTATTAAATTATTTAATTATCCAAACCTCTGTATGAATTCATACAACTCATTTAATAGGTGAAGAAACTGAGGACTAGATAAGTTACATAACTTGCTTTAGGTTGAAAAGCTAAGACGGTGCTGGTATTAGGATTAGAAACCAGGCATCAGTGCTCCAGAGTGCAACAAGAAACTAGGTTGTCTCATGTTAGGCAAAGAAATCTGGGGGGAGTAGTGTCCTAGGAAAACCAGATTTAAAGTCTGCTACAAAGTCAGGAGGGTTGTGAGGTCTCCAGGTGCTTGCTGTATCAGCAGGGACTGACTGACAGGTTAGCCCATGAAAGTATCTTTGCTGTAGTATTTTGGTGAAGAACAAGGAGTTTCAGGAGGTTTTTGGAATTCAATAGATTTTACTTAGGCTCATATTCCTTCTTTTGCTGAGCAGCACATGAAAAGAGAGACAGGATTTCCAGACACCCATAGGAGCCAATATTCCTCACCATATTTCAAATTCCAGATTGGTGCTGTTGACATCTGGGTCGTCAAAAGTACAGGTCAGCAAGTGCTGGGATCCATCTACTTCCAATTGACTGTAGCACGAGAATGGATAATCATCCAGCTCGGCATCATCAAAGTCTCCTGGGAGGAACAAACATGTATCTGTTAATGAAGCAAATGAGTACATCCTTTTGAAATCTGGAATGACATTAATCAAATGGCAGCCTTTTGGAGCAGACATGAAGGAGATACAATAAGTTTATCTTAAGAAGAAAAGCCCAAGGCAAAAGACAGAAAAACCAAAATCAAAACCAAAACGATCCCAAATCCAAACCAAAATAATACCTACAGAGCACAGATTTTTCTAGAAGAAAAAAGTCATCAAAATTAATAAATAACCTCCAAATATTTATTTTTTAAGTAGACTATACCTTTTTTCTTTTTTCAAAAAAACATACACTTATTTATTTTTGAGAGAGAGAACGAGAGAGAGAGAGGGAGACACAGTATTGGAAGTAGGCTCCAGGCTTTGAGCTGTCAGCGCAGAGCCTGTTGTGGGGTTGGAACCCATGAACCATGAGATCATGACCTCAGCCAAAAAGGAGATTTGGACACTCAACCCACTGAGCCACCTAAGTGTCCCTACCTCCAAATATTTCTAAATATTTCTGTCATGGAATTAGTGCATTGGATCTAGAATAAAATACTAAACATACTTTTTCCTTTTTACACTATAATTTCTTCTGTTAATTAATGCATTTCAAATAAGAGATACTTTATCTCCATTACTCAAATGCTACCTAATCTAGCCTTTGACTTTATTACTAATCTTTGATTATTTCTTCCCAAGTATTTTTTTTTTGAATGAAGGAAGATGAAAACTATCATAGAGTCAGAAGTTCATTTTTTTAAGAGATAGCTTTCCCTTGCCTAAATAGGCATTCCAACTAAAGGTACAATTGACTATCTCTATTGTGTAAATATTTATTTAAATCAACTTGTCTTAGGCTACTAAGGCAAATGTAATTAGATTAAATCTGCTAGGACTCAGATCTGGTGGATTTTCCACAAATCCTATAGGTATGACTTCAGTGCTTATAGATCCTTCTTCTAAAGACACTGTGTCTTATAGATATTAACAGAATTCTGGAAGAATGTAGTAAACCAGAATCTTTTCTCAATCACTTTTAGTAAGTACAATCTCTCATAGATAGTATTCAATTTCTTAAATTGGGTTGAGGCCCTTAAGATTAAATAAATGCTTGGACAGGGATCTGAAAAATCCAGAGTAACAGAAGCCATTCTCATAGTAATCAAGTGTGAGCTATGATGGCTTCCAGGTCCACTGATACTAAAAATTAAGTTGGCCCATCTATACAAGAAATCAGAAGCTTCTAGGGCCTCAAATAGGATACAGAATAGATTAAAATTAAACCCCAGTTGAATGTCCTGAAGATTATGAAATGTACAAATAGCATCCTCTTTACTTAAATTACCAAGTAGTTCTGTGGGAAAATTAGTAAAGCTGGTTGTGAGTGGAGTGGACCAATTAGTTGAGTCACAGGTTGGTTCAGTAAAAGCCACAAATCTTGAAAAACTACATAGAGATAAAAAGCTGCGGGCACTGCTCTATCTGACCATTCCTAGAATCCATAGGCTTATAATTCTGTCACTAGCAAAGACTCTTTATGTAATTTCATTAGGGGATCCCTTCCTGATGACAGTTGGATTTTGTGTTTGTTTTTTGAAAGAGACAGAGAGTCTTAAGCAGGCTCCATGCCCTGCACAGAGCCTGTCGTGAGGTTGGATCTCATGACCATTAGATCATGACCCGAGCCAAAATCAAGAGTCAGACAGATGCTTAACTGACTGAGCCACCCAGGTGCTCCCTGATAACAGTTTTAAATAACAACGGACAACTCGCATTAGGACTCACATTTTAAAGCATGTTCATTCCTAATCTGATAGGATTTAAGACCTTGTCTCCTGAGAACTGGCTTTTTTCTCAGTGGAACAGTGGTGGTTTTAGCCTGCCTTTACACAACAGTCCACACTGTGTCTTTTCTTTAAGTATGTTTTCTCTTCTTTAAGTCTTCCACTAATCCTATGCAAGAGAACCTACATTATTATTTGGATTCAGACTTCTGTGGATCAGCTTTGTCTCCAAAATTCTTTAGTACAATATAAGCCAGAAAACAGAGTCTAGCAGATGCTGAGCACCAGCAGAACAAGGCATACCCACCACCCTTAGCCATCCAGGCTGTTGAATTGAGTCTGATGTATATTCTCATACAATATACAAAACATTGGTCATACAATTAAAGTGGTTATGTTTTGAGAAGGAGCTTACTGGCTCTTTAGAAGGTGTTACTGAACAAAACTGCTTTGTAACCAAGAAAAATTCCCCTCAACAACTTGCAAAATTGCATGGCATTTTACAAAAATAATGTTCTACCTGATCTAAGCTGGAAAACTCTTAGGTAAGAGTATTATACACAGTGGTTAAGACCTAAGGCACCAGAGCTGGACAGATGAAGGTTTAAATTCTGGCTATTCTACTTTGTAGCTGTGGTTCCTGTTGGGTTACTCAACCTCTCTATACCTCAGTGTTTTGATATGGAAATTCACATTTTATGAGAGTCATTGAACAAATATATGCAAAGAGTTAGCTTAGAATATAGTAAACACCCGATAAGGGTTAGCTATGACTATTATTATTTTTTTGTTTGTTTTTGAGAAATAAGTAATGAAGGTAAATTAAGAATTCTAATTCTAAGAATATACATGAAACCTTTGGGGATCCTTTGAAAGAGAGTTCTATGTCAAAGATATTACTATGACTTTGAAATTTACGCAGATCTTTTTAACAGTGAGTTAACTTATTATTCTTTCAATCCTCACTAGCTAAGCATATTTGTCTATAAAAATTTAATTTTTTAGAATATGCATTATTGACAAGGCTGTGTGGTTTGGAAATCTTCCTGTTGAATTAGTTGATCAAAAACATACATGGTTTAGATTTTTACAAAATATTCCTTTCTTCTCTTTATCATCCTTGTGGTTATCAGAAAACAAATCTTTCAACAAACAGCAGTGGATTATTATATACCCCAAACTGAAAAGTACTTTGAGGTGATCAATATGGATGGGTGGTTATAGATTTCCTAAATAAAACTGAAATTTAAAAAGTTGAAGTGAAACTCAGCTTTCAGTTAGAATTCTTATTTCATTTTCAAAATGTATGGTCACCAGAAAGAAATAGAGGGAAAATATTATACCCCAGAGAGTAAGAATTGGGTGTTACCTGTCAAGCAGCTATCCATGCAAACACAGGGCAGTATGTACCAAGGAATTATGATCATCCCCACAAAATGAATCATATATGGTCACACTGAAAAATGTCAGCCCTCTGACAATTCCATCCGTGGAAATATTCTAGGGATTTCCACCCTTAGTAATTACATGACTATCATATCTAAGCTGAGTCATTAGGCTGATGTCTTTGATATCTTTGATAGGAAAATACTTCTCAACTGTTAGAGTGAAAGAGTTTAATTATCAGGAGCAAATGAGTGGTCCAAATTCCCAGGTGTCTCCTGTTGCTGTCTTTTTGTCTTTCTTTACAGTTGTATTGTAATTATGACCTGGTTCCTAAGTAGACAGCACAGGCTTGTAGGTGGTAAGTATTTCAAGGATCCCAAAGAGAATTATTATATGATGATAAGTGTGTTGATATGAAGATAATTAAATTTATTTGAATGAGACAGCTCATACAGATCTTTATTCAGTTATCCACTAAAAATCTCACATAAATATAAAAACTGAAGTATTTTGAAGAAATTTTCAAATACTCAATTCAAATATTAATGTCTACTATGTTCTAGACACTTTTAGATGCTGGGGGTTTGGTGATGGTAAGTGCAGACAAAGCTGTTCTTTCTGGACATTATTTTATCATGAGAGTTATGCTTTTGGAACCTCTTAAAAGCTAAACAAAATAAATCTAGCTTGATTTTTTTTTTAACAAGGTAAAATTACCTTGGAGATTCTCCAACAAGCATACCCATTGCATCTATATGGGTATTCTTTTTATAAGAGTAGAGACATTGACCAGTATTTAAGATCCACATTTAGAGAGTTAAATGCATTCCTTCTAGACAATTCTAAGACTTTATACCATCCACAGTATTGTTCCCTGGCCTCCTGTCCCAGTGGTTAGAACTTAACAAATGACAGGAAAATTACAGAAAATGTGGTAAGTTCTCCAACTCCATTCTAACCCAGTGCCCATATCAGGTCTGTTGGGGATCTATGTAACCTGACGCATATGCTAGAGATAATCTGAAATCCTAAAGAAAAGTTAGAAATGACTCACCATTCTGTGCATAGCCACTTTCTCCAGAAACGACTTGAAGTAAATAGAAAACCATACCAAAAGATGTACCTAGAATCGTCATTCTGAGAGAGAGAAAGAGAGGAGAGAGGAGGTGTGTGAGCCTGTGTGTAGGAATGAATGAGAGTCAGAGCACCAGTGAAGCAGAGAGAGAGAGACACCAATCTACAGCTTTAGCACTTTATACTTCTTTAACCACAGACAGGGGGAAGTATAAACACAGCAAAAAAGAAGGCAAGTGCCAGAAACAGGAAGTCTGAGTAAAAGCACTGCTGTTGTAAGCAGAGGTAGAGGAAATGAAGGGATAGAGCATTTGAATTAATGTGCCTTTTTGGTATTCCTGTCAGTCCCCAAACTTACTGTGCTTATTCCAGAATAAGGTAGCAAATTCAAGTGTAGCCCAAAATACCTGAGACTATAGAGTGTGAATAAGGCTCAGTTCAAAAAAATAATCACAAGGCAAAACTGTAAACTTACATAACTAACCAATTGATTGGGATAAGTTTTGCTTTAAGAAAAGATTCTGCACTTTATTAAGTAATTTATTGCAGGTTGTTTATGAATACTTCGTCTCCAATTTCTGAATATACATACTAGAGAATTTCACAAGAACTACAAATGTTTGTTATGTTTTCTGTGTATCCCTGGTACTTACTTATACCTCACTAATCCAAGTAGGAATTCAAGAATTATTTATTTACTTTAGAAGTTGGCAAACTATAGCCAAGGGGCAAAATTTGGCCTACCACCTATTTTTGCAAATAAAGTTTTATTGAAACACAGTTGCTTTTGTGCTACAGCAGCAGAGCTGGGGACCTGCGGCAGAAACTGTATGGCACACAAAGTGTAAAATTTTTACTCTGTGGTCTTTCACAGAAAAAAACCTGTTGATCCCTTGTTTTATGGATAGTTATTTTCTCAGTATATTTATAATAGGATTATATTTTTGAAAATCTGATTGTCACACATTTCAGGAACATATGGCATTTGCAAACCAAACTAATATATACAGTATATACAAGGGGCAGAAGCCTGAGACAGTGACAAAGATAATTCAAAGGTTACCCTAAACTTGTGTGCCAGTCAAAACTATTCCCAGCACGGCATCAGGGTTAAAGTAGTGACAATTGTTAAGCCTAAGTGACTTCCTGGTAATTGTTGGATCTTTTTCTTTAAACCGCTATTAGTGTTTGGAGGATGGTTGATAGCAATCCTTGTTAGCAATCCTTGGATGATGGTTGATAGCAATCCAGAGGAAACCTTCTGGAAGATGGAGGTCTGCTCAGGTCTTCTACTGGCTAATCACCTGGATTCAAGCCGTGAAACACTACTTGGCTTTCTTTTAGAAATAAGCCACAAGACTGAAATTATAAGGTGATGAGTATTGAGATGCTGAGTAGAGAGTGTGTAGTGAACTTCTGTTTGATTCAATGATATTGAGTAGAATTGGTCCCACAAGACTATAAAAATGGCTAAATTAGCAAAGATGAACAACACCCCCCAGTGCGTAAAACAGAGAATCTTTGAAAGCTGCATGAGTTCACTTAGCTCATCACATACAGTTATTGTGACAAATATATATATATATATATATATATATCTCGACCAACCCAGGCCTCATGAATTGTTCAGATTATCACTCCATGGGTGAGTAATTGGGTTGTGTCTCTTTAAATTCTCTTGTTTATCATTTAAGTGGACTATCATTTTGATTGTATCTCTTTCCTTTAGTTGTGAAGATGTAAAAGAACAAAGTCAAGACACAATATTTTGGTACAGCATGTGCTAGTTTGCTCAGGGGATTTCCACTGGTGTACTTACTCTTTTTGGGTGGGGCAGGAGATGCTGGAAGACCTAGAGAGAAACCTAGATATAATGTGATGAGCTCAAAGAAATGAGAAGCCTCATGAGTCAGTCCTTCTAGAGATTCTTGGGGAACAAATGGTGCTTTCTCTGTTTTGTTCACCCAGGTCTTGCTAGTCTTTTGAAACGTAGGAAAGCTGGGGAAGAACTGCCTTGCTCCACCTATTACAACAAATGAGAGAAATTCACCTTGTTGCTTTGTCATTACTGTCCATGAGAGAAGTGGAGAGCTAAGAAAAGCAGATCAAGAAAGATGCTCAGGGAACCATAGCCTCCAACTGAGAAGCCAGGATCCCAGAAATTGGACAGAAGACAAAGCAGATCCTTGGACGCTGCAGCCTGGTTGGGGCACACATCCTTCCTTTCTCTTCTCCCACCATTTCCTTTCATCACTATCTTCTCTCTTCCCCCTCTGCTATGTTGTCTTCCTATGATGTGGTGAATCATGGAAAAGGAAAGGCATTTTAATGTTTCTCATATACAAGCAGAACACAATAACTTTGTAAGACTCCCAGTATCAGTTGCTCACAACTTTCCTTTCTTCCTTTGTGTGTGAATGTGTGTGAGTGCATGTGTGTGTGTGATCGTTCAGACCATTTATTAAGCAGAGAAAGCATAGAATGCTTTTCTTTTATTTTCCTACTGTAGTAAGTTACATGCCCTTTGTAAATAATAGGTAGAGTCCTGAAGAGCTTGGAGAACATACCTTTTAGCTAGATTTGAGATTCCAGGATGGTGGTGTGCACCCCTTATTCAAATTTGTTGTTTGGTTTCTTGGTAGAAGTCCACTCCAGGAAGTTCCAGATTTTCTCTTTGTTTCCTAGTCAGTGAAGTCAAAGATTTTCCCAGGCAAATTCAGGCTGAGAATCTTAACCACTAATCTTCATAATCTGGACTCCTCTCTTAGGACCAGAAATTTGATTTCCATACTTAACAGAAATTATAAATTTAGTGGGACAGGCACCAGTGCATTATCTCTCTCAGCATCCTTGGGAAACAAACTGTTTCAAGGGCCAAAGCCCTTCTCAGAGTCAGTTTTTATATGAAGCTTAGAAAACAGCCATTAACATTCGGTAATTTGTCCTAAATGAGAAAGATTTAAAAGTCACTCACCTTGTGATTGAAGACTGAAGGACAATAAAATGAAACAACAGCTACAACACTAGTAATAATGAGCAGTGTATGTTGCTATGGAAATATCCTGGGCAAAATCTGATATTTTCAAAAATATTCAGAAAGTTCTAAAACATATTCTATGACATCTGTATAAGTGCCCCTCCCTCCCCCCATCACTTACCTTCCTTAATTAACAGTTAGATTTTATCCGTAAGATGGGAAGCAATCTTGAGCACCTACCTGCTGGAAAAAAGAAATCCAGGCCAGGTTAGTGGAGTGACTGGGGTCCCCCAGGGACAATAAGGGAAAAATGATTGATAAAAACACCCAAAGGTGTCAAATAGGTGAGGGTGACAGTAGGGAGCCCTAATCGTGCTCTAGTCCTAAATGAATTGTCTTTAGCATTTTAACCGTGTGTGCTGAGTCAGTCCCTAGAGCCCTATGGGGGAGTCCCGACATCATGAAGTTTCATTTCCAGGAGCACAGTGTTTTCCTTGTTGTGGCTCTTCTTTCATTTCCCTTTCCTCCTTACCCTGCATCTTCAGCCCCATGCCTCACTGTCATGTCATGCAATGTGTTCTTTCTGGGTAGAGTTTGAAACATCAGAGCTATTTTTGCCTTGACAAGATTTTAGTCTCTGTCTTTGGATACAACAAAAATGGAGCCTTGAATATTAATTTTTCACTCTTTGCTCAAGTCATTTCTGCTAGAAAGAGAGCGTTTTGATGTTATTTCACGTTCAATTTTTGGTAAAAATGTGAACCAGAAGGTCAATTCTTGAGGAAAGTGGTATGTCTGTTGGCAATGGCTCCAGGTCCTGTTGCTTTTGTGGGCAGCTGCGGCATGGTGTGGGTCTATCTCTCCCTTCAGACCCTTACCAACAGGCAACCAGTTCATAGAAGGCTCCTGCTCACAGCTCCAGTATTAGTGTCCTGTAGTGTTTTTGAGAGAAGTCTGGATTAAGTGACACCTTCTTGGATCCTGGATTGTGACTCTGCACAGATATCCTTGCAGGTCAGTTCCTATATGCCCCCAGAACACTTTCCAAGGGACTGCAGTGCTGATTGCCACATCTGGGTATCCAAACCCAGATGACTGGGAAAATTGGCAACAGCTGTCAATCCTACTTCTTATGCCTCCCCTGGCCTCTTAGAATCCAGCACCTGTGTAAATTGAGCCCCCAAGAAAAGCACTGGTGTTCTATAATTTCCTAAGCTAAATATGCAAAGGTCAACATTAAAAGTGACCCTGAGTGATATTGTTCAAGGAGTTGCCACATAAAATCAGCAGATGTTCCCAGAAAAGGAGGAGCAAGAGGTCTATCTGTTGGCAGATTACATGACACTGTGCTAAATTTTTAAGGTACAATTGTTACTTCCAGATATTTTCCAAGAAAATAGGTGAGTACTTCCTACTTTTGCTTATCAATGTGTAAATGTTTAGGATTTTATCAGTCTCAGAAGACTTTAGAATTTAACATAGGACTTTTTTTGTTTTTGTATGTATTGATTGGGCCATGCTGCTGAAACGGGGCGGGGGTGGGGTGGGCTTCGACATACAGTGGCTTTAACAAAAATGCAAATTATTGATCTCTCATAGGATATCATCCATGGCAGTTAGGAAGCTCCATGGGTTCATTCAATTAGGCACCCATCCTACACTTTCATTTCCTAGGATGTTGCATTTGTCTGTGTCTTGAGGGTTAGCTTATCAACACCATGATCTTATTCCAGCCTTTGGGAAGCAGATGTAAATAGAAAGTGAAGAGGAATCAGTTTCTTTTTAAAGAACGTGATCTGAAAGTTGCATATATCACCTCTACTCTTCTCTTATTGGCTAGAAAGTAGTCACCATGGCCACTTTGGCTACAAGGGAGAAAGGAAAATGTAGTGTGAAAAGGAGTAACTATGTTCACAACTAAAACTGGAGAATCCATTAGTACAAGAAAGAAGGGGAGAATGAATGTTGTGGAGAACAAGTAGCCTCTGCAAGAGTTGTATACTTGGTAGTTACACAAAAGTACTTGTCATGAAGAACATAGGTGGTAGTAGCTATTTCCATCTGCAGGAGGAAAGAGTAGGCATTTGGTCGTGGGATTGAAGAATATAAAATGAATGAGGGGCCTAGGTGGCTCAGTCAGTTAGGTCATGATCTCACTGCTCCTGAGTGAGTTTGAGCCTTGCCTTGGGACCTCTGCTGACAGTTCAGAACCTGGAGCCTGCTTCAGATCTGTGTCTCCCTCTCTCTCTGCCCCTCCCTTGCTAGCTCTCTCTCTCAAGATTAAATAAACATTGAAAAAAAGAGTATGAAATGATTTATTCGGTGAATGGTCCTAGATCTGGGCATGGCAAAGCTTACTTGCCTGTGGGGAAGTAAGAATTTTAATATTCACACCAGGCCCGTTTTCTCTGATCTCGGCTCTGATCCCAAGAGGCTTTAAAGAACCGTAAAATTCCAAAGCTAGAGTTGCAAATTTGAGTACTCCATGGACCTCCTGAAACTGAGCAATATATGGAGATAAAAGGTTTTTCTTTTCTTAGAACCTCAGATGGGACTGTGACAAAAATTTTTAAATTCCAATACACTGAATTGGGGTTGGGGGTGGGGACACCATGATAAAGCACCTGAACCGTCCTCACGGGGATCGCGGACTGAGAGACCTGAGTAACTGTGTCTGAGACTCTTAATTTGAGTTTCCTGGTTAGTTCTCGTACTTAATTCTTGGCAGGTGAGGAGAGGCATGTCTGATACTGTACAGCTCAAGCACTAAGTATTTGTGCTGGTCACCCCCTTCCCTACTCTGGAGCAGATGAGAAAAGGCTGTCCTTTCTTATTCTGCCAACACTGATTGGAAGAGGACTGCCTTACTCCTGGGAGGGGCTCCTCACCATTTTCTTCTGTCTCGGAACTGCACGTGCACTTTCTAAAGCAACTCTCTTCCTCTCTCAAACAACATAGTCTATTCCTTGACTTTAGCTGAGTTGTATGCTTTCTTGGCTAACCTCTGTTTCACTACTAGAAGCAGAAAGGAGGGCATTCATTTTGGGTAAATGCAAAGTATTACAGGTGGCAGCAGCGGGCAGGGAATTTCAGAGTTGTACCAGTGTACATCTTGTCCTTCTATTTTCACTGAAAGGATTCAATTTTTTCCAGTTTATTATGGGAAACTGGATTTTGCCTGCACTGGTTATTTTACAATGCCCTTCAGAAAGGCAAAATCCTATTTTAAGGAAAATCTCAGGTCTTTCTGGGCAGTGTAGCGTGCCCGCATTTTCAGAGGGTCCTTCATAGAGGCCTTGGGGGTTGCCTGAGGATGTAGGCGAAGAGGAGGAAGCTGAGCCAATGTGCTGTAAGACTACCTCCAGCACAGTGATGTTTGGGAAATATGAATCATTACTCTCTCCCCACTCCTACCCATGGGGTTTCTTTTCCTTTTTTGCTCTTTTCATCCTCCACTGTTCATACTTTCTGACTCTTCACTTAGGACAGAAAGGTAGCAGTTGAAAACATTTAAGAAGAGATTTCCTTCCTGGCTTTTGAATTCAAAAGCAGGAGATTTGAAGAGAAGAGTGGCATATATAGCATCACAAAGGAGAGGATTCTCAACTCCTTTGCCCCCTCGAACATCACTTCCTCTATCCCTCAGGCTAAACAAGTATCCACATTGAGGGAGAAAAGAATGGAGAGCAAGGGTGGAGAAAAGGCATGTTCCCAGGCTGACAGGGAGTAACTGGGAGAGCGCAGGTGGAAAAGAATGGAACCCACAACTGTAAAATCATATGCCAACACCCGGGACCTCCTTGCAAAGTGAGTCAGATTCCCTTCTATTTACTCTGGGGGACTCTACACAATGCCATAGTTCAGAGCTCTGCCAGCCATCTTTCCCATAGGAAATGGTGAGGGCTTCACTTCACCACAGCCATCAATTTCCCCTCCAGCTTCCCAACAAGAACAAGACTCTAACACAGTCTGGCTTTCCCCCTAACAAAGTGTCAGGTAATTCTTAAGTCCTGGGGGAGAATGGCCATTCAGATGGGACTGGAAATAGGGAAAAGAAATCCCCCTCTCCTTATTCCCACTGTGGACAGACTGTTCTTGAGGGGCTGAAGGAAACATTGTGAGAATACGCAGAGCCAGGAGAATAGTTGCCTTCCTCCTGCTTAAAACCCACTTTGTAATGTAGTTTTCTGTGTAGGATTTTGTTTGGAAGATGAATGAGGTCTACTGCTTAACACTTAAAATCTCTACACTCCACTGAATAGGGCATGGATTCGGAATCACCCCTGGGCTGGTATTCAACTCTGGCTAGTGTCTCTCATCAGCAAAATGGGGGAATAATATTTAATTCTAAGGACCATTCTGTGATTGAATACCTATGTTTCAGTGTCTGTCACATAGGTATTTAGCGCCTGCAACTTTAACTCCACCATCTGTGTTCATCAGGAGGGAAACAAAAGTAGCACAGACGATGTTGTAAAATGTTGTGCCATGTGTCTCCCCTACCATTAACTTTTACCCCATGACCCTCCTTTGGCAGGTTTCTGTTGCCCCAAGTGAAAATTGTGATACTAGAAAACAGAGACGTCAAGTTTTTGACTTTCAATTTCAAAGCCACACTCTACAAGGTAGGAAAAATTTAGAGCAATTTCTTTTTTTAGGTCAGACATGTCCTCCTTTCCCTGCCTCATCCGAAGCCAATTCAATACACACACCCACTCCCACCCACACCCCTCTCTCCCTCTCTTTCTCTCATAACCAGATAAAGAGCTTCTGACTGAGAGAGGGAAAGGGATGGAAATAAAGTGAGTAGAAAAGAGAGAGTTGAGTGCTGGTTAGCATTCATGACATGGAGCCCAGCATCCTAACACCTTCCTGCACTAGGAAATACGTCAAAGGTGTTAAGTCTCTCTCTTCAAGTTGAGGAAGTTTCTTCCTATCTCTACTTTGATGAGCATTTTAATCATAAAAAGGTGTTGTACTTTGTTAAATAATTTTTGCATCTATTGAGGTGATTATGTGGGTTTGTCTATTAATAGGGTATATGACTTTGATTAATTTTGAACTGTTAAACCAATCTTCTATTCCTTGGTCATGACCTTGTTATGACACTGGATTTGGTTTTGCTAGTTGAGGGTTTTTGCATCCATATTCATACAAGACATTGATCTGTAGTACTTTCTTGGGATGTCTATGTTTGGTTTTGGTATAGGGTAATAGTGGGAATAAATTGTGAAGTCTCCCAAGTTCTTTTATTTGTTTAGAAGAATTTGTGAAGGATTAGTGTCAAATCTTTAAATGTTTGATAGGATTTATCAGTGAAGTCATGTAGGCCTTTTCATTATGGGAAGTTTTAAAATTATTAATTCAATATCTTTATTTGTTTAGGGTTATTCAGATTTTCTGTTTCTTCTTGAGTTAGTTTTGGTAGTCTGTGTCTTCCTAGGTGGTTTTTTTTTTTAATCATCTCAGTTAGCTAATTTGTTGGCATACAGTTGTTTATAGTATTCTTTTATAATCCTTTTTATTATTATAGGATTGATAGTGATGTCTCTTCTTTCATTTCTGATTTCAGCACTTTGAATCTTTTTCTTAGTCAATCTAGTTAAGGGTTTATGTAGATTTTGTTGATCTTTTAAGATGTCTAACTTACCATTGGTTTATATTTTTAAGAAAGTCATAGAGAAAAGAGGGGAATATTTTGTGAGACTATCCCGTATCTAATCAGTGAACGTATTACTAACAAAAGACTCATACTTTAGTATTTTAGTATGATTAGCTAGAATCACAGCACAAATACAGGAAGAGATGAATCAGAGCTCAGATGATGTGATTTAAAGAATTATATGTTGCTCATGGGATTCCAGTGAGACTAATTGAAAAATCTCTTATTTCACATTAAGTGATAAGCTCACAAAGGGGCACAGGGGACAGAAATTTCTTTCTTTGAAACTGCATTTTATTTCATGGTGCTACAAGTGTTGTGGAAAGCATATTTTACTAATAGGACACTGAGGTGTTTTCTTTGGGTCTAAGAGATTTGACATGATTAATGTGTGGCTTAATGAATGGTGGTTAGGTGTGTAGAATTTGGTTCCTTTCAAAGTATATCATCTTTAAATTGGGTTCTTTGGGGCAGATTGGTAGAGCAGTTAAGAGGATGGGTTTGGAATCTTTACAGATCTGCATTGCTAAAATAGCAGTGTGACCCCAGAGAGGTTATTCAACAACTAAAAGTCTGAGTTTCCTGCTAAATAGGTTGTTGTCATAATTAAATGAGATAAAACATCTAGATGTTCATCATGTATTAATGGTGATGGTGGTGGTGATGATGAGCATGATGACGGTGATGATGATGACGTAAGGTAGTGAGCCCCATGTATATGCACTTATTCACTTGACTCTTTCAGGAGATGTTGCTGATTTCAAGCCTATTAATACTTGCCCTTCCCTGATTGCACTGTAGCCCTTCAGTGGACTGCTTTTCATCTGTAGCTTTCCTACTATGAGCTGAATTTTCTCCCCTACCTGGGCTTTTTTCCCACTCACCATTCAGAAACTTCAGACTTTTCTTTTGATAAAAGTACTCATAATTCCTTCCTTCCCCCACCCCCTCCATTATGGCCATATCAATTCCTAATTATCTGGCGGCATTCGTAAAGGATTCTTACTTTGCATCATTCATTCCGTCAACTGCTTCATAAACAAACATTTCTTGTAATTGTAAAACATCTACCTAGAAAGTTGAGGGAAAGGAGTGGTTTCTTTTTTCAGTGTTAATCAGAGAAAGACTGAAAGTGATGCCTTATGACTAACTTTTCAAGAAATGAGAAATGAAAAGAATTCATGCTGATGAAGTCTTTGTCTGACGTTGGTGGGTTAGCGTTAAGGACAGACTTCCAACATCTTTTTTCATTATCTTGACTAAAAATTTCATTTTCCAAGTGATGAAATTTAAAATTTCCAAGTTACGATAACCCTAAATACTGCAAAATATACTTTTGGATCCCAATTTACAGTTCATTTGGGAATGTGAAACACAGCGATGAATTATCACCTTGATGACCACAAAGGAGAAAAAGTGCTATGTTACAGTGAACCAAAATCAGTGGGAACACAAAGGGATGGGGGAGGGAGAGAAAACCATGATATATCTATGGACAAGAAAACAAGCATGAAAAACATTTCATTATTAGTATTAATTTTATTTTTTTCCAAGTGAAGGACAAAAAGAAATTCACATAAAGTAAGCAGGAAAGACAGATTTGTCTATCATAAAGGCAGAATAAATGCAGACTGCAGTGAGGACGGCTTACTTCATAACCTCCTTCCATCAATAAGGTGAGTTTTTTAAATCATTCTAGGGAGCAAGCTGCTTTGTTTCTTCTTCCATCGATGTTTATCCCCTCCATCCTCCATGCCCTTACCAAACTCCTGTTGGAAGATAATGCTCAAGGTCTGCAGCTACACAATAGAACAGGAGGCTGCAAGGGGAAAAGCTCAGTGCACTGTGTGACTGACCTCCAAAGATTAATTTGCCTGCTTTTCTTTTCTTTTTTTCTTTTCTTTTCTTTTCTTTTCTTTTCTTTTCTTTTCTTTTCTTTTCTTTTCTTTCTTTTCTTCCCTTTTCTTTTCTTTTTTTCTTTTCTTCTTTTCTTTTTTCTCTTCTCTTCTCCTCCCCTCTCCTCTTCTCCTCCCTCTCCTCCTCCCTTCTCCTCTCTCTCCCCTTCCTCCCCCTCTCCCTCCCCTCCCTCCTCCCTCCCTCCTCCTCCCTCCCCTCCCCCTCCCCTCTCCTCCCTCTCCCTCCCTCTCCTCCCTCCTCCTCCCTCTCCCCTCCCTCCCCCTCCCCTCCTCCCCCTCCCCCCTCCCTCCCCTCCCTCCTCCTCCTCCCTCCCTCCCCCTCCTCCTCCCTCCCTCCCTCCCCTCCCCTCTCCCTCTCTCTTCTCTTCTCTTCTCTTCTCTTCTCTTCTCTTCTCTTCTCTTCTCTTCTCTCTTCTCTTCTCTCTCTCTCTCTCTCTCCTCCTCTCCTCTCCTCTCTCTCCTCTCCTCTTCTCTAGAGAAAGAGGATACATAGGGAGGCACAGAAGGAGAGGGAGAGAGAATTCTAAGCAGGCTCCATCCTCAGCATGGAGCCCCCACACGGGGCTCAACCCCAGCTCAGTCCCACAGCTGTGATAGATAATGACCTAAGATGAAATCAAGAGTCAGGCACTTAACCTAGGGTGCCACCAAGGCACCCCTGCCTTTATTTTAAGTCGCCTGACCCCGGGATTTAATAGAATGAGTCTAGGTTTGCATGGTATCAAACAGAAGAAGCCAAATGGCAGAATCAACTTTTGATGCAGAAGACAATAGAAAAAGCAGATCTGAGGGCCTAGCCAGCAATAGTAGCCTCCATTTGCTGAATGGTTCTAGGCCTGGTTCCTGCTAAATGCTTTAAGGTTCATATCTTTGCAAAACATTATTATATGCATTTCTAAAATTAGAAACCTGAGACTCAGAGGAGTGGCTTGCACAGTCAGTTTCTCTCCACCATCCTACAACTCCTCTCTGATGTGATCTGTGCCTCTAAATCTGCTGAATAAAGAAAGCTTGAAAATTAAGTTAATTCATGTAGTAGATTAGGCTCATTTTCTTTTGCTGAGATCAGCAAACATCAAGAATTGCTACTCATGGGTTTTCAGAAAACCTTCACATACATGGAGAATGTTACTAAAATACATGCAAATCTTAAGTCCTTCATGTTTCTATTGCTGTACTGTCTCCTAGCCCTTTGGCTCTCTGAAATCATTCTTCAGAAATCTCTCTTTTTTTCTGCTCCTGCTTAGTTAAGATCAATTCTCAGTGAAAGCATGCTGTAGTCTTAAACATGTTGTTGTTGCTGCTGCTGCTTTTAAGTTTATTTATTTATTTTTGAGAGATAGAGAATGAGAAAGAGAGAGAGCATGAAGGAGGGACCGAGAGGGAAACAGGCTCTGCACCGTCAGCTTAGAGCCTGATTCAGGAATTGAACTCATGAACTGTGAGATCATGACTTGAGCCAAAATCAGAAAATGGTCACTTAACAGACCAAGACACCCAGGTGAACCTTAAACAAGTTTTTGCGCTTTTGTCTTTCTCTGGTCCCTTCCCTATTTTTATTGCCAATAATGAACAAGTGTCTTTCTTTCTCGTTGGCTACAGCAAATCCTGTCCTTGGTATCTCACAGTCAGTTACTATGTTAAATAGTATCTTAACTGTTTCAGGCAAGTGTCTGGATGTTTCCCATGATTTACCAACACGCTTGCTGGTAACAGCAAGAAGGTGTTCAGGTAGGAAATTTTAGAGAGATTAGGTTTTCCTGTTTACATAGTTTAGGCAGTAGTTCTATCTTGACACACTGGCTTTTATTTTGGTAATACATCAGAAGTGGATTTTATTTTAGTCACTTAGCTATACTAGTGCGCTATGACACAGTTCAAAGGAGTAGGATTTCTTCTTTTTTCCCTCAGGCAATAGAAACACAAAAGAAATCATGAGCCTAATTTGAATTGAAATTGAAAGGCTCCCCCTCCCCCACTCTTCTTCTGCTTGGTTTCTGAAGCCCAGTATAAATCCTTTATATCTATCGACCTGTTACCTTTGTGAGCTGTTAGCCAGCCAACTTATGGTCTCAGTCAGCATTTTAGGCCAGAATCGTGTTGATATCAAATTTTGCTTACGGATACAGATTGTTCTTGAACAAATTGTGGGAACAAAGGGCTTTGTTTAATCTTACACTCTGCTTGTGGTTTATAGGTGTTAAAAACATTTTCCCCAATAAGGGAACACCCAAAATACATGTCATTAGCCCTTTGGCAATTATGTAATAAAAATGAATGGATGGATCGTTACTTGGGCAATTCTAGAACTTAAAAACATTAGACTCTCCAAAAGCTTATCTACTGCCACTTTGAGTTGTATTTCCATGTGTCCAGAGTAAAGGCTATTTTATGTACTGTAGTATTCACTACCAAAATGTGATATCTAGGCAATGTCTTACATGATACTCAAGAAAGAAAGAAAGAAAGAAAGAAAGAAAGAAAGAAAGAAAGAAAGAAAGAAAAGAAGAAAGAAAGAAAGAAAAGAAGAAAGAAACAGAGAGAAAAAAGAAAAAGAGAAAAAGAAAACAAGAAAAGAAAAAGAAAAACTTTCCAGATAATTTGATTAGGCTTGAAGACAGCTTGTTATTTCAGAGATTTAAAAAATTTATTAGATATGAGTCATTATTCTAGGAAAATAAATTCAACTGGCCACTGAAAAGAAGGTAAGAATTGACTAAAGGAGCAGTTTGGTTGTTAAGGATGATTCTTAATGAATTAAGAACACTCAGGGAATAAAAAAGGAGGAGCACAGAAAAAGATATTGCTATCTGAATAATAGAACAGAATAGGATTTTGTAGTAGTATTTTCTGTAATTTGCTCCAATCTGATTGAAGAGGCGATTCCATAATGATTTTAATTCATGTTCCCAATCAGTAAGTGTTTCAGAGAAGGCTTATATAATTGGAAATAGGTCAGCCAGTGTTAGTGAGTGATTTACAATTGTGGAACACATTCTCGTCAAAGTAGGTCAGGTCAGTGTCCTGCTAAGCACGATTCCATTTGTGCAAGGAGCTCAGCTCTCACAACGCACATCTATGTGTCATGTGAAACAAGGAAGAAAAAAAGTTGGGAGTCACATAGAGTGCTTTCCAAAGTGATGAAATATGAGTTGCAATCCATTCAGTGGGTTTGGGTAGAATAATAAGACTAGCCAGTTGGACTTCAGGCAGGGATAGTAACTTAAAAATTGACTTTAAAGCAGAGTATCACTGCTGTGGCATCAAATACTTCAAAAGTGTAGCGAATGAGGTAATCTAGGGGGATGTTTAATTAGCTGCTATCAGTAAATAAAACACTTCTTAGGGCAATACATGGTTTAAAACAAACACAAAAAAGCTGAGATAATAATAAAGTACTGGACAAATACTTACAATTGCTTTAGAACCAACAACATTGGTAAGTAAATTTGATATTCTTATTTACTGCAATTTACCAAACTAGATGACATCAATTGTAAGGTTCATCCCAATTTCAGAGATGTTAGCTCACGGGAGAAGGAAAATGTCCGTTTTATGAAAAATGTCCTTCGATCAAGAGACACTTTTGACATCCCGGCCCCTGTAAACACACGTCTTTGCTATTGTAAGCAATAAATTATACTGTTGGGAGAATGTTATCTTGCTTATTCTTGTCCTTAATTCAGAAAGCATTTCTTATTAGATCATACGGATTGTATGGATCATGCCATGAAGCTGAGTCAGGGGTGATCAAAAGTCGCAAAGCACATAACCTGTGTGCCAAGTATTATGCCTCACCTTGGAGGGGGGCGTCCCTCCCAGTCCAAGGATCACCCTCTATCCTTCTGCAATACTGATTGGGTACATTTCCAGGAACCAGCAAGATGTAGAACCCTACATTTCCAGTCAACTTTAATATTCTTAAGGTGCTGGGGAAGAGATAAAATGGGACTGTCTTCCTTGTGTCTTCTTAATGCATAGACATCAATGCCTTTTCAGGGAGGGGACCTGGACATGGCTGCTCAGTGGCAGTTCAGTATTTGGTTGGAATGAGAAATTATAATGGATCAGAGGCTCTGGTTCTCCTGATTACCTCAATGATGGCCCCCACCATTTTATTCATATAGGCTTGGGGACTCCTTGTCTACTCGGTGGCCGGCATTTAGTTCCCCCAGATGGAGGTGAGAGGGACACAGCACTAGGAAGACTAAATGTTTACACCTGGTTGTCACATGTAGCCCATAGAACACCAACTTTTTCAGACTCTTCTTAACAAACCATAGTAAGTATACAGTACGTGACTTGTCAACACTATTCTGAAAAAGTTAGTGCATGTGGACAAGAAAGACAAGACAAGTAAGACTGTCTTTGTCTTATTCTATAGCTAGAGGCTTCCTTTAGGAAGGACATTTCTTAGAAAGGAAGGAAGCCGAGAGCAAATGTTTTGGATGTCTATATGACTAGATGTCTTAGCACTTTTCAATTTAGCACAAAAATAAACATTTTGGATGATAGTAACTGAACATATTAGATTACATTATTTGTGTTTGCCACTGAAGTCGAATTAAAATCTGTTCTGTAATTTACAAGGAGAAAGAGTTAAAAGCCTATATTCTGATCTGTTTTTGAAATGGTTAAAGTATTGCTCTGGACCATAAAACCAGGACCGTGGTTTGGAAACAATCTTTGATATTATCTGAAAATCTTCAAAACAAAATGCAAGTGTGGCCGTATTTTTTTTTTTTTTTTTTAGCTGATCTGCCGTACATGTATTTTAGTGTCTGTCTGACTGCGCTCAGATGTGGGTAAGCAAGTGGGGAGGAAAAAATAATGTTTCTTTACTCTGTGGATAAAAAGACTTCAAATTACGTGCATCTCACATTCTTTGGTAATCTGCCCCACATTCTGCACCATGATGTGGGCTAGATACTGCTAATTTGGTGTTTATTTCTTGGGCGAAAACAAGCTTTGAAGAGAATGCTGATACAGATAGGTGGTAATTTCTGAGCTGTGTGAAGAGAAATCGGTGATAACTCTCAATGAAGACCTCAAGGAGATTTCATCACAGTTACGGTGGCTACCCCTAAAAGCAATTGATTTGGGGAATCCCAAATTGTGTCCTCCCTGGCCATTATTGAGACATCAGTATCTACTCTCATTTTTTTTTCTTTTTCTGCTGAAAGCCATTGAGCTAGGAGGTACCATGTAGGCACCAAAGAGCTGAGCAAGGACTTTCAAATATTCATACTAAAGTCTTTGTAAGAAAGCTTACAGAGGAGGACTATATTCTGAGGACATCAAAGTCTCACATTTTACCTTCAAATGTATGTAATCGTTTGTTCTTGATGCCATACATAGGTGTTAATATAAAAATAAAATTTTTCCAACTTTTTACATGTAAACATGTTCACCCACATCACTTTATGTAAATATGATAACTTATACATGCTATTTTAATATAATTTCCTCTCCCATTTTCTTTTTTATTTGCTTCTTTCACCCATAGTCACCTCCTACCCCCTAAATTCAGGTTGATAACTTAGTGTGTGTCTTCTTATGTTTTTTTATGTGCTCATTGAATCATATACAACATGTATTTATTGATGTGTATGCACACTACACACATATGTGAATATGTTATATATGTATATATATACTATACACATGTATAAGCAAATACATACATAGGTCTTTGGTTTTTGTCTTTTATTTTGCAAAAATAGGATTATTTAATACATACTTCAGTGAATCTGGCTTTATTCACTCAATAACACCTTGTAGAAGTTTCTCTAAATCAACTAGTTACCTTCTGAAATCTTCCTCACTCTTTTTAAAATTTTTTAAATAAAGAAATTTTAAGTTTATTTCTTTATTTCAGAGAGAGAGAAAGAGAGAGAGAGGGAGAGAGAGCAAGGGGAGGGGGAGAGAACACAAACAGGGGAGGGGCAGAGAGAGAGAGAGAGAGAGGGAGAGAAAGAATCCCAAGCAGGTTCCATGCTGTCAATGCAGAGCCCGATGTGAGGCTTGAACCCACTAACTGAGAGATCATGACCTGTAGCCAAGATCAAGAGTTGGACACTTAACTGACTGAGTCACCCCGGCATCCCATCTCGTCATCTTCTCCTTCTCCTTCCTCTTCTCCTTCTCCTCCATCTCCTTCTTCTTCTCCTCCTCCTCTTCCTCCTCCTCCTCTTCCTCTTCCTCCTCCTCCTCTTCCTCTTCCTCCTCCTCCTCCTCTTCCTCCTCCTCCTCTTCCTCCTCCTCCTCCTCCTCCTCCTCCTCCTTCTTCTTCTTCTTCTAAATTACTACACAATGTTTCATGACATGGATACATCACAGTTAACTCAAGCATTCCCTATTAGTCGCCTTTCCCTCTATGAATTTCAGGGCAATAAATAAATGAGTGAATATATATATATATGTATATACATATGTATAATGATAAACGATGCTCTCCTCGGGGCTAGAATGGGAGTGCTGGGTTAGAGACTTCACATTTTTTTTAAATTTTAATAAGTGGTGTAAGATTACTTTCCAAGAAAGCATGTTTTAGGTCACAATTTTACCACGTTAATTTACATTAGAGTAGACACAAGTTTCTAAATACTTGCTCTTCACTGTGTGACCTGTGGACCAGAAGCGTTGGCATTGCCTGGGAGCTTGTTAGAAATGCAGAACCCTAGTCTTCCTCAAGATTTACTGAATCAGAATCTGCATCTTAATAACATCCTGGGTGATTCATATGCATTTTACCATCTGAAAATCACAGACGTTTTTATGTTTATTTATTTATTTTTGAGGGCGGGAGGGATGGGCAGAGAGAAAGAAAGGGAGAATCCTAAGCAGGCTTCGTGCTGTCAGTGCAGAGCCTGACGTGGGGCTCAAACCCGCGAACCGTGAGATCATGACCTGAGCTGAAATCACGAGTCGGATGCCTAACCGACTGAGCCACCCAGGCACCCCTGAAAAATTAGTTTTAAATCACTCGCAATCTGTGTTAAATTGGAAGGGGGTATATATTTACAGACTTCTTCTTTGGGATGATAATCAAGAAATCAGTAATAGTAGTTGACTCTTGCCAGTAGCCCTGTTGGAACAGCAGACAGGACTGGGATGGAAACTTGCTTTTTGCCATATATTTGTGTAATCCTGGAGCTTCTCCATGTGAATTTACTATCTATTTAGACAAATTTTAAGAGCAGCTTCTTGCCAATATAACAATTACTTTCCACTCTCAAAACTCCAGGGAAATAGAAGCTCTGTGGCTCCATGGATACTCCACACACACTACTGCTGGTTGTCATGTTAGTGCACACTAGTTTAAGAAGCGTGGTGGGAAAGGAAAATTCTCCAAGCCACATAGCTTGTTTTTGAGGATATGAGAATGTAATGATGTCACTGGGGATTTCTTTGTGGAGGGAGCATTTGACAGAGCAGGCGGAGTGAGTCAGTGTCATAGGGCACCTTCACTCTTTTTCTGCAAATTCCCCTAGTTGGAACTGTGATCACATCCCGGTGTTAAGTTTGCAATGATATATGATTTCCCAACACCAGAATATTGCACTAAAAATGTTGCAACTTATTCAATTTCTTAATATGTGAAAGTTCTCAGGTTTCTTGCAAATCTCTGAGAGGGGACAAGCAGGTGCGGAAACTCAAAGTGTCAGGGTCTACACTCATCTGCTGATACCAAGAGGGGAGAGGTGGAAGAAGAGTAGCCATGTCTGCCTCTTAAGGTTAGAAATGGAGCCTCCCCACCACCATGATGGTCCTGGAAATCCTCCTAGGACAAGAATCCCCCTCTATCTCAGTGATCCATTGTATATGCAACTTAATCATAGGAAACGTATTTTTAAAGTTTATTTATTTATGTTGAGAGAGAGAGATCAAGACCAGGGGAGGGGCAGAGAGAGAGAGAAAGAGAGAAGCTGAAGCAATCTCCACACTCAGCACAGAGCCTGGCATGGAGCTCAATCTCACCACCGCCAGATCACCACCTGAGCTGAAATCAAGAGTCAGATGCTTAACTGACTGAGCCACTCACGTGCTCTAATCATGGGAAACATTTCACACAGGCAAAACTGAAAATATATGGAAATTCTACACAGGCTCTGAAGGTTAAAATACATGAATCTTTTTGTTTTTTTTTATTTTGAAGTTTATTTACCTATTTTGAGGGAGAGAGAGCATATGCACACAAACTAGGGAGAGGCAGAGAGACAGTGAGAGAAAGAATCCCAAGCAGGCTCTGTGCTAAGGCAGATGAATCATGAACCCATGAATCATGAGATCATGCCCTGAGCCAAAATCAAGAGCCAGACGCCTAATGGACAGAGCCACCCAGGCATCCCCATGAATCTTTAAAATCTGGTTTCTCCAGGTGCCATTACCTTATAGGGTCCAAAGGCTTTATGTTAAGAAGAATACTTTAAACTTCTTTGGCTCCTGAACCTACCCACTCTGTCAGGACCACTGGTCTTCTGGAAGATGTTGCATAAGTATTTGAGGGAGGCTTTGGGAAGACTGAGATGGTTCTTATCTGTGCTCACAAACAAATGAGGCTGCCCAGCAAAGAATCTGCCATTTCTTACTTTTCACTGGGTGTTGCCCCTTTGCTCTGTGCACCACTGCTCCTGCTAGGAATGTTTATCCTCTATGGAGTATCCTTCTCTGAGGGTCACCAGCTGCATCTGGGACCCTGGAGTCCTAGGGTGTATGTGGAGGGGTCGTGGAGGAGATTGAAGCTGTGTGGCATTTTAGACAGGAGGAAAGAACTTTTTCTTTTGGTGGCATTCTCTTTTATTAGTTAATTAATTAATTATTTTAAATTTAATGTTTATTTTTGAGAAAGAGACACACACAGAGCACAAGTCAGGGAGGGGCAGAGAGAGCGGGAGACACAGAATCTGAAGCAGGCTCCAAGTTCTTAGTCATCAACACAGAGCCCAATGCGGGGTTCTAGCCCAGGAACCCCAAGACCATGACCAGAGCCGAAGATGGATGCTTAACAGACTGAGCCACTCAGGCGCCTTTGGTAGCATTCTCTTTTAGAGGCTCCTTGTCCCAGGGTTTTAGTGAAACAGCCCTTTTAGCCTTTACTTACAGTCCTCTTTCCTGAGGCCATAGCACAAGAGGGCTTTGCCAGGTGACAAATCCAAACATCAGAACGCACACTGTGGACATGACATTGTTACTGAATCTAGCTGCTCTTGCTCTTAGACTCAAGATGCACTTTATCTCAGGATTTTTATCTTCTGCATTTGGGCTTCTGACTTCCAGATTAAGGCTCTGTTAGGGTTTCTGTTACACTCTCCGTGGAAACTTTAGTTTCACAAGAAATAATAAAAACTGATTGCACTTCTCTGGGCCCTGTTACCTAAACAAGAGCATTTCATGGCTAAGCAGATATCATCGACTCAACTCTTTTTTTTTTTTTTTTAATTTTTAATGTTTTTTTTATTTTTTTATTTCTAGGAGAGACAGAGAGAGACAGCATGAGCAGGGGAGGCTCAGAGAGAGAGGGAGTCACAGATTGAAACAGGCTCCAGGCTCTGAGCTGGCAGTCAGCACAGAGCCCGACGCGGGGCTTGAACCCATGAACCGCGAGATCATGACCTAAACGAAAGTCAGACACTTAACCAACGAAGCCACCCAGGTGCCCCAATCATCGACTCAACTCTTGAGGGGCTTGCAGGGACAGGGACCCAGCCAGTTGCTCAATTATTGTCTCCATGGTAAGGCCAGTCCTACCTAGTCTTCAGCCATTTCTTGCTGTCTCTAGTGTTGTATCCTGTGCAGGAAAGAGCACCACACTTTGCCTCACAGGGAAGTTGAAGGAGATTGTTCTCCATTCTCAGGTCCCATGATGGCCCAGAACTGTTGCCCTCGTGCAGCCCAGCTGTGAGGTTGTTTGGTGCTGGTGGGGAGGTGTGAGGACAGGGATGGGGAACAAGAGGATGGGAGGCGAACAAGGGGAGTGCCTTCACCCAGAGCACCGCTAGAATCAGTAACAAGGTTTTCAAAAGATACATTTATTTTCCTAGGGGTTACTTCATTTCCCCCAAGAATAAAGGGAATGTGACGGTAGCCATAGAAGGGGACAGTGTGGGCATGGGGATACATCTTCTCACCATGTTCTTCTGTCTCTGGGAATTTCTGTGAGAAGAAGGGAGAACCTTAAAGTGAGTCCACAGCTAATTTGGAAATTTGGAAATAGATCCATCAGCTGTGGTTTCTAGAACAATAGTTTGATCACAACTGATAAGGGAGTAGATAGTAATCACCTCTTCAGTGGCCTTGTTGTGTTCTTAGTCATAGAGGGGAGGATGGCTGCAGGAAATTATGCTGACTTTTCCATTTTAACTTAGTCTTGCAGGTAAAATTGAGAGTTAGGCAAAAGTTGCATTGCTAGACAACCACCTAATGCAAAGGAATGTGTGGGCAAATGCATTGACAGGTTGGTGATGTTTGTGTGCTTATTCTTAGACCTGTTCCAGGTTACCACTTCCAGGTTTCCTCAAGGCTTAGCCTCGTCCCATACATGTGTTTAATATCTCCCTTCTATCCTTCGATGTCTAGTATGGGTGGGAGATGCAGGCGATAAGACAACAGGCTGTAGCGGGGGGTGTACGTCTGATCTTGGTCAAGCTGTGCACTCTGGTGGGGGGCTCAAATGCTTGGCAGCCTAGAATTGTAGAGCAATGGCTAGAGAATGTTGGCTGCAGGTTGTCTTCCTTCTTCTGATTATTTTATTTTTTCATCCACATGGTTTGAGTGTCCAGATATGCTGAGGAAAGCCACATCAAGTCTGCTGTACATGAGTGGGCAGCTGGTGTACTGCAAAAATGCAACTAGTTAAGAGGAGAATGGGGGCCGAACTATATTCACTAATTGGTTCTGTCCTGACATGTGCTGTATGAATCTGAAGGAAGGGTTGTCTCCCAGAAGGGATGTCTTGTGGGGAGTCACACAAGGTGTTGTAGGAGCTGGTTGTGGCCCTGTACATATGGTTTTAACTGCGAAGCATTGGGTTTGGATTTGGCTGCCTCTACCTGCTGCCACAACCACCCTCTGACTCACCTGGAATGGCCCACTTTGGGGAACCTGACAGTGGAAAGTGGACAGGCTATGGGTCACCTATAAGGCTCATGAATATGATTTGTTTGGTATCTGTAGAACCAGCCCACATACGTTTTAAAATATTTGAATTAGTTGTCAATATTTCCAATTTCAGTTTGCATAAGAATGAGAATTTCTGGCTTCTCACAGTACTGCCAGGCAACATTGGGAAGCAGCCAGGTCATGTGGGACAGCCCTCACCAGGCCCTCTGGCCTCTCTGCCATTGATGATGAAGGTTAATTATGTTTGTCATGGTACACGTGCTCTATTTTCTTGTAGTAGAATTAAGAGAAAAGTGAAATCTATCCTGTGCTCTTTTGAAAGTGAGAAAATTAGAGATAGACTAAGAAGCCATGTTTTTAAGAAATCTGATCTGCTACCATATTTTTCAAATGTCTGCCAGGGTACTCTAGCATTTGTATTTGCAGCCTGTGTTCTCATATCAGATTGTCTGAGCATCATGCAGTCAAAAAAAACTGGAGAAATTCAGTTAGAGACCATGCTCCTTCAGTTGGCCATTAAATTAAGCTATTAGACTGACAGAGGAAACTTGATTTGTCATGATGCCTCTACAAGGGAGGGCTCAGGAGGGGAAGAGTATTCTGGAGGTTCATTCCTTTCACTGTCCTCGTTCTAAAGTACTTATCAGGAAAAAGTGTTTATGCCCTTCTGGCTGAGTGGGGGATGGGGGTGGGGTGCGGCGCTAGATGGTGAGTGGACCACATGTGTCAGGACAAGTGAAAGAGACGTTGTGATCAGATTTATGGAGATCCGAATGCAGAGAAGGAAAGATAGTGAAACTGGCAACATAGGTGAGGCAAGCCAGGCTGCCACAAAAACGTCAGGTATGTAGATGAGTGGATTCATCTTTCATAAGCCAAGGCCCCTGATGGCAAAATTCCTTTAGTTGGGAGGCAATGCTCAAGGGGCAGAGGGTTCAAGAGACAGATTCTTAGCTGAAGGGAGCTCCGAAGGACTTAATCACATGGCTATACCTATAATGCCTGTACCTGATCCACAGATGAGAGAGAAGCAGTGCTGTTGGAGGATTAGGGACAAAGACTCTGGAGGCAAATCCCTTCCTTTCCTGGTAGGAATCCTCACCCCTTAGCAGCCATGTGGGTTGGGGGAGCTCCTTAACCCTTCACACCTCAGCAGTGAGAAAGCAATAGACCAACCGTAGGAGTTGTATGTAGATGAGAATTAAATGAGTCCGTTCATAGAAAGTACTTAGACAGTGGCCGGCACGTGTCAAATACTCAAGAAGCATTTATGACTGACTACCTGCTTGCTAGCTCTCCCACCTCCCTTAGGAAAATGCAATATTTAGAAACGTGGTTATCAGCTTGGAGAAAATTGTTCTTTACAAGAAATAACAGCAGCACAGTTTTATAAGTGGCACCTTAGCAAATTGTAAAGGCTCCTTCCAAACAATCCCACTGGCACAGTGGGTAAACTTTGCAAAAAGCAGCTCAATTCAGTAAGAAAATGTAAAGGTCTCCTGTAGCATGGTAAAGCTAAGTGAGGTCTTCCAATGCAGGGCACTCTTTCTGTAGATTCTTATGCAAGGGCCCTGGTGGCAACGGCTCTCATTGATTTATGGGGACTGAACCATGAAATGGGCTCAAACAGTGAAAATAGTGGGAGAGAAGTCAGACCTCAGCCTTCGAGCGCATAGTGAGGTCTGCCACGGGCAAGAAGGATGTTGTGGTTTCAGCCTGGTTTGTGGGGGCACAGCAAGGTGAGGCTGTTTCAGACAGTGCTCAGTGTCGCTGTCTCCCTGTGGTTAGCGTGAAGTGAGCAAAGACAAAACAGCGTTTGCTTGGAGCTCAAGCACTCAGGGCGCTGCTTTGAGCCCAGGGTGGCCCTTTTGGGGCTTTAAAATGCAGCCACAAGACTCTAGTGGCATCTCTTTCCAGATTTGTTTTGACAGAGACTTAAAAACAAAATTTCATTCCGTTCTTATGCTAAGAGTCTGAGAGTGAATGTGCTCGTCGATTTGTTTATCCATGGCTCAACAGAATCTTTGGTGATGCCTCTAGTAACAGAGGATGCCCTCCTAAGTCTGTTAGAGAGCATGAAAAGTATTATGGGCTGAAGGAGCTACTCCAATAAGCAATACAAATTCATTATGAAGTCAAAAATGCCAGTAAAATAGGAGAGGAGATGGACTGAGTTGCAAAAGGTGTTGGGGCACAGTTAGGGCCCTTGGTTTAGATAAGATGGGTAGGGTGTGGGGGAGGGGTTTAGATGGAGCCCCGCTGGTGGGATCTGCTGGGCCAACCTGTTCAGGGTTAGACCAGGCTCCAGATCCTCAAAGGAACTGATTGAGATAGAATTATTGTTTCTCATTAGCATCTGTGTGTCAGTCAGCCTCTAGCAGATGTACCCTAATGTCACTCAACCTGTCTTCTCCAGATCTGCAGGGAGCCTTTGAGGGAGGAGGAAAATGACCCTTTTACCACTTCCCTACACATGCTGTCACACACATACACACACAAATAATCCTAAAAAGATGAGATCAATTCTCTCAATAGACCTAGTGTAAGTGGCAAATATGATGTAGGAACATATTTACTCTAAAAAGTTGCTCTCACCTTTTAGAATTTCTAGTAAAAGGAGACATCTGTCTTCATTCCTTACTCCATTCCACTTTTATTAAGTATCTACTATGTGTCAGAGACTATATTAAGTGAAGCTGAGTGTGAGAAAAAGATGATCAGTATAGAGTTAGGCCCTAAATAATCTTCTTTTTTAAAAATATAATTTATTGTCAAATTGGCTTCCATACAACACCCAGTGCTCATCCCAACAAGTGTCCTCCTCAATGCCCATCACCCACTTTCCCCTCTCCCCCAATATTCTAAGTTGTGGAATTTATTTGACAGCAAGGGCTCAGAAGGAAGGTTTTTGTTTATTTAAACAAATTTTTGAAAATGTTTATTTATTTTTGGGAAAGAGATAGAGTGAGAGAGGAGAGCATAAGCAGGGGAGCAGCAGAGAGAGAGGGAGTCAGAATCTGAAGCAGGATCCAGGCTCTGAGCTGACAGCACAGAGCCTGACTTGGGGCTCAAACTCACAAGCCATGAGATCATGACCTGAGCTGAAGTCAGGCGCTTAACCGACTGAGCCACCCAGGCGCCCCGCCTGGGAAGGTTTTTAAAGAAAAGTGTGACCTTCTTAAGTGGTTTCGGGAAGATTATTTTGGGAGTAATGCAGAGGCTGGACTAGGGTAGAAAAAAGGAAGATGTGGAAGATACAGAAAGTAGAGGGTCAACTGAGGGCTATTCAAGAGTCTAGAAGAAAGATTTTGAGGGCTTTTGAAATAGGGTGACACCTGGTAAAGCTGAGAGGACAGATGTGAGACACATTTATAAGGAGCAATGAGATTTGGGTGTAAAGGGAGAGAGACCATGAGGAAGCAAGGACTCGGTCCAAGTGTCAGAGTGTCAGAGACAGGAGAACTGCACCCGTTGCCATTAATGGAGAATGGGATGTAAGAAGGACGACTTCTTTCCAGAAAACCTGAGATGGATGGGGCCATAAAGCCATCCTGCCAAATGCTCCAAGTCCGTATCTCATCTTCTTCCTCTGTAGCCCTCCTTTAGGGAGCAATAGGCAGGCTTGGACACGGTAACAGCCAAGTGGCTGAAGTATGGTACTGGGCTCCACAGGTAGGGCTTCTAGTACGAGGAATAGGGGGTGCTTACACAATGGGATAAGCCCTAGTCAACGTTCTCTAAAGAAAGATGAGATCCATACATGATGAAGACCAAGCTGAAAAGGCCCTTTGAGGAGATGGAAGTTGGGGTAGCAGAGCTGAGAAGCTGATTGAGATAGAATTGCAGTAGGAGCACGACAAGGGGCAAGTTCTCGACTCCTGTCATGGCAACCACCTGTCCTGACCCATGGCACTCTGCCTCTGTCAGAATACTTCTGGCAAGGAGAAACCTGTAGTGTCTATCATGCTGCAGTCTTTACTGCTGGTGTTGGTTTTTCCATGGGGACTGCAGAGAGTACTCCTTTGTCCCGTGGGCTGGAAGCTTTTCCACTCAAGCTTAGGGCTAAGGGGTTTGAGTTTCCTCACTTTTAAAAAAACAAACAAACAAACAAAGCAGTTCCTCTGCATATATAAAGTCTGCATATATTCAAGTGTGTGGCCAGGAACTGAACACAGAATTGCAGCTGAGGTCTGACTACCATAGATCAGAGGAAAATCAGCGTCTCCCTTACAACCACTGATGCTCTGAGGGCACTGGATTCCTCAGGGGCCACATTACACAGCAAATTAAAATCAATTTACTTTGAACAAAAACCTTTGTTTTTATTTTTAAACACACCTCACCCAGACTTCCTCCATCCCGTGCTTGTGCAATTGGTGATTTGTACATAAGTTGAGCAAACTGGCTAAGAGGATGGCTTCTGGTGTTAATATTGAGTTCCTAGTCTGTCTATTATTTACCAGCTATGTGACTTCGGGCAAGTTAATCTTCTCTTTAAATGCCATTTTCATTATATATAAATGGAAATAATGAGAGTACCTACCTCACAGAGATGTGAAAATTGAGACAATGCTTGTAAAGCTCTCAGCACAGTGCCTGCCTCATAGTAAACCCTTAAAAAGAGCAGCTATTATTATGTACAGTCACCTATTATTAGTACCTCAACCTTGTTATTGCATCCTCTTTCTCTTATTAAATATAATTTGATTCAAATCTCTTCCAACATTGTGTCAACCATAATTATAGTTCACCTGGATCCTACATCCCTCTTTGAATTTCTTTGTTGATGTTTTGTATCACAGAGATCGATAAGACAAACATGGGCATTAGTTTCCATAGCTAGCAATCTCTTGAGGGAGAGAGGTAATGAATAATTTGTGTGATGAATCTTTTGTGTCCCTCCACTGGTTCCAAATTCCATTGTCCTTGTATTCAGTCCATATTTGTTTACTTTGTTCCCAAGGAAGTCATGAATAATCCTGTAAACATCACAATGATACCCAGAGAAGTGCCCTAGGATAAGAGACTTCCATGTCACAAAGGCAATAGCTGGAAGTCATAGTATTAGTGCAAGAAAAATGATTTGAAGATAGTGAGGCATTCCCTAGAATTTTAAGACTTTAACGGCCCTTGGGTGGATGAATTCTAGAACATTCTTCCTTTGTCTGGGAGAATCCCATGCAACCTCTTGTTTCAGTGTGAAGTTCCACGCCTTGCCTGCTCCAAGACCTGTGTGGGAGAGTTCCTTTTATAGCTCTAGGGTCATGCCCAGTCACAACATCTGCTTAGTCTTGATGATGATTATGAGATTGTGACATGGTAGCAACACCCACCAGGGAGACCTTTCATGTGGTGGTTGCTCTCCTACTGCTTAGATGAGTCAATGGGCCTCAGGAGGCAGATTCTGCAATTTCCTTATTTAACAATGCTATGCAAGAATATTAGAACAGCAAGGGATACTGTCAGCTCTGCTTTTAATTTTTTTCTATTGGAAATTAGTGCTGCCTTGTCTTGTTCAATCCTTGATGAAATGTAGATTAGTTTACTGCCTGTGTCATCATATTATTTTATTTATTTGAACTCAATTTTCAGATATTCCTCTCCTTCCTTCTCTAGAAAAACTAGAAATATCTAGTAATAACTACAACTGCCTGTGAACCTGCTGACTTGAAATGTGGAAATCTCTGGCAGAGTTTCTATCTCATCTCTGTGCCTCTGGATCACCATCCATCATTTCAAAGACAAGGATTCTGGTAATGGAGCCCACAAGAAGGAAATTAAGGGAACATCTCACTGTCCAGAAATAGAATATAAATCTTACTAACAATAGAAATTGTCTTCAGATTACTCACTGGTAACAGTGATCAATCTAAATGTGATATTTCCACCCATTTTGCATAAATGTATAAATACAACTTAGAGTTGGCTATGATTTTGGTCTTAGATTCTGGAGCATAGCAATAAAGAACACAAGAGAATCTCTGACTTCATTGAACTTACAACCTAGTGGAGCAACAGGCAAACAAAAGAATAAACATGTAGTTTGTCAGATGTAAATAAGTACAATGGAAAAAATTATGTTATCATGCATCCAATAAACCGTTGGGATGCAAGTTATTTCTATTTTGTATTACATGTTGAGGGAAGGCCTTAGTGATAAAGTATCATTTAAATAGGCACCTAAAGGAAGTGAGGGAACAAGCCATGCAGGTTTGGGAGAAGATTATTCTAGGCAGAGAAAAAAGTATATGCAAAAGTCCTGAGACAGAAGTATGCGGGTGTGTTCTAGGATCAACAAGGTAGATTTGTCACTTAAGTAGAGTGGGCAAGGGGCAAAATACCAAGAAATGAGATAGAGAGGTAGCAAGGGGCAAGCTCAAGGTGAGGACTCAGGCTGATCCTACATGAAATGGAATGCTGGCAGAGTGTTGGAGTGAGGGATGACATGACCTCACTCGTATCATGAAAGGTTCCCTCTGTTGGCTTGGATATGTTGAGTTTGTGATGACTATGAGCCATCAATATGGTAATCAAATGGACAGTAAGAGAGAAGTTTGGATTCCAGGGGTGAGAAGAATAGAAATGTGTTAGCCTCTGTAATATGCACAAAGTAATGGAAATGGATGAGTCATTCAGGGAACTGACTTTAGATGGAGGAGGCTGAGTTCTAAGGCTCTTCAACATTTGGAGGTTGAGTAAAAGAGGAGGATCCAGCAGCCAAAGAGCTTCAGAAGGAGCAGTCACAGGGGAGTAAGACCACGAAGGGGTTTCAGAGAAGGCCCACCACTGAGAATACATCATCACTCACTTAGAAAGAAAACATTTTCTTGAGATAAAGTATCATTGAACTTGAGTCACTAATATATACAAGGAAAAAGATATAATAGTGTAAGTGTATCCATCTAAATAGGGAATATTATATTCTATTAGGAAAGGATTAGGAATAGATGACAGGAGCATGGCTGTACCAGCAGCTGATGATACAGCCTTCTCTTTGGCTTGTGTGGGATGAACCTTGGAATTTTACTGCATGTGGAGCCAGAACTACAAAATGTACATATCAGTACTTCCCTGATGTGGAGCTTTGGGGGAATTTCCACGATATTTGCCTGCTGTAGGTACTTCTTATGGGGATTGTTCATGACTTATGTGTGTGTTTATTTTTGAACACACTGTTCTGGTATCTTTTATTTTCAGAATCACTTCAAAATGCACTCCTTCTTACTTTAGATTTTTGTTCTGTATTTAAGGTTTATTATAGAATATTCTCCGAGTTAAGGAAGGCCCCCTTTTCACTGCCCCTAATAGCCAGGTCTAAGTCATTTCTATACTTACAATGACAACACATATGACAAACATCATGTTTACATTTGATGTTTGGAAGATTCATTGCCAAATTATAAAAATCACACTCTTGTTTTCATTTCTTTTCCTCTGTAAGTCTTGAAGGAGATCTCTCTCCATCACTTCCTTGTACATGCTCACTCCTTTGGAGAATTATTTTAATATCCTAAGGGAAGAGATTAAAAGAGAAGTAACAGACCTTAATAAGTGACTTAGGTTAAAGATCATGTAATATATAGCAGTGATTAAACAGTAAGTTGTTTTGATTTTGATACTTTAAGAAAATGGTTCTCTATTTAGTTTAAATCTCACCCTGCAACTTACTGGTTGTACCCTTGGAAAGATATCAAAGATCTTGGAGCCTTTGTTTCCTAATCTAATAATGACTGGAATTGTCACATTATATTAAATAACACTTATAAAAAGTAATTTGCACAGTTTGGCACATAATGAAGAAGCCTAAGTGTTACTTCCCTACTAATGAAAAAAACATATTCATTTTGTATTAATGGAAATTTCTAACACCAGATCAACCATGTCTATAGATTTATAGAATTTTAGATGAGTAGTTACTTTGAGAGGAGAAATATCTCATTTCACCATTTAAAAAATATTATAAATAAATCATTCTGCTTTTGGCCATTTAAAACAGCAGTGTCTTACATTTTAAATCAGTCATTGAAAAAATAAATGTTTTAGGGGTGCCTGGGTGGCTTAGTCGGTTAAGCGTCCGACTTTCGCTTGGGTCATGATCTCGCGGTTCGTGAGTTCAAGCCCCACGTCGGGCTTTGTGCTGACTGCCAGCTCGGAGCCTTGAGCCTGTTTCAGTCTGTCACTCCTTCTCTCTCTGACCCTCCCCTGCTCACGCTGTCTCTCTCTCTCCTAGAAATAAATAAAACATTAAAAAAATTAAAAAAAAGAAAAAATAAATGTTTTAATGACAAACTAAAATAATAAATTAAAAAATAAATATTTTAATATTATCAAAATGTAGAAGGGATAGGAACACATGTGAAAAAATGTAGAGTTATATTTATGTAGTTTCTTTTTTTCCCTCACAAATTTAGGGAAATGTTCTAAGAATGTAATTTTCTTTGCTTCAGAGCTGAGTTCCAAAGGTTTCAGTTTGACTGAGGTCATTTTACTCAAGAAGATGGGAGTTAGTTCACTATCTGAGCTGACCCCTGCTGAGTGACACATACACTACTTATTATCAGTCGCTGCCAGGAATCATAGTGAATCATTTTCTTGTGAGACCTTGTTCTTTGAAAATACAGATTTCCTACAGACAGAGGTCAAACTCAAGTGAACTAAGTGAAAAAGAACAGCCGCTCCTAATTGTCAATACTATGTCTTCTTTGACGAAAGAGTATTTACACTAACTAATACCAACTGCTGACTGTTCAGTTGGGGATTAAAGAGTGAGCTGACCTGTAATTATCTGACACTCTGCAGCATGGAGAACATCATCAGCTGCAGATGTTTAAACAAGCCCGGGCTAAGTCTGCAGTTGAAGCCAGAGACCATAATTTTCACTAGCTGTTAATGAAAGAAAGCTGAGAGGGTTTGGAAATGTTTGACGTGAGTGCTTTGAAAACACAAGGCAACAGCAGCCATCATGTTTTGTTATAAATGAGAGGATTGGAAAAAACTTTAAAACTTTTAAAAACTTTAAAAGCCAGATACCCTGAAGCCACAATGGGATGAAAGTCCCTTCAAGTCACCCGTAATAATTCATATTTTGTCCTCATGTAATTGGGTTCTGACTCATTTGCTTCTCAGGTATTCTCCTGTGACATTCAGATTTTAATGCTAAAAGATTTTTTTTGTTATCTTCTATTGAATAGAAACCTTAATTTTAAGCATATATGCTTGATTTGCAGGTTTGCTGAAAAATAATTTACATTGACTTCAGCATGCGTTTACTATAAGAAACTATACTTGTTAGGTTGGTATAGAAAATCAGGTGTTCACTTACATATGCAAATATATTGGTCATAGGAAATTAATTGATTTTGGTCACTAACAACTCAGTTACAGTATCCACATTGATTTTGTTACATTTATTTAACCAAAACATTTTCTTAATAATTTAGGAATATTACTTGAAATTACCTCTTTGTATAAGATCTATGAAAGAAGTTAAATAACTGACTTTAATTGAATAACTATAAGATCCAGCACAACATCTGGAATTTGCACTGGGATTGACCACACAGGGGTTTCTGGGACATGAGTTTGGACTCTCTGTCATCATGGCGCTGCAACATGGAAAGCCTTTTCTTTCTTTCCAAAGAGCAGACACTGAATTCAGGAGAGGAAGTCCCAGCTTATTTATTTATCCACATATAATTTCACGTGGCTCAGAAATATTTCTTAGGCACTGCAACTACCAACAAAACAGCAACAGTAATAAGAGTAATGATAATCATAATGTTTAACATTTATTATTGGGTGCATTCTATCTGCCAAGCACTAAACTAAGCACTTTATATGTACTAAGTCATTAAATACATACAAGAGCCCTATGAAGTACATATCATAACCCGTTTTACAGATGGGGAAACCAAGGCACCATGAGGTCACTTGGCCAAGGTCACTCAGTGAATAGGTGTGAACCCAATCAGTGTGGCTCTTGGGCCCACTCTCTCAACCATAAAGCCAGGATAGGATGCCTCCCAATAGGAGCAAAAATTAAACACGCCAAAATGACTACGAATAGTTTTTTCAAACACATGTTGCAAAATGTTGCTGCTTCCAAACACAAACTTTGTAAACAGAGCTATCAGGCAACAACCTTCACTTCCCACTGTTTATAACAGCAAACAACATTTTAACCTGAAAAACCACATTCTAGCTTTTGCTCTGCTTATCTTGAAAGATCTTCAAATAACATCACTGTGGTTAAAGTTCATTTTAAAATGTGATCTATTTACTTCTCCATGGATATCTGGAGCAGAAATGGTGACAGGATGGGTCTGATAGAAACTGAATCTTCAGAGATTTTTTTTCTTTTCTTTTATTTTTTTCTTCTTCTTCTTCTTTTTTTTTTTTTGGCACAATGAAAATGAGAATAGAACATCTTACTGGAAAGGAAAGCTCTTTCATTTTAAAATATCAGAGTTTAGGCTTTTTAGGTCACGGTTTCATCTCTTCAATTCACAGTCATATGAATGAGTCCCAATTATGTAGTCCTCTGTCCACCCATGGCTTTGAGGTGGAGGGCCAGGCAGGAGAGGTGAGGGTGAAGAAGGGAGATGAAGAAGCTAATTCTACAGACGCAGTCTTGCGACGAAGGAATACACGGAGAGACTGCCTGGTAATAGACAGGCTTGCTCTCTTTCTGCTGCTGGAGTGTCAGGCGATAATGATCTAGGGAGACTGACTCATAGGAGGTCAGGTGTCTTGTGCTGGTAGGCTCTTGCTTAGAGGGGTGCTGCACGCCAGGGAGATTTGGGGAATGTGCGGAGATGGTGTTGGTCGTCAGTATGCCCAAGTGCTCCTGGGATAGAGCGGCCAGTGGCCCAGAATCCTGCCCTGCTGGCGATAGTCCTGTGCAGAGAAACTGCACTGTCCACAATGTCAGTAGTGAGGTGTACAGCAAGTTGATCAAACTCCTTCCAAACTGAGGGAGATATGTACATTAAAAGGATCCCCATGGACTCCAGCTATTCCTAAGAGTCAGGACTCCTTTTCAAAGGGCTGACTCTCAAAGGCAGTCATCCATTGGCTGTTCTCTTAGGAAAATGCTGAATAGAATCTTCTCTGCAAGAAAATCATATTTAGTCTGGCCAGAGTAAAGATGTTCCCAAATCTGACTTTTGTAAGGAGTTTTCTTCCCATTAGGGGAGGAAATAATTGTGGCATCATTTTATGTTTCTACTGGCTCCTGGTAATATAAGATAAATTCTAATATACGTAATTCCAAGGGATTTTGAAAACTATTTTACAGATTCAAAATAAGAGGGCCGTTCCCTGACACATAGGACAGCCATGTAAGATGAGATGCAGTCAAAGGTGATGTGCCTCTGGAACTTACCTTCTACAGAACGACATCTGCCCAGAAGAAAGCAAAAGGGGGGTTGATTCTCACAGATGGGGACACTCCTCCATCCTCTCTTGCTCTCCTCTCTCCACCCTTTTTTTTCTAGCTCTGGTGTGCTCTGTCCCACCCCCACAAACAAATTCTAGGGTCACACTGACCTATGCCCTCCTCCTCCTAAGTGGGGAGGAAGTCGGTCTTCATTAATGGAAATATGAGATAGAAGAAACTGAAAAGGAACACGTAACATATCAGTTTCGATGCAAACAGTAAATGTTTGTGGAATGTATGAGCACAGCAACTTGGAATGCTTGCCAACAAGTTTCCAGATATTTTGGCCTATTTATATAAAGAGACACAACTTTGTTTTTTTTTTGTTTGTTTGTTTGTTTTTTAAATTTGTTTCTAGGAGAGAGGAGAGAGAGAGACAGCGTGAGCAGGGGAGGGTCAGAGAGAGAGGGAGTCACAGACTGAAACAGGCTCCAGGCTCTGAGCTGGCAGTCAGCACAGAGCCTGACGCGGGGCTCGAACCCACGAACCGCGAGATCATGACCCAAGCGAAAGCCGGACGCTTAACCGACTAAGCCACCCAGGCGCCCCGACACAGCTTTGTTTTTAAGAGGCCAATTAAATGATGTGTTAGAGAAGCAATGATATGGTTAAGAGACAAAGAAACACTTAGGGATGAAGTTGCTATCACATCACGTCCCTGCTCAGAAGCCTCCTGGAACCCCTTCCCCCAGGCAGTCCTGTGTCCACGCCTTTGCACAGGCCTTTCCTTTTCCCTACCATGCTGTCCTCTCTCCACCCCAACAGTAGAATCCATGAAGACCTTCTCTCTTCTCCCTCCACTTTCAAAAATCCTGGCCATCTTTGACGACTCAGCTTCTAGAACAAAAAAATGTCCTATGTTTTGAATTCCTGTAATGTTGTTCTTGGTGTGGTTTACCTCGTATCACTCTCTTGTAATTCTTCCATGTAAAAATTCTCTTACAAACAGAAGTGGAGTTTGCTTGAGAACAGCAACTGAGTTTCGTACTCATTTTGTCTCCCATGGAGCCTTGGATTGCTAGCCTTGGTGGTCGGTGCTCAGTTGTCAAGAGTAAGCACAGCAGCCATCATTTCTGAAGTCCTTGCCGAGTGTCAGACACCCCACCATGTGCTTTCGGTGCCCGAGCTCATTTCATTCGCAATGCAACCCCCTCTGTAGGAATGGCTGTTATTCCCATTTAACAGATGATAGAGTCAGGATAAAGAGAAAGTTTAAGTCAGGACTCTAGTAAGTAGTCTACCTGAGATTCAGTCCCATGACTTTCTGATCCCTGAGACTGTGTTCCTAAATGCTGTCATCACACTTCACTATTAGATGAGGGTCTGCTAGCTTGTTAGAAATTGATTTCAATTATTACCTACATAAGAGATACAATTTACATGCAAAAAGATCATCAATTTAGAACAAACAAATTTAGGTCTGAAGATATTCACCACTGAATGGTCTCATTTCTGGGTATAGGAGGTTATCACTGACAAGTCAGGAGAAAGGCACCTTAGAATCACCTTCATTTTATCGAAGTGAAAGTGCTTTTTTTTTTTTTAATGTTTTATTTATTTCTAGGAGAGAGAGAGAGACAGCGCGAGCAGGGGAGGGAAAGAGAGAGAGGGAGACACAGAATCCGAAACAGGCTCCAGGCTCTGAGCTGGCAGTCAGCACAGAGCCCGACGCGGGGCTCGAACCCACGAACCATGAGATCATGACCTAAGCGAAAGTCGGACGCTTAACCAACTAAGCCACCCAGGCGCCCCGAAGTGAAAGTGCTTTTATCTTAAACTCAGCACGCCCTTAACAGTTCAAGGAATAACCAGCAGGAGCCAAAGAAAGAGACTCCATATGGTTGAACTTGTATGTGAGGGAACTGTACACCTTCCATAGTCTGCCCCTGATACCTTGTCCCTTGCCATTGAAGACCTGGCGTTGCCATGGTGAACACACATTCAATGCATGAGGTAGAAATCCATTGGGTCACTGTGATCCCTGAACTGTGGCTCTTCCTTTTTTCCTTCCCTCCTTCTATGGTGGTCTATTCTCTATGAGTTTTGTCCTCGGTTTCTCCATCTTGGACAGCGTTTCCCTGATGGAACTGACATCCAGTCTTTTGTGTGGACTGGGGCTGTATGCACTATATAGACAATGTGCACCGTGATTAGACAGAATGACTATGTCAGCACTTGGGGACATAGTCTCCTCATAGTCTCCTTAGTTCTCTTTGGCAGGGGAGGATTCTATTCTCCATACTCCTCAATCAATTGGCTAGTTATTAGATGGCTGGAATGATCTGGAACTCTGCCTCTAATCCAGCTTTAGTCTCATCTACTCTGGCCTTCTGTCAGATCCAAGAAAGCCCCCTTCCTAATGAGGCAGTTCCATAACGTTAACAGTGTCCATAACTGATAGCTACCTCTACTGTTCCTGGCCTTGCTGCCGGCTGGGTATCACAGGCTGGCTTCTCTGACCTGATGCTTTTGCCAGCTTGGCTTATCCTGACCCTGATTTGGCCAACACCAGCCTCTCTCTCCCCCATCTCTGTAGTTCACATTGGAGATGTCCCACCATGCCCTGATCCTAAGTGCAACTGAATTAGGACACTTTGGGATAATACTCACAGGGATTTTATAGTCTGAATAACTTGAAATCAGGTCTTGAATAAAAGGATGCTTCAAAACAACAGCAACTCTTACTGGCTCAAGATTCTTGGCACCTAGGTCTTGAAATACTTTCACGAAGTTCTTTAAAGAAGAAAAAAAATGAAGTTAATTAACGTCACAATCCTGCAGATGTTAAAAACTCATTTTACTTAATAAAGGAATTTGCCATAATTTCTGTACAATGATACATTTCAGAGCAATTCCATGAAGCTATACTAAAATTTGAGGGTGAGTTTTCTTATGTACAAGTTACCCCTTTTTTGAAGGAATCTAACCAACCTCTGAGTCAGCATTCTCTATCTGTAGGTGGCTGGTGAATCTGTTAGCATCCTGTACTTCTTTCCCACCTCGGAACACTTTGAGTAGTCTTTCCATAGAAATCTTTTCAGTGTTTGCATTTTCAGGGATTTCTTCTTCCTTCTCCTCCTTTTCTTCTCTTAATTCTCTTTCCTCACTCATGAACTTTCCCTCAAGTTCAGGATATTCCTCAATTGGGCTCATATCAGTAAAGAAGGAGGTCTGCATGATTCAATGAAGATAATATGAAGTCAGACTGAAGACTTTCCAGTAATGGAGACACTTAGAACACACCAATGTTGTCACACACTTTTCACTCAATGAAGCGATGGTGCCTCCCACAACCTAGCCAAACAAAGTAGAGAAGAGCACGTGCTATCTGAACTAGAGATCACATCACGATTCTAGAGCAATTCTGCCTGTGGATACAGACACCACTATGTGGGATGTGTCTTGCTCACCTTCAAAGATGTTTCAGTTCACTGGACTGCGAGGCATTTTGGAGTCTTCCATAAATGGACACTGGAGTGAATTAGTGTGACTGATGTCAGACTTCTGCACATGAATGTAGATTTTTAAAGGATTTGCTTTGGAAACTGACTGTAGCTGAGAAGTTATGGCAAGTTAATTTCTCAAGCTTGATAGATTCTAAGAGCTTCAGAAACATTTTTTGTATACCAGAGGTTAAACCCTACTAAACATTCAGAAGGCAAACTAGAGAACAAATTGAACATAGAAAGTCAGCTGGGATTTTTATGGCTGCTCATTGAAACATGGCCAAGAGCCATGAAGCTAGGTGCTGGCCTCATGAGTATGGCAAAGAGTACATTATTTCTGAAGTAATTTCTTGTGTATCAAAAGCCTGGAAAGCATTCCTGTCTGTTCACCTTGTAACTATAGATCTAGGAATTGATTATAAAGAAATATTCATGTGCACAAAGACTTCTATATATGGATGTTTGTTCAGTGTTACAGCAAACACAGAAAAGCTGCAATTCCAAAATCAGAAAGTGGTAACATAAAGTACAGTATGTTTTTGTGATGGAATACTATACTGCTATGAAACCTGTGGTTTAGAAGAATACCTAGTGATTTGAGAAAAAACTCATAGGGATAAGTGCAAAAAAAATCCATAAAATGATAGATACACTAGGATCTTCATTTTCTTATAGATCTATGCTTATTAGTGAAAAAAAAAAGGATGCCTAGGTGGCTTAGTCAGTTAAGCATCTGACTTTGGCTCAGGATAATTTGGCGTGGAGTCTGTTTCAGATTCTGTGTCTCCCTCTCTCTTCCCCTCCTCTGCTCATGCTCTGTCTTTTTATCTCTCTCAAACATACATATTAACATATACAAAATTTTAAAAAATTTTAGAAAACAAAGGTACAGTAAAGGGTTAACAGTTACCTCCAGTTAGTGGAATGGGTAGTATCTTTTCACTCAGTGTTGTACTTTACACATACTCTACAGATTTGTATTGTTGTATTCACTGTAATAAATGCATACGTGTGTGTGAGATTTTCATTATGAGAATGTTGATATTTGATTATTTGCCATAGAAAAATGGGTGATTTGGGAATGTTACAGATTAGAGGTAATAAAATACCTGAATACAGATTCTCCTTAATCCTGAGAAAGGAAAAATGATAAACTTAGGCTTGAAACAAAAGGAAGGTTTCAGTGTTCATAAATATTCAGTTCAGTAGAAGCATTAAATGTAAGTTAATTAGTCATGCAAGTTCTTTCCAAATAGATATGAAAGTCCTATGTATAAAAAACTTATGATATAGCAGGAAATGAAGCCTCTGATAGTGGTAAGTCCCTTTAGGAGATTTGCAGGGGCTGTGAGCAGTGTAATGAAGACAGGTTTCATTTGCTCTAGCTCTGTGTGGGTTAGGTTTCTCTGTGTGGGTTAGGTAAACTGGGAATTTAATCTAAGAGAGAAAGAGAATGTTTTATCATGTGAAGATTTTGGAATTAAGTATAGATCTATCTATCTATCTATCTATCTATCTATCTATCTATCTATCTATCTACTTACCTACCTACCTATCTATTATCCATCTATCCACCTATTCAAACTCTTCTCTATTTTAAACAATTGAAATATTACATTGCAGAAATGTGAAACTGGCCTTTTTGTGTCCACCTAAGAAGCTTGGGGATCATCACACAGGTGCTGTAGGATGAATGGATTTCTATTTAGACTGCAGTATAAATTCTACAAGGACACAATAAATACAAAACTTGTGGGTGAGTAAACGACTAGTTGGATTAGATAAGCAGGTGACACCTAAATTAAACAAAGAAAGAGTCTTGTCTCTGCACTATTTCCATAATTAGATAGGGACTAACTTAAATGCTTGAAATAATTTAAACACCTGAATTTTTAATAAAGAATTTTTGTAGTTTTTATATTTATGCTACTTTTGCTTTCTATGGGGTTGGGACAGAATAGACTTAGTCGTTCAGTGAGAGGGCAGGGAGAAAGGGGAAGATGAGAAGGGACCACAGGAGTCAGATCAGCATCCTGCTGGGATTGCAGAGGGTGCAAGAGAAGACAGACATTTCTGAAAGACCACAATGTTGAATGTGGGTGTATGAACAAAACCAGTGATGCCAGTTTGGAGGAAAGCCAGTGCTTCTGAATGAGCAATTACTAGTGGCATCAAAATTCCATGTGAGTCACATTATCATCTGAGCAGGACAGATTGTGCCACTAGCAAAGACTCCCTTGTGGAGGCTCAGAGATCTCCCAACAATGCATCCCCAGAATGGTGCCTGGACATGCATTTCCTTCATTCAATCAGTTCAGTCCCACATCTCAGAGGCAGAACAGAAGGTCAGTCCCTAGGACTAATATGGGCAAAGTGTCAAAAGAGTAAGAGGGAATGAAAATTTAGATGTTTTGAACCCCAGCACCTCAAATGCTCTGCCAAGATGCTTTAACAAGATTTTCAAAATGTGGGAGCTTCAAACCCACAATTTACTGAATTCCAACATCACAACCCCACACCACATAGGCCATAATGAATCATTTTCCCAAATGTCAACTTACTTAAAGCTTCACTAGGACCAGCACATAATCATGAATACTTTGCTCTTGGGCTTCTTTTAAGCTACCCAAGAAACCATGGCTTTGAACGGAAAGTCTGTGCCACATTGAATAAAAGTATGAGTCACTGAAATAGAATAAGGAAGAATGAAATATTGGGGATGTTTCCAGTTGTTCATGTGGAAAGCAAAAGCTGAGATCTGATTTGATGTCTTGGGGATGAATATGGATCTGTTGGAGGCGTTATTTCTGAGTAAGCTCATTATGGCTTCCTGGGATGAGGTTGCCCAGGAGACGAACACAGCCGGAAAGGGCACAGAAACAGAGTGGAATAATTGGAGGCAGGATGGTAAGAACAAGAGGTCAGCAAAAATGAGGGAGGTGGGAGGATTCTGTATTTCAAAAACTCAAGCACCTAGGACTCACCTGAAGCCAGGAACAGGCCTGTGTGTATGGTATGTCACTGGCATGCTCTCTGGCCCCTGCCTCTCAGGCCCGCTCTATCTGTGGTGCAGTAGTTATAGATAAGGTCCTGTGCAGTGTGCTTAGACTGTAGAAGAGCTCTTGGGAGAAGCACTCCAGGGGCTTTGCTTCCTGGTGGGGCATTAGCTTCCCTGAATGAGTGGTTTAAGGACAGATGGGATGCAGAGCCCTCCTGTGCTAGCTGGCCTGGCTACTACTCACCCAGACAGCTGTCTGTTGCTATAGGAACAATATTAGCACAGACTTCCTTTTTCCTGGAGTTTCTAGCTCATTACGGCCTCCTAGATTCACTATTGCCTCTGCTGGGAATGCCTGCTTCCCTCCTTTCTACTGTGGAGACAGAATTCCGTTCCTCAACCGCACTCTTTTTCCCTTCTTTCCTACCATGTTTATAAACATTAATTCAACACCTGCTATGTGGCAGCTACTGTGGAGAACATAAAGGTGAGTAACAGGTTGCTCCCAATGCAAGGTAGAAATAACTTAGCAGAAGGATTCAAAAGACAAACAGCTGCCTGAATTACTAGCTGTTCTTACTTCCCTCCTTTGTTCCCCTACAGCCTGCCCTAACACAGCAGCTAGAGAGGTCTCCATACATTTTAAGTCAGATGGCTATGTTCCAATAACTTCTTATCTCATCTCTTGGCAAAGTCAAAACCAAGGTCCCTACAGTGGCTCTTAGGGCCTTCTCTCCCTCATTTCTTTTTCTCACTACTCTCCTCCAGCTCATTCCTGTCCAACTATCGTGGCTGGTCTTCAGAATATACCAGACACCACCCCCATCCCCTGCTGTAGGGCTGTGGAGTCTGCTGCTGTCTTTTACTTACTATTGTAATTACCTTGCTGTTCTTCTCAGTGTGGCAACCTACCCCAACTCCTGTATTCTTCCCTGTATTATTGTTTTCCTGTAGCATTTATTATCATATGGTGTAGTCTATATGTTACTTACTTTATTCCCCACATCAGGGGTGGTTCCCAGTACACAGAGAAGCTTGGAGAATATTTGTTGAATAAATGCATGTATATATGAAGTGGTGCTTGGCCCTGCCAGAGAGGATCTGAATCTATGGGGACCCAGTCAAGAGTGCTCGGTGTTGCTCTTGAATGTCAGAGGAAACTTCATGAATCATCTGGTAGTTGAAATAGGCCCTGGCTACTGGGGAGGCCTTGCACCCTTCAGGGTGAGATGAAGCGTATTCCAGGTGGAGGCAATAGCAAAAACAATGATAGGGAGGTGGGAAAGAAAAGAAGACAAACACTTCCCTTGATCAGTAAGACCCTATGTTAATCTGTCCTTTATGCTGTGTTCCTTCCATGTTTGGGACATTGTTCGCCCATTCTTTTCCATATGGATGAGGGCAATTAGATGGAGTCCCTTCAGGGGAGCATATTACGCTTCTTCTATATCCCTTGCAGACCACAGGGCTATGCAGAAGGTATGATATACAAAGTGAATTATTTAATTAACTGACCCACTCAATGAGATTTTTACTGAGCTTTGTTCCGATAATTCGGGTTCAGGGTTGTGGCAGGTTCAGAACAAGACAGATGGCCCCTCACTGCCCTCTGGGTGTTTAGAGTCTAGCAAAGAAGCTGACCTGAAGAAGTAGTTACTGTGAGGAGGATCATGAAAGGAGAAGCATAAAATGCTATGGAAACATATGGCAGGGGGTGCCTTAAGTCACCTGAGGTCAAGGGAAGTCTCTGGGAGGACAGGCATGTGACTAAGACCTCCCAGCAGGCCACGATCCATGCCAGAGTTAGCTTAGGGAGGCCCAATCTATTGGGGGAGGGGGGGATTATACAGAAGGATCTCTGGGGAAGTGGTAAATGCAGTCCCAATGAAGTCAGTCAATATCTGACTCCTTATTTACTTGGGAAAACTGAAACTGGCCTTCTACTATCTAAGAAGACAGAATACTTGAATGAAATAAACAGTCGTTGCTGTTCTGTCACTGTATAAGCATTGAAGTAGCCTCTACAGCACATTGGGTTGAAGAGCCTTGAGTTGTCAGCTCACTGAGCACCTGTTTGACCTCTGATCCTGATGGAAGAGGAAGGACATCTCTTGTTCATTTTCCCAGGGCCAAAATTTAGGGTTGCATCTAAGAAAGTCTATTTCTTCCCAGATGTGAAAGCTGTCACAAAAACTTCCCTTTTTCTTTTCTTCTTCTTCTTTTTTTAAGAGAACCCAGCTTATTTTGACAAACATATATGAAAGGCAAACACTGATGCCTAGGACATCAGTGGAGTTTGGACTCCTCTCTGTCCATAAAAGGAGAAGAAAGAAAAAGCATTCCATTACAAGGACCACAGCTCTGTCCCCAAAAGGTCAGAGGGATACTAAAAAGTCATGCAAATGGGGTCCTAATAAGTATATTACCTAGCACTCTGTTCTGAAGCTTTTCCACCCAAGACAGCCAGGGAATGCTATCCCTTTAGAAATCTAAAAGGGAATGTGAGGCTTAATTAGTTATTAAGGTTCTTTGTCCTTAGATAGGGGAGATACAAAGTGCTTGTGGATTTCAGGTGACTGGGATTTAGCCTGAAACATTATCAAGTGTCACATGTATGTGGGATGTCTGAAGTCTGACTTGTTTCATGTAGAATTTCCACACAGTATGATAGATAGATTGAGTTAGTATCCACTTCTTATTCATTTATCAAGGTCAGTACTTCATGTGAAATAAAGGCTGTCCTTTATAGAACAAACTTGGATTCCACCAGCACATTTTGAGCAAATTTTGATTTTACTACAAGGTTTTTTGTTGTTGTTGTTGTTTTGGCTTTTTTTTTTTTTTTTTGGATCATGGGCCACTAGTTCTTAATCCAATTGAGTAAAGCTTTATTGACGACCTAGTGTGTGTAAAGCACTATATTAGGTATCCAGAAACATACAGAGATTAAAAAAACTTACGTTGTTAGAAGTTTAGGATGTTCTGGTATCCCCCTCCAGACCCCAACGCTAGTCTATTTCTGGAACACAATTACCTTTTCTGCAATAACAGTAGGAGTTTTGATTGGTTGGAAGACATGAGTCCCAATGGCCACACTGAGGGCCCTGTAGACCCCTTCCACAGCATCTGGATGACAAGCAAAATAAAGCAGCATCTGTGTGTAGTCAAGTTGAGGTGGATCCTTCTCGTAGTCAGCAAATAGCCTAAAGAAAAACTGTCACACAAGAAGAATTCCAATCAAATATAAAAGATGTAAAATAGGTAAATAATAGATGAACAGGCAATGAAAGATCCTTCTGGGAGCTTTGGAATACAGCTATTTTCTGAGGGTTGAATTAGTAAAAGTAATATATAATGAATAGTATTAACTGAAGAACATGCTAAGTTAAAAAAACAGAATAAGTAAGGCTCAACATTCTAATTTTAAAGAAAATTGTATGCTAATCAATGGTATCAACATATTTAGGAAAGAATGTGGTAATAAAAAAAAATGTGTGGATGACATGTTAAGCAGGAAAAGGGAGCCACAGAACAAGGACCCATCCATCTATCTATCCTTATACCATTCTGACAAACTGGGCCCTGACTCTTAAATATGAAGCTTCTGGTATATCTCTCTGTGGGGAGTGGAAAGATGGGGAAATGATGCCCAAAGCCACTGGGACTCTAGCCATTAAAATCTTTCAACTGGTCAATCCTGCTCTGAACTTCATACTTAATCTGTTGGCAGTAATGTGGACTCTTTCCACTGTGGGTTTACACTGGAGGAGAGTGTGCTAACCACTGAATAGTAGGGTGTTTTTTGTTGTTGTTGTTGTTTTTGTAATCTCTCACTCATTCTAGATGACTGAGCTGGAAGTCAGTTCTATATGCAGTGTTTTGTGCATTTGGCAGCAAGAAAAGTTAGTGTGTGAGAACGCAATATCCCCTGAGGCCCTCAAAGTGGCTTGAAGCCTGGAACTCACAGGTCACACCTAAGCACCTACATGGCCTTGTTTGAAGAGCAGACTGACTTCCTCAGTGAGCTCTTCTCAGATATGTACATTCAGTGACCTGGAGAATCTTTTTTTTTTTTTTTTAATTTAAAATTTGATAAAGTAGATGGTTCTGGATGGTCTAAGGTTATGCTCATATAGCAAGCTCCTAGATGATTCTAACACTGATGGTCCTGGCCTAGACTTTGAGAAGCAAGTGCCCAGATCCATAGATACCATGTTATTCTTGATTTCCCACAATACTTGCAACTATGGACACATTTAATTAGATAGTCAGAAGAGTAAGTTTCTGATGCTTGACAAATCCAATACAAATTTAAATAAAAATAACTTTGATAGGAAACTGCATAAAGTCTTCTATGCTACAGAGCAGGAAAGAATCTCAGAGGTCAATGGAATCTGCAAGTTCATTTGTTTCATCACTTTTATCAAAGTTAACAGAGTGGTATGTCTGTTGTATGCCTGAAATGCTATAGACTGAACTATCCTGAGATGCTTAAAAAAACTCTCTGACAGCAGGGAACCTTTGATTTTTCATGATCCAGCTGGTGGGTTCATTTAGGACTTTGTGTTTTCTTCATGCCCTCTTGATTCTGAGTTACTTCAGGGATTGCAAACTGGGCTTGGAGTAGAAGGGAGACTGACAGTAACAGAGAAGCATGACACTAACAGAGAAGCATGAGTGCTTATCTTCCACTTCTTTCACAGGAATTGTTGAAGTTCATTTTGACTTCCACTGAATTGCACTTATAAATCCTATGCAGGTGCAATGCATCATTATCTCCATTAACAAAGCAACTAAATATTATACTTGAAAAAAGATGTGAAAAAAATGAAGTAAGCTGATATGTAGACTCTTTCTGTAATTACACAGGCTTGATTTTAAGTCAGTGGATTGGGCATTTATAAAAGGTAAAGCTTGCTGTGTTCCTAAGATCATTTAAAATATTGTAGTTGGCAGAATTCTAAGATAGTTTCAAAGGTTCCCACTCCTTGGCATATTTATCTTGTATAATATCCTCCTTGTATAATTGTCCTTGTATAATGTGTATAGGGCTTGTGAATGTGATGGGAAAGTCACTCACATAAGTACATTGCCTTATATAGCAAAGATTTTGTAGATGTAAGTAAAGTCCTTAATCAATTGATTGTGAAGTAATCAAAATGAAACCTGATGTTGGGCCTGACCTAATCACGTAAGCCCTTTAAAAAAGGACCCAGGCCTTAAGGAGAGATTTGAAGCCAGAGAGATGCTCTCCTTCTGGCCATGATGAACCAAACTGTCCAGTTGTGGAGAAAGTCATGTGTCAGGGAACAACAGGCAGCCTCTCCTCTTGGGCTGAAGATCTTAATACTACAACTGCATGGATCTGAATCCTACCAGTGATCCATCCTGGAAGCCAGTCTTGGAACCAACCTTGGAATTGACCTTAGGTGAGAATGCAATTGCAGCTATTATCTTCATTTCTACCTTGTGAGACCCCAAGCAGAGGACCTATCTAAGCCATGTCTGGACTTTTGACTCGAAGAAGATGTGAGCTAATGAATGGGTATTAGCAAGTACTTATTCAACACCTAAGATGTGTGCTATGCATGGACTATTCTAAGTGCTTAACATGCATTTGCTAAGAAAGAGATAAAGATGCCTGCTTTTGAAGAGCTTACTTTCTAGAAGGGGAACACAGACAATAAAGAATACATTTAAAATGTTAAGTAAGTTAGATAATGATTATGGAAACACACAAAAAAGTAGGCCAAGAAAAGAGGAATTGGGAGTATAGAGTGGGGAGGGGGGCAGATTGCACAGTTGAGAAGGTAAAATTTGAACAAGGATTGGAGGGAGTTCGCCAAGGAGCACATCTGGGGTAAGAGCATTACAGGCAGAGGGAACTGCTGAGGCCAGTATCCTAAGATGGGCGTGGACTGTGCATGGTTGCTCCATAAGAAGGCCAGTGTAGCTGGAACAGAATGGGCTGAGGCAGAACAACAGGAGATGAGGGAGAGAGGAATAAGGGTGAAGGCCTGGCTGGTTTCTTAAGGATTTGGGCTTTTCTTTTGAGGAGAATGCAGAGCCATGGGAGGGTTTGTGTAGAGGCTGCAATGATCTGTCTGTAATCTGAACAAAGACAAGGGAAGAACACGGAGACCCATCATGAGGCTGTTGCCATGATCCAGGTGAGGTTGACTGTGGTTTGTTCCAGTGATGGTCATGGGACTTAGAAGAAGTGGTCTGATCCTTAGTATATGTTGAAGATAGAACTATCAGGGGGTCCTGAGGGATTGGATGTGGTGTTTGAAAAAGAGATGATTTGGGTATGAGTTCTAGAGTTTAGGCAACTGGAAGATCTGAGTTGCCAGTGACTGAGAGGGAGAGGGCTTTGGGTGAAGATGGGAGTGGTGGGGTGGCAAGGGTGGGAGTTCAGGTGGACATGGTGAGTTTGAAATATCTACTGGAATGTTCAAGTGCAGATGTCAAATGGGCAATTGCACGTAGGAGGTCTGCAAGAGAGGTTTGAGGTAGAAATAGGCATTTGGGATTTGTTAACAAACAGGCAGTATTTCAAATCGGGCCTTAACAAATATTACTAGCCCAAAGTAACAGAAGGATTTCACATAAACGGAAGCTGTGGAGAGATTAAGACAATAGCTGTGAATTTGAATATGGCAAAATTGCCTTTTCTCAGGAAATTTCTAGGAATTTTGAATTACTGGAATAGTTGCTCTTGGCGTTGAGTGTGTGGGAAGCTGGGAAGCCAGGACATGGCCTGTGGAACGCTGTCAGTCATAATGAAGTGTGCTGTCACTATCAGGGGACAACAATGTGATTGCAACATAGACATGTCTCAGGGTTCCTTTCTTGGATGCAATGGAGCCTTTCATCCAATGCCTGGGACTCTGGGGTCATCCAAGTCCATGGCCAGTGCTAATAGCCTGTTTAAAGAATCTCCTGCCATTGTGGCCCAGAGGTAGGTCCTGGGTCACAGAGAGCACAAGTAACAAATCAGAAGAGCTTGGTGGGGGGCGCCTGGGTGGCTCAGTCGGTTAAGCATCCGACTTTGGCTCAGGTCATGCTCTCACGCGGTTCGTGGGTTCGAGCCCCGCGTCGGGCTCTGTGCTGACAGCTCAGAGTCTGGAGCCTCCTTCGGATTCTGTGTCTCCCTCTCTCTCTGACCCTCCCCTGCTCATGCTCTCTCTCTCTCTCAGAAATAAATAAAACACTAAAAAATTAAAAAAAAAAAGAAGAGCTGGGTGGGACTCAAGACTAGTTCAATTCCTCTTCTCAAGAAGGTACAGAGGTCCTCAGAGTGAAGGGGCCTGCTCAACATCCTCCAGTGAGTCTGCCTGATCCTCAGAATCCCCTTTCCATGGAACATTTCCCATGTTTTGGTCTTTCCTATTCTAATTACAGCCAAGGACATAAACTTGTTCTGTTGTTTTCTCTTTTTACTTTGCACACCTTTCGTCAGCATGTTAACCATTAACCGTTCTTCAACCAAGTAGAGTTAGGAAGTCTAGCTTCTGTCTAGCTAATACTTACATAGGGGTACTCTGTGCCAATCACTCACTCTGCACAACAACCCTGCCAGAGAGGGATTGAAAGAAACCAAGGCACAGAGAGGTTAGGTAACTTCATCAAGACCTCAAAGCTTGCAAGCACTGGAATCTGTGCTTTTAATCCCAATTTAAGAGCACTGAGATTTATGTAGTACTGAGCATCCAGTCTCTGAGGCACTGAGGGGTGGAAAACACCACTCCTTTCTGTCCTCTGAACATCACATTCACACACACACACACACACACACACACACACACACACACACACACACACACCAGCCATCCTCTGCGTCACTTCTTTCTCAGGCTTCATTGTCCTGTCTCTGCTGCCAACTTTGTTCCTTTCCTCTGGGTCCCTTTCCAGCAGTCTGGACACCAACATGTGGGAGCCACACCCTTCCTTGGGACCCAAAGGGCCTTCTCTGCTTCACTGCTTCATAGTCTCAGAGCACAGTCTGTCTCCTGGCATTAGTTGCTGGGTGAGCAACTGAAGGGCTCTGCCCTCAGCTGACATTTCTAAAAATTTCTGGCTGGAAAGGAAAGTGTTTTCATGTGACATCATATTAAGATGGCCAGGTTCTTTGCAGAAGAACTGCACTAAAGACTGTCCCACCTCTGTCGGTCTCACGTTTTTGGACTTTGGTACCTCCCTGACCCCTTTCTCTTACCTGCTCTCCTGCTAGCATCTGGGAGAGGTGCTTGAACACTGTGCATCCAATTGAAGGGAACTTTTGACATTAAGGTTATAATTGGAGTCATGTTCAGCTTTGTACTGCAGTTTTGAACAAATGGCTGGCTGGAAATTGGACAATTGATACACCTACTTTGCGGAGATGTCTAAATCCACCATTCAACTTTTCTCAGAGCCTATTGAATATGTTTGTGTTAGGGATATTTTCACATTTTAAACATTTACACTCAAACCAGAGTACTTTACACATATTAAGGTCCTGCTTTCTATTGTAGTCTCAAGGATAGAGGCTAATAATATCATTATTGGCTAATAATACCATTGATAATAATATTTTATTGGTAATTAATGGGTCATGGGAAATACTAGGAAATACAAGTGTTGTACACGTTAATCAAAATCAAAGAGAAATGGACAAAACATATATAGTAGTCCAAAGAGAAATGGACAAAAACATATATAGTAGTCCCCATTATCTGTGGTTTTGCTTTCTGTGGTTTCAGTTACCCGTGGTCCAATGTGGTCCACCTCAGTCCGGAAGCAGATGATCTTCTTTCTGACAAATCATCAGAGGGTCACTTGTAGCCTAATGCTACACCACAATGCCTGCATCAGTCACTGCACTTCATCTCATCATGTCAGCATTTTATCATCTCACATCATCACAAGTGAGTATAGTCCAATAAATTTTGAGAGAGACTGTAGTCACTAACTTTCCCTACAGCATATTGCTAAAATTTTTATTTTATTATTAGCTATTAGTTAGTCTCATACTGTGCCTACAAGTTAATCTTTATCATATGTATGTAGAAAAAAACAGAATAGGAGTGCCTGGGTGGCTCAGTCAGTTAAGTGTCCGACTCTCGATTTCAGTTCAGGTCATGATCTTACAGTCATGCGATTGAGCTCTGCATTGGATCCATGCTGGGCATGGAGCATGCTTAATATTCTCTTTCCTCTCCCTCAGCCCCCCCTTGCTTATGCTGGACTATCCACAGTTTTAGGCATGTATTTGGAGTCGTGGGATGTATCCCAAGATGGAACGTTTACTATGTTGGTAAAATGACTGTTCTTATCCTAAGCTTTTAGAATTTGAAGGACACTTAGAGACAGATGTGTTGAATAACGGCTTACTTGACAGATGAAAAAGTGAGATGTGAGAGGTTATGAAAATTGCTCAAGATCACACAGAGAGCTAACAGTGGAACTCTGTCTAAGGTTTTGGTCCCTGAATCCTGCCCCAGAACTTTTCTGTGCTGCTATCTTACGAACAAAAGGTAAAGTCTATAACTTTAATGGGTGGGGGTGGGGATTGGAATCTAAAACAAATTACACAGTGGAAGAAAAGATTAAGAGATTATCAGTGTTATAGTAGTGAGGTTTTTTAAGGATTTCAGCAATTACCTCTATAAGATGCTCCTGTCTATTGAATGGCAGGGGTTCAAGGGGATTTTCTGGAATTTTTAGATCTTCATCTCTTGTAAACCACAGACCAGCCTATACAAAAAATAAAAATGAAAATCACTATAGGATTGTTTCTCTAAAAGCCACATGGATTGAATTCATCTTGTTCAACTTTCTAGAGTACTGGTGTCCAAAATAGGGGGCAAAAACCAAGGGAATGCAGGAGAAAATACTAGAACTTCCATTTACACATATTTTGATATCATTCTTATGTTATTTTTATTAAAACATTTTGATAATGTTAATAATGGGTTAATGCAGTAGTACCCATGTATAATTTATAAGTTAAAATCCACATATTGGGGGTCCTAGGTCTATTTTAGCTCTCAGAACATGTGATGAAGTTTGGAGGTCACTGCCCTAGATCTTGCCTGCATGGCAGAATTCTAGAGGGGTCTGCACTCATAACACTAGTTCACATTCCACATGTCCTATTTGTGTTGCTATCTATTCTTAGAGCCTAGTGTAGAGCCAGTGCACAGTGTCAGAAAAATCTTTGTTGAGCGAGTGAGTGACTGACTCAAGAGCTCAATGGCCTATTCTTTAACAACATCTCTCTTTCTCAGCCCATTATGTGATATCAGTGATGGAATCCTTTGATTCCTATTTGACAATGCCTCTCTCTTCTCTTTCTTCCTTCCATCCCCACTCCTGCCACCTTGGGTCAGAGTCTCTTTACTTCAGTCACCTGCCACCCCAGTAAGGTCCAAGTTGTTTTGTTTTTAGTCTCAAAAACTTGTTTTTGGCTTGCACCATGCCAAATCATATCAATTTCCTTGAAACTTTAATTTTGTCATATCATTCTTTGCTCAGAAGCATTTCCTACTCTTGCCCTTTTGTTCACATTATCCCTCCTACCTGATGTGACTTTCTGTCCACCCATGTAAACCTGCACATCTCTGCAGACTCCATTTCAATCACAGCTCCTTAGAGACACCCTCTTTGATCTTGCCTCTGAACTCCAATTTGATTTGTTTATATCACACACTGGACATTTGGTCTATTTCTTTAGGTGTTGCCATTCATATCTGCTGTTGAACCGGTCTTAGGTTTAAAGGATATGTCCTTTCAAGCTTAATTTTTGTACATGGTAAGCACTTCATATACATATGCATTTTGTTCCTAGGTCTAGCTTTTACCATCTTCTGGAGTGACAAGCCACTCTCAGCACTATTTATAAGAGCCATTGGCTTGCTTAACCTGACTCTAGCCTATGCTTTTTACCTTCGAAGTATCACCTTTGCTTCGAGGAAAGGCTGGAATGGCATTGGGTAAATTGTCAGGGGATGCAGACCTCAAAGGTGAGAACTAGGGTTTCTTTTTTTTTTTTTTAATAGTTTATTGTCAAGTTGGTTTCCATATAACACCCAGTGCTCATCCCCACAAGTGCCTTCCTCCATGCCCAACACCCCCCTTCCTCTCCCTCCACCCTATCTGCCTTTAGTTTGTTCTCAGCATTCAGGAGTCTCTCTGTTTGCCTCCCTCCCTCTCCCCCACTATTTTTCCCCTTCTTCTCCCCCATGGCCCTCCGTTAAGTTCCTCCTAATCCTCCTATATGCACTAACGTATGGTATCTGTCCTTCTCTGCCTGACTTATTTCGCTCAGCATAGCACCCTCAAGTTCCATCCATGTTGCTACACATGGCCAGATTTCATTGTTTCTCATTGCCATGTAGTATTCCATTGTATAGATAAACCACATCCTCTTGATCCATTTGTCAGTTGGTGGACACTTAGTCTCTTTCCATGTTTTGGCTATTGTTGAGAGTGCTGCTATGAATATTGGGGGTACATGTGCAGTCAGAGAACTGGGGTTTCTTTTAGTTTGAAACAAAGGAGATGATGGTCATGTGGAACCCTGTGAGAGAGAAGACTCAGAAGAAGCTTAAGGTCCAGCATGAGCTCAGGCTGTGAATGTGCTTTTGCATTGACCAATAAGAGACCTTTGTCCAATAGCTAATCCATGGAGAGTAAGTACCACTCATTGGGAGAATAGAGAGATGAGTAATATAGCTAAGAGATATGATGGAGCACCAAAGTTCAGAAATACCTTCCTGCCTTAAACAATAAGAAAAACGAACACATAACTGAAAGATGATTTTCCAGACATTAGACAACAGGGAACATAGCACAGTAATTCCTGAACTAAGGAAAGCAATTAAGGAGTCCTACTAGTGTTCCAGCCTGGAGTGAGTTTCCAGGCTTCAGTTCCAGGACAGGCATCCAAATAGAGCCCGGTAGCCTTGTTGATTAGAGAAGACAGCCTTTGTTATTGAGGAGGCTGAAATGGTTAGAATTTTCAAGGTGGAATACTAGAGATACACTGAGAACAAGACCTAGAGATTCACAGAGGGATCTCTGCAAGTTTTGAGTGAGAGCCAATCTTTGGATGTGTGTTTGTGTAAGATACCAGAAGCTGGACAAAGAATCAGAGGAAAGGAGTGAGCTGAACAATTCCTGAGACTCAAATAGGGTGGGAAGAATCCATGATACCAGCAGGCAGAGTGGAAGGATCTCCCCAAACACAAGCATTAAAGAGTCCCCAAGAGATAACTGCCTTAGCAGTGCGGCTAGATTAGCCACTCTGGACCCATCCTTACAAATCTTATCGTAACATTGAGAGGACAGAAGTGATTCCAAGTAATACTGCTGCAGGCTCAACAATATTTAAAAGTTATCCAATAAAGTTATTAGGTATGCAAAAAAGCCATAACATCACTTTCAGAAGAAACATCACTCAAAGGAAACAAACACAAAAATAACACAGATGATAGAATGAACAGAGAAAGATGTTCATTTGGCTATTCTAAATACATTTCATTTGTTCACGGAGATAGTGAAAAACATGCATATATGAAGAGGAAAATGGAAGATATAAATAAGAACCAACTTGAATTACTAGGGATAAAAAATTTAATATCTGAAATGAAAAATGCACTGCATGGTATTAATAACAGATTCAGTTCTGTAGAGGAAATTATCAGTAAATTTGAAGACATAGGCATAGAAATTAATACAAAGTAAAGCATAGAGAAAAAAAGAAGACTGGAAAAAAATGAACCAAGAGGCTCAGTGACTTGTGAGACAGTACATATGTGATTGGGTTTTGAGGAGTGGATGTGCAGAAAAAATATTTAGGAAAAAATCCTCAAATTTTCCAATCTGAGAAAAACTATAAAACCCACAGAGATTCAAGAGCTCAATGAACCCCAGGCAGAGGAACATGAGAAAACCACACCAAGGAACACAATAATCATTTGTTGAAAACTGGGGAAATATTAAGTGAAGCTAGAGGGGAAAAAAGGAAACAGAGAAAGTACCCCTCCTATCATTTTCCAACCAACTCTCAATTCCATATATAATTTTTCTCATGCACAGGAGTTTTCCCTTAAAATCAAGTAATCATTCACATTAGTTTTCTAATAATATATGATATTGCATAAATTAGAAAATAGTGTATTTTGTACAGAAGAGGGTCACTTTAGAAAGGATAGAAAATAACCTGACTGGTAAACAACTTATAATTCCTAAAAGTCATCCATGGGGGATCCAACTTGGTGAAGTAGGGGGTCCTGAAACTCCCTCATCCCTCAAACACAGTACTGTTAAGGTCAAAGAATTTTGAATTCCAAGAGTCTAGGTTGCAGAGTAACAAAGACATCTCCAGAGACCCACGGGGACAACCTGATGGGTCATAGGTGCATGACCATGAACTGGGAGAGATAAAATGAATTAGGGGAGGGATCACCTTCTGTGAAGAGACAAAAGGGAAGAGAAAGAGAGGCTGCGGAAGCATAGGACTGTATCTGGACAAGAGAAAAACCTCTGACCGGGATGGAGAAAGATCCAATGTCTATTGCAAGGTTTTCTCTGGAATGAGGCCCCCTGCCCTGTTAGCACACCTGGGTTGGAGGAGAGCCAGGCCTGGGCTCCGTAACTAGTTTAGAGGCACAGTTTGCAGTCGGGGAAAGCAATCCCCTCCCTAGAGTGCTGTAGGAAGAAGGTATATAACTGTTCAAAGGGCAAAGACTGCCTGTGCCTACCAGCCAGAGGCCAAATATTGGCAGCTTGGAGTGGCACTTTCCCATAACCTGGGCACAGAGTGGGACCCTTTAAGACATTGGAGTTTAAATCTCAGCCAAGTGCCAGGGAGGCACAGGAGTTGGTGGATCAGGACAAACTACTTTGTTCATGCCCACACAACACTGTGAGTGTGACCTGAACAGAGTGGTTTGGGACACCTGGTCTGGGAGGGAGAAATTGTGGTGTAGCCATTTTTCTCCCCATCACCAACAAGGTGGGGCTTCAGGGAACATACAGCCAGCCACAGTGGAGGCAGGACCTACCTACACCAAACCATGGCACCTGTTAGCTGCGTACCTACTGGAGCAGAATTGACACTGACAAACCAGGTATCCCCTCCACCAGACCAGAGCTGCCATGGATTCCAAGGTACCCAGTAGTTTTGCATTTCCTGATTTCATTCTTGGACAATTTTATTATATATATATTTTTTCTTCCTTTTCTTCTTTTTATTTCTTCCTTCCTCTAGTCTGGCTATTCTGGTTATACCTGTTCTACATCTCCTTCTTTCTTTTCTTTTTTTCTCTCTCTCTGGATTAAGCTATATAGTTTCTATGTCTGGTCAATTTTCTTTTCTTTTCTTTTCTCCCTGCCCCTGTCATTTCTCTCTTTGTATGAGATAAGGCTTCTTCCATCACTGCCCCACCCAGTGGTTTAGTGGTAGTGGGTGTTTCTGGTTTTTTGTTTTGTTTCTGTTTGTTTTTGTTTTTACTTTTTGTTTTTCTTTCTTTCTTTCTTTCTTTTTTGTTTGTTTGTTTGTTTTCTTTTCCAGGACTACTTCAAGGAACAAATCAAAGCATACCTCTTGGAGGGTCCAAAACATCACTATGAGTAGGGAGATAAGGCAACCAAAGTCACAACAACAGAGAGCAAAAAACATCTCCTGAAGGGCCAGGCCCTGGGCAGTGTATGACCTCTCTTTAATATAGTAGTGCTCACAGGTGCAGGGCACCTGACAAGCTTTTAAAATACATAAGGGACAGAAAACCTGCCAAAATGATGAAGTGGAAGAATTCTCCTCAAAAGAAATTCCAGGAAGAAATGACAGCTAAAGAATTGACCAATACAGATATAAACAATATAACTGAACAACAGTTTAGAATGATAGTCATAAGATTAATCACTGGGCTGGATAAAAAGCATAGAACACAGCAGGGAATCTATTGCTGTGGAGATCAAATAACTAAAAAATAGTCATGCTGAATTTTAAAATGCTGTAAAAGAGGTACAAAATAAACTAGAGGTAGTGACAATGACTATTGAAGAGGCAGAGGGGGAGAATAAGTGAAATAGAAGGTAAAATTATGGAAAAACAAAAAGTTGAGAAAAAGAGAGATAAAAAAAATTCTAGACCAGGAGGGGAGAATTAGAGAACTAAGTGATTCAATCAAATGGAACAATACCCATATCATAGGAGTTCCAGAAGAAGGGAGAGAAAGGGTTAGAAGGTGTACTTGAACAAATCATAGCTGAGAACTTCCCCAATCTCGGGAAAGATATAGACATTGAAATCCAGAAGGCACAGATAACTCCCTCCAGATGTAACAGGAATTGATTTTTGGCATGACATACCATAGTGAAACTGGCAAAATTCAAATATACAGAATTCTGAAAGTAGCTAGAGACAAACAGGCCTTAACCTACAAGGGTAGACACATAAGGGTAGTAGCAGACCTATCTACTGAAACATGGCAGGCCACAAGGGAGTGGCAGAAAACATTTGATGTGCTGAATAGGAAAAATATGCAGCCAAGGATCTCTATCCAGCAAGCCTATCATTCAGAATAAAAGGAGAGATAAAGGTTTCCCCAGAGAAACAGAAACTGAAGGAGTTCATCACCACTAAACCAGCCCTACAGAAGATCCTAAGGGGAACTTTGTGAGTGGAACATTACAAAGACCACAAAGGACTAGAGACATCACTACAAGCATCAAACCTACAGATAAACACAATGACTCTAAATCCATATCTTTCAATAATAACACTGAATGTAAGTGAACTAAATGCTCCAATCAAAAGACATAGGGTATCAGAATGGATAAAACAAAAACAAAAACAAGACCTATCTAATTTCTGTCTATAAGAGACCCATTTTAGACCTGAAGACACCTTCAGATTGAAAGTGAGGGGATGAAGAACCATCTGCCATGCTACTGGAAGTCAAAAGCTAGGGTCTATTCATCAAGAGAAGCTAACAATTATAAATGTTTATGCACCCAATACGGACCGCCCAAATATATAAAACAAATAATAACAAACATAATCGATCTTATTGGTAAGAATGTGGTAATTGCAGGGGACTTTAGTACTCCACTTACAGCAATGGACAGATCATCTAGGCAGAAAATCTATAAAGAAACAATGGCCCTGAATGATACACTGGACCAGAAGGACTTGGCAGATATATTAGAGCTTTTCATGCTAAACCTGCAGAATACATGTTCTTCTCGAGTACACATGAAACATTCTCCAAAATATATCACATACTGGGTTACAAAACAACCCTCAATAAATATTAAAAAATTGAGATAATGCCATGTACATTTTCAGATCACAATGCTATGAAACTTCAAATCAACCACAAGAAAAAGGTTGGAAAACCTCCAAATGCATGGAGGTTAAAGAACATCCTGCTAAAGAATGAATGGGTCAACCAGGCAATTAAAGAAGAAATTTAAAAATATATGGAAACAAATGAAAATGAAAACACAACAGTCCAAACCCTTTGGGATGCAACAAAGGCAGTCCTAAGAGGAAAATAGAGTGCAGTCTAGGCTTATCTCAAGAAACAAGTAAAATCCCAATATACAAAATCTAATAGCACACTAAAGGAGCTAGACGCAGAACTGTAAAGAAACTCCAAGGCCAACAGAAGAAAAGAAATAATAAATATAAGAGTAGAAATAAACCTTATAGAATCCAAAAAACACAGTAGAATAGATCAATGAAACTAAGAGCTAGTTTTTGAAAAAATAAACAAAATTGATAAACCCTTAGCCAGACTTCTCAAAAAGAAAAGAGAGAGGACTCAAATAGATAAAATTATGAATGAAAATGGACTTATCACAACTAATATCTCAGAAATACAATTATCAGAAAATGCTATGAAAAATTATGTGCCAACAAACTAGGCAACTTGGAAGAAATAGACAAATTCCTAGACACCCACACATTACCAAAACTCAAAAGGGAAAAAATAAAAAAGTTGAAAAGATCCATAACTAGTGAAGGGATTGAATCAATTATCAAAAATATCCCAACAAATAAAAGTCCTGGACTAGATGCCTGCCTAGAGGAATTCTACCAGACATTTAAAGCAGAGTTAATAACTATCCTTCTTAGGCTGTTCCAAAAAATATAAATGAAGAAAAACTTCTGCACTCATTCTATGAAGCCAGCATTACCTTGATTCCCAAACCAGACAGAGACCACAGAAAAAAGGAGAATTATAGGCCAATATTCCTGATGAACATGGATGCAAAAATTCTCAACAAGCAAATCAAATTCTACAGCATATTAAAAGAATTATTCCCATGATCAAATAGGATACATTCCTGGACTTCAGGGCTGGTTCAATATTTCCAAATAAATCAATGTGATATATCACATTAATAAAAGAAAAGATTAAGAACCATATGATCCTGTCAATAGATGCAGAAAAAGTATTTGACAAAATATAGCATCCTTTCTTAATAAAAACCCTCAAGAAAGTTAGGATAGAAGGAACATATCTAAACATCATAAAAGCCATATATGAAAAGATAAAAGCCATATATGAAAAGCACACAGCTAATATCATCCTCAATGGGGAAAAACTAGGAGCTTTCTCCCTTAGATCAGGAACAAAAAAGGGATGTCCACTCTCACTACTCTTGTTTAACATAGTGTTGGTAGTCCTAGGATCAGCAATCAGACAACAAACCGAAATAAAAGGCATCAAAATTGGCAAAGAAGTCAAACTTTCATTTTTGCGGACAACATGATACTGTACCTGGAAAACACGAAAGACTCTGCCAAAACTGATATAGGAATTCAGCAAAGTCGCAGGGTACAAAATCAATGTATAGAAATTGGTTGCATTTTTATACACCAATAATGAAGCAACAGAAAGAGAAGTCAAGAAATCGATCCCATTTAAAATTGCACCAAGAACCATAAAATACAAAGGAATAAACCTAACCAAAGATGTAAAAGATTTGTATTTTTAAAACTATAGAAAGCTTATGAAGGAAATTGAAGAAGACACAAAGAAATGGCATAAGCATTCTATGCTCATGGATTGGAAGAATAAACATTGTTAAAATGTCAATACTACCCAAAGCAATCTATACATTCAATGCCATCCCAATCAAAATCATACTGGAATTCTTCTCAAAGCTAGAACAAACAATCCTAAAATTTGTACGGAATCAGGAAAGATCCCGGATAGCCAATATTGAAGAAGAAAACCAAAGTGGGAGGCATCACAATCCCAGACTTTAGTCTCTACTACAAAGCTGTAATCATCAAGACAGTATGGTATTGGCACAAAAACAGACACATTGACCAATGGAATAGAATAGAGAACCCAGAATTGGACCCACAAATGCATGGCCAACTAATCTTTGACAAAGCAGGAAAGAGTATCTAATGGAGAAAAGAGAGTCTCTTTAGCAAATGGTGCTGGGAGAACTGGAAAGCAACATGCAGAAGAATGAAAGTAGACCACTTTCTTATACCATACACAAAAATAAACTCAAAAAGGAATGAAAGATCTAAATGTGAGACAGGAAACCAACAAAACCCTAGAGGAGAAAGCAGGCAACAACCTCTTTGACCTCAGCCACAGCAATTTCTTGCTTGACACCTCTCAAAGGCAAGGGAATTAAGAGCAAAAATGAACTGTTGGGACCTCAAGATAAAAAGCTTCTGCACGGCAAAGGAAACAATCAACAAAACTACAAGACAACTGACGGAATGGGAAAAGATAGTTACAAATGACATATCAGATAAAGGGTTAGTATCCCAAATCTATAAAGAACTTACCAAACTCAATACCTGGAAATCAAATAATCCAATGAAGAAATGGGTAGAAGATATGAATAAACACTTTTCCAAAGAAGACATCCAGATGGCCAACAGACAAATGAAAAATTGCTCAATATCAGTCATCGTCAGGGAAATACAAATCAAAACCACACTGAGATACCAACTCACACTGTTAAGAGCGGTTAAAATTAACAACTTGGGAAACAACGGATGCTGGTGAGGATGTGGGAAAATGGGAACCCTCTTGCACTGTTGGTGGGACTGCAAATTGGTGCAGCCACTCTGGAAAACAGCGTGAAGTTTCCTCAAATAATTAAAAATAGAATTCCCTATGACCAAGCAATAGCACTACCTGGAATTTATCCAAAGGATACAGGAGTACTGATTCATAGGGGCACATGTACCCCAATGTTTATAGCTGCACTTTCAACAATAGCCAAATTATGGAAAGCGCCTAAATGTCCATCAACCAATGAATGGATAAAGAAGATGTGGTTTATATATACAATGGATTACTACTTGGTAATGAGAAATAATGAAATCATTCCATTTGCAGCAGTATGGATGGAACTGGAAGGTATTATGCTAAGTGAAATAAGTCAGTCAGAGAAAGACAGATATCATATATTTTCACTCATATGTGAAGCTTGAGAAACTTAACAGAAGACCATGGGGGAAGGGAAGGGGAAAAATAGTTGCAGAGTGGGAGGGAGGCAAACCATATGAGACTCTTAAATAAAAAGAACAAACTGGGAGGTGACGAGGGAGTGGGGGATGGGAATATGAGTGATGGGCATTGAGAAGGGCACCTGTTGGGATGAGCACTGGGTGTGTATGTAAGTGATGAACCATGGGAACCTACCCCCAAAACCAAGAGCACACTGTACAAAAACTGTATGTTAGCTAATTTGAAAATACATTATATTTAAAAAGAAATGAAAAAAATCATCTGTGAAAATGTTAGCAATCTGAAATGTGAAATGTGAGCCTATAGAGTGGGGTTTACATTGATGAAGCAAGGCTCTGTCAATCATACCTTGCCTCATGGGGTTATTAGGTGATTTCTCTTTAAAAGATGGAAATGCCTCCTCTCTCTTGCTAAAACATGGCCAAAGTATTTTTTAAACTTTTTCTTAAAAAGTAAGTGTTGCTTTGTTTGGATCCCAGAACATCTGGCTCATTGAGCCTGCAATAACATGCATCCTCACAGGCAGAAGGTGAGCTGGGGGTTCAATACCAAAGACTCCTACACAGTGTGGCTCAATGTCCACATGCAGTGGAGGCAAGCATGTGACAGACAGCTGCAGGACACCTGTGGGCTTCTAGGCTTGCAGCGTTCGGCCCAGGTACAGAGTCCAACCCACTTCAACTCTCTCATTCCATTTTAGAAGCTGGGGAAAGCAGCACACTCTTAAGTGGCTGTTGTGGTGAACTTACTGTTCGTCAAAAGAAAAAAAAGACAGAAAAAAAGCCTAGAGCCCTTTTCTCTCCTAGAGAACTCAATTTCAGTGATGTGTATTATGTTATTTTACTGTTCTAATGTAGCATTTTTAACACATCTCATAAAATTTTGCTCTAGAAGTGTTTTTGACTCTTCCCATATAACTTTTTTTTTGGTTTTGGGTTTTGTGTGTGTGTGTGTGTGTGTGTGTGTGTGTGTGTGTGTGTGTGTGTGTGTGTGTAAGCTAGCAAATGTTGGAAACCTGTGAAAGTCATGTGTGACAGTCAAGTGGGCCTTTGAAAATGGCCTCCTTGTCTTGGGGCTCCTGTGGGGGTGTCTAGGTGGGCAGGGAGAAGGCTTACCTCAGAAATCAACTGCTCCCCAAACACAGGAGGTATTCAAATAAGTACTTCTGAGTTTCTTTTAAATGCAGTGGCCAACTTTCTCTAAGAAATTTACACTTTTGGTAAGGGAGCTTTCTGGTTTTGGCTCAGCATTTTGGTAAAAATTGCCAACATCCTTCGTTTGTTTCATGTTATACAAAAGGATGTTTAAGTTGATATCCTATGTTAATTGGCACACACTGTATTGAAGGTTGGTAACTTCTCAAATGCTCACTTTTAAAAATCTTAACCCAATGATGAAAACAGAGTAAGTTTTGCTCTGTTGTTTTTGTTTTCAGACAAAATCATTTTCAAAAGTTTTAATTCAAAGACAGGGACAGAATTCATAAATTGCTCCACTTAGGAAGTACACATATCAAAAAGCACAATCAGCCTAGCACCTGTCTTGATCCGCTTTGAAGGAACCTCCTCATATTCAAGTGTTACTTCCTCTGGCTCAACAGCATGAGTGTGGGCACATCAGCACTGTCTATAAGCATGCCATCCAATAATTAAGGACAAAGAGAGAATCAGGAAGGGATGTTCTCTTTCAATATTGAAATATACATGAGATTCAGGCACCTAAAGAGTATTACCCTATTTCAGAACTAGTGCCTTATAGACACTTACATCTTTTGTGTCTACCAGCAATGTGCAATGGTGAGCAATAGGATGATTTCAATTAGTAGACACCAAATAAGTAATTCAGGCCCTCTTAGCTATTGGGTTTTGTAATTTGGGTTTTGTAATTTGGATTTGTAATTTGTATTTGGATTCTGTACTCCACCAGAATTGCTCTGGTAAAAGTCACCAGTTACCTGCTAAGCCCAATGACCAAGTATCATGCTACTGAGTTATTCATCACCTTCCATACTTCCTTTGGGTGTCTCATCCATTCATAAATTTAACAATTACATACATGATAGTGACTTGCAATCCCTTCTGCATCTGCTGTTATCAGATTGAATGCTTCTATCTGCATTTCCTACAGACATTTTAAACTCAACTTGTCAAAAACTATCTCATCATTCACCAAAAGAAAAAAAAACCTTCCCTTTTCCCTGTGTTCATTTTCCTGGGTAGTACTGTCGTCACTCCCAGAGTACTGGGAATTGAGCATCAGATATTAAAAGCTCTGCAGGTGATTCTAAATTACAGACAAGGTGGAGAACCACTGTGTAGGTAGGAACTGGGTGAAGTATAATGAAGTTTATGTAACTTCTTTCAGAACCCTTAGCTCTCTGAGCATCTTTGGCTTTTTCCAGACACTTCCACCTGGGACTTGGACAGTGTCTATGCTGCTTCTGGGTACCCAGACATAGACATCCAAAGAGCAGAACACTGGCCCAAGACCTGACAATGTGACATCAGTGAGTAATACATTTCTTAGGTCAAAAGTATTCTGGTATTATTAGTGCCACTAGGTGCTGATAGCAACCTGCATATACTGCTCAAAAGTTATGGTGCCCAGCTGTTCTTCATCCACAGCCTTGAACCTCTGCAGGGTCTCGAGGAGTTCTTTCTCCAGGGGGATGGGCCAAGGCATCGAGATTACTAATAGGAATTTCCGCCAGTCCACAAACTCTGAGTTTATTATTAATAAGGATGTTAACTCCTGCAACTAGAAGAAAACAGGAATTGCCATTGGAATATTTGTATGATTCTATCTTGAAGCTATCACTTTGTGTTTCTTTGTAAGACATACAGATGAAGGAAAGAGGAGTTTATATTGGTGAATAGAGCCTGTTATCAGACGTATTCCCTCAGGTTCTACCAACCAACCCCCACCAAACAGTACCTAGACAGTGTTTCACTTTTTGCTTCCTTGACATTTGTTTTTTTCTCTTCCCGTTACACAACAAATTTATACATGTGACTTGACTCTAGTGACAGCAACTTTTATTCTTTTTGAAGATTAAAGATGATAAAAGTGGCTGGGAAAGGGCTCTACAGCCAGTAGGGAGGTACTATAACCATTTTGCTTTCTGACACATCCTTAAGGAACAGAACAAGAACTTCTAGAATCATCTACTGCTACTGGTTAGAATCATTCCTTCTAGAAGTAACAGATACAAACTCACAGGCTGAGACTCAGAGTCTCCATAATGTTTCATTGACTGTTAACATCGTCATTCATTCTTTAAATGTTAAGTACACACATAGTATGTCTTACATTCAAGTTCATTTATATATTCGTTCAAGTTTTAGCGATTGCCTACTAAATGTCAGACACTGTGAAAGTACTGGTGATTTTTAAACTATTGACTTAATCGAATAAGAAGAATTCTGAGTTTTGAAACCCAAACAAAATGGAAACTTACTTCAGTTTGAGTGAGGTGCATCCAACTACTAGGAAAGTTGTTTGTTCCAAGGTTCAGGGTTACCAAATCCAGCAGAATGTCAGTAAATGATTTATGTCCTATTATGCCTACAATACAATGAAAAATATTTTTTCAATTATATTATTTGACATGGATTTTGTTTCTTTTGTTAACACAGAACCAAAATGGGTATTTGAACAATCATTTTATTCATATTATTTAATACTGCAAACTTTAGAGAAACAAAAGACATTTGAAAACATAAGAATTATAATCAATTTCCTGATAAGTTTTCATTATTGTTTCCCAGCTAAGTCAAAATGTCTTTTTTGGCTGGATAATAAATCATTTCAGATTGAGCAAACCTTTATACTTTAATTTGGAATATTCCTTGGACTTTTTGCTCAGAATAGGTTGAATTAAAAAAGAAAAACAACTCGAGGTTTTCCTACATATAGTGGAGCACAAGAGTAAAAGATTTAGGTGAGTATGGGATAAAGGTGTTTTCAGATACATGCAAATCATGACTGTGATCAAAGTAACACATTTATCCTCACTTTTCTCTTTGTTCAGAATAGATATGTTTTTTTGTAAATGCAGGGACACTTGAGCTGTTAAATTACTGGATTGGAAGCAATAATTTAATCATATGGTTGGTTCAATATTCCAAATTATTTCATAAAAGATCACCAACTTTTTAAATGCTTTGCCCTTATATATTAATCCATTTTATTCTGTCTAAATGAGAAGTCTGTTTTGTCTGTCTCTTATTTCAGATTGCATGCACTTGCATGAAAAAAGAAATAGAAAAACAAAATAAATAAATATGCTTTAAAAACATCTGTCTAACCCCTCTGACAAAAGTACCTTCTAGAGTCAGGAGAGCTCCTATATGTATTTGGATATTTCAGGTCCAGAGTAATAGCTATCTTTCCTTGTTTAGAAATAAAAAAGCAGAACACAGATGTAGCATTTCAAATTTTTTTTTACACCTGAATTTTTAGCATTTATAAAAGTCCAATGTCAACTTTATCATTCTTCTAACCTTTAAGAAAATGTATTAATCCTTTTAAAATATCAGTGGTTCAAACCAAACACACAATTTTGAGATTTGGAGGTTAATTTTCTGGGTGGCAAGAGCAGACTCTTTCTTTGATATGACTGGACACCTGATGCGTTGTTCAGAAATAAATTCTCTATCCTTTTTTAAAAATCAAACCTGAGTATCCAGTTTTATAGAGATGAGAATATTTTATAGAGATGAGAATATTTCCCAGGTAGTAGAATTTTCAGTAAAATGAGCTTCATTTTCAGCAAAAAACATATTGGTTTTTAGACAAGTTAGAAATAAATCATTCATGAGGTGCCTGGGTGGCTCAGTCTGTTAAGCATCTGACTCTTGATTTCAGCTCAGGTCATAATCTTGTGGTTATGGTACCGAGTCTCATGTTGGGCTCTGTGCTGGGCATGGAACCTGCTTGGGTTTCACTCTTCCTCTCCTTCTGCCTCTCCCCAACTCACGTGTGTGTGTGTGTGTGTGTGTGTGTGTGTGTGTGTGTGTGTGGCTGCACGCGCGTGCACGCGCTCACGCACATACACGCACTCTCTCTCAAAATAAATAAACATTTTTTTTAAAAAAGGAAAGAAACAATTCATGTTCCTTAAGATGAAACCATAAATAAAATCTAGTTTTAGAAAACCATGAAGAGAGTCTAAGTATTTAAAAATTCTGTTAGATGTGCAATATATTCTCACTGTCTTTAACAGCTATGTTGCAAGGAAAGTGTTGTAAGGTAATACTTCCAGCTGACATAGGGATTGTTTATCTGGTGGCCTTACTGTGAAATGTGAAACTATTTTAATATTTGATCTTATCCCTTACATGTGCCCCAAGGCATGTGGCAATGTGATCTTCACATAAAATGTGATAATAAATAAATTAAATGGGATAAAATGGGATAATACCAACATAAACTTAGAAATTTTATTCATGGGAGGCCCCTGGGCGGATCGATCAGTTAAACATCTGACTCTTGATTTTAGCTCAGATTTCGAGCCCAGAGTTGAGCTCCATACTCACAGCTTGGAGCCTGCTTAGGATTCTCTCTCCTCTCTCTTTGTCTCTGCCCCTCTTCCTCTCTCTTTCTCTCAAAATTAAAAAAAAAAAAAGAAATTGTATTCATTGATTAAAAAAAAAAACACTCCTTCTCAGTTTGGCCCTAAGTTAGTTATCTAATGCAACTGTCATTTAGAATTATCCAGGAAAGATGTTAATTGTATGCCAGGCCTAAAGGAATTTGGATCATAGTCTAGTGACCCTTAGGAATAACTCAGCAAAAGATGACATCAAAATGACACCATTGCTTAGAAGGATCCCCTCCATCCAAAGAACGTGAAAGAATGTGTGGATGTAGAGGCAGACTTAAAAGGTACAGGAAAACCAATCTTTGGATTTTGGCTTTGTCTGGCCAGATGCCAAACGCCCTTTGTGTTTAATGTGAAGACTAGTTACTGTGTTACTTCTAAATTTCAGATTAAAAAGAATTTGTAAGAAGAAAAAAAACACACCAAAAACTTTAGTAAATAAAACAAACTTCTTGAAAAAAAAAAGATTTTGTTTTTGCTCTGATCAGTGACAAAGTCCACAGTTGTCATATTACTAATCACTTTCATAATGGGTTTCCGAGTCTGATGAACAAGTGGAATTAGATCTCGTGTCACCGTTTGAAGACGGCGTTCTTGCATTCCATAAGTGAATAGCTTTCCTGGGGTCAAAGTTATTAATGTCTGGAGAATTCAACTGAATTATCAGGAGATCTGTCATACTTTCAGCCTTGATTGCGGCATGCGTTTGTGACTTGGCACGCTTCATCTGACTAAAGCCACATTCTGCTTCTGCAGAACTTGAAGGGAGGGTCAGCACTAGGTCCACTAGTGTCAGGATATTTGGATACTTGCGCAAGTAAACAGAATTCACAAAATCCCAGGTCAATTTGTGGATGTTCTGAAATCTAGGGGGAAGAATGAAAAGTGTCAAAAATTGAGACTCTCAAGGTTTATCCAAATATTTATAAATACCAACTATGCTTACCTGGTGTAACTCTCTAATTTCAACATGCTCCATTCAGTGTCCACTTCATGAATTTCCACCCTAGCAGCTTCCAGTAGTGGTTCATAGTGGGCAATCAAGATGGATACCTCTTTTTCTCCAAATTCTGCCATTGATATATGAGAGAAAAAAGTCACATATATGAAAGAAACCTACAGTCAAAGAACAATAGGTAAGAAGTTAGTGCATATAGGGCACCTGGATTTATCTTTGCTGGCCACAATTTAAAGCTTCCAATCATGGTAGCCTTCACCACATCTTGGCTGGCATCTCTGAAACAACCTTGCAGTCTCTTGATGAGATGTGTTAAGACCGTGCTTCTCACATCAGAAATGTTTCCCTTTCCCCCCAGGCAATTACCATGAAAATGGGTGGCTGAATCGACCTGATGTTCTTTCGGTCCTGGTCTGGGGAGGAAAAAGAAATCCCCCAAATAAACAACAACTAAATTAAAAAGTACCTGACAAACAATGCCCCTGGTCAAACTGTCTAGTTTTACAGACCCTCAAACCATTCCCCAATTCCTCACCTTGTTTTATACATTCTGAGCATTTCCAGTGTTGACTCTAATGTGGCAAATACGTCAGCAATGGAAGAACTTCTGTTCTGATTGACACGGGAAAGAATGCTAAGGACATTAATGACATCCACTAAGAAATGGACAAATTTAACAATGTCTGCTTGGAGAAGGAGCTCCAGGAGTTCATTGGCTTTCTGGTGACTTGTGTCATTTCTGCCCTCAACTGCCTGTAACATACATTCGGAAAAGAAAGGCGGTTTATCTTTCTCAAAATTATTCTTTCAAATTTCTCAATAAAAATATTCTCTGTCAGTCTGATAAAGTAAAATAGTATGGTATTTCAAAATTACTTACTGAATGCAGTTGCTGCACTATTGCAGGGTACCCCTTGAGAAAGTTCTGGAGGGCTGTCTGTAATCCCTGAAGCCATCTCCTGCCCCCTACTTGAGAAGGCAGCACAGGGCGAAGGTGAAGGCCCTTGAAAGCAGTTATCAGAGAACTCTTGTGGACAGGAGAGCTGTGGTAGAAGTGGTAGATGCTGTGAAGAAGGCCTCTGACGTCATTGTACAGGGGAATGCTCTGGAAGACTGCCTTGTAAGACAGTTCAAGATGATGTGCAAAGCAGTATACAGTCAGTGCACATGGCTGGATTTCTCTGAAGAGCGTGGCCACCCCAGTTTTTTCTCTCTCTGAGCCAGGGGCACCATCACTTCCAAAACCAACCAGTTTCTTTGCCCAGTCTTGGTTCGATAGCTTAAGTTGAAGATTTCTCTCTAGAGTTTTCTCAATGGCATTTCTTATTTCCAGAGGATCCTTCTTTTCTAATGTCTGTACCCCAACAATTTGGCAATGCACTTTTCCTGAGTGTGCGAACTGCACGTAGACAAGTTCAGCTTCCTTGGTTGAACTGTCTGTGATTCCGTCACTGAGGACAGAGAAAAATTTACTTTGTTCTAGTTTCTCTCTTAGATTTCTCCGTTCCACTTCAGCGATAAAATACGTGAATGTTCTTGCTGATTTGTTAGTTCTGAATACTGGGCCGATATCGACACCCTTCATATCATCCAACTTGCACATCCAGATAAAGTCTTTGAGGGGGCGTCCCATCTTGGCAATAGCATGGCATGATCTGAATAAGTTCTCTACTCTCCCGAGGGTGACTTTGCTCATGGTCGTCACCATGAGCTCCGTGGTGGCTTGGTTCACCGGAGAACTTCTTGTTGCTTCCATTAGTGAAGCCTTGGCATGAGCCTCACTGAGATGATGTGCGTTGAGAAATTCGGTCCTAAAGTTGTCAGTGCCATAAAAAAAACTCACTTGATTTCCCCTTGACTTTATTCCATGCTTACGACACAGACCACAGAACATAAGATTTAGTATTTCATCATATATAAGCCAAGGGTATTTTTTCAGCCAGATTTTCAAAAATTGATTATTCCTCTTTGGAAGGTAATGGCCAAGCTTCTGTGGTCTTTTTTGCTTTTCTTTCACTCCGCTTACATCGCCTGGAGGATTCCTGCCTTTAAAATAACTCCACGTTGTTATCTTCAGTCATCACCAACTTCTACCCTTAATTTTGCTTAATCTAAGTCCCCAACACTTGCTCGTTATTTCTGGAAAAAGTTACAGTGAGTGTTTACGAGTGGGATGTCAAGTTCTCTGGTTAGCGTTTTAAGTGGCTTATATTATTTAACCCTCATAATCCATTATCCCTATTTTATAGTTAACACAATGGACCAGTTACTTATCATTTCATAAACAAAAAGACTAGGGCACAGAGTGGTTAATTAATTTGTCTGATGTCACAGTGCTTGTACCTGGGGGAGCTGGCAGGCAGTCCTACTTCACAGCCCCCATATTTATATCATTATTACAGGTTTCTCATAGCAAAGGGTGCTATGCTCTTCTTCATTCTAGAATCTGTTCCTCTGTGCATAAGAGGGACACTGCTTTTTGCTGACATTTGCTTCCTGTGGTGAGAAAACAAAGGAATAACAGGACACACACAGCAGCAGGTCTACAAGATTCACTTTGGACATCTTTTCACCCTCTCTGGCCATGCTGTAGCCAACCTGTTCACTTACAGAAAGGACTTCAGACTTTGAGACCCATCCCGGGTGGTTTCAAAGAGCTGTGCCTCATGCCTCAACTTTTTTCTTTTCCCGAAAGCTCTAATTTTTGAAACATACTTGTCAGAGAGTGGAATATATATGTTTTTTCTTTTCCTGGACAGAAGAATGTAAATCGCACAAAGGCATGTCCTAAAATACAATTTCTCTCAGGAGACAGGCAGCCTAGACCACATATTTATTTCCCTCTTGCAACTTCTGTGACCCTTCTGATCATTAGATGATATTGTCCTATTTTATAGTATAACGAAAGGTGGATTATGTATTTGTGTGATATTATACTAAAATACCTCATGTCGACATACAAGCTCAGTGTTTTGTTTTGTTTCACTGCTTTACTGTCCTAGGCTGACTGCTCAGCTATATTTTAAACTCTTCTTACAGAAAGAACCACACTTACTTCCTTTGTGCTCCATAATGGCGAGATGAGTGTGAGTATGTGGCAGATGTTTCAGAAAATACACATTCCCTATTGATTCTCATGATCTCATAGCTCTTAGTGTCTTTTGCTAGAAAACCTTTGACATTAGTCAATCTGCTTCTGCCTTTCTTACCCTATTTGCATCTAACTTCTATTTGCCTTTTAATCAGTTTTTTGTAGTTTTTTGTAGTTGTTACTGTTAAAACATAGCCCCATTTTGTTCCCCTGCAAAAATCAAATCCTAAATATTACTGTTTTCACTGCAAGGAGTCTTCTGGTAGCTGATACCTCCTGACTTCATTTTCATGCCTATAGGGTCATTCTCCCACTCCAGGCCTTCAGTGCCAGGCTGGTGTCTGCCTGATACACACAAATGCCGGCTAACACACAAATGAATACACAAAAAAAAAGAAGTAAAAGAAGTCTCTCATTGCTAATGGAAAGGACTTGAACTTTTGCTACTGATTTAGCTAGCTTTTATGTTTTTAGCTTTATGAACAGATTTTCCAGAAGGTGTTATCTTGAATTCTGAGCACATACTTTCATTTGCCTAATGCAAATTCTCTGGCTTTATGAGAATATGTTTCCTCCTGAAGAAGCAGCTGAAACCCTACCCACAGACAGTTTGAACAGGTCCAAAGGCTTCTAGATTTACTACTGCATTTCCGTGATCTGAATCTATACAGCGGAAGGAGTTCACCCACGGAGAGAACCACAGGACCTAGGGGGCTACTCCTTTTTGCAGTAATCCCTAGATTTTGCCACCTGGAGAGATACCCTTGTTAATACCATCAATCCTTCTCCATCGAACCTTTTCTAAGAAATCTTTCTGTGGTTTTTGATTTGTGTAAAGTCAGACTAACTTAAGCAGGTTTCAGATTAAAATATGGGGCTTATGTCCCTGGGAATATTAATATCATATTTCTATAATTTTCTCAGAGCCACTAGCTTAGAAAAATCCACAGAACTTTCTAATGATTCCCCTCTCACCTCCCACCTGTGCCCTCAATCCTGTCTCTCAGTTGGTTGAGGCTTTGTAGGAACAAAGAGCAGTATCTGCAACTCCCTCAGGGTCTCTTCCTGTAATCCACTCACCACATCATTTGGCTCTAAATATCTTTGATAATTCTGCCCTGCATGTCCTTTGCAAGCCACTTTGAGACTTCACAATCTGACCACAAGGTCTTTTACAGTCCTTAAATCCTGCCGCTTGCCCCATCTGGTCTGTTTGCTGTTCCATGAATATGTCATGCACATAACCTCAAAATCTCAATGTCTACTCTATTTTCCCCTTTGTCTGGAACACCCTGCCCCTGCTTTTCTTCCTGGAAGGCTCCATTCAAAATTCTCCTCTGGGCCTAACTCTTATGCTGACCCACATAGGCAGTAAAAACTACTTCCTCCTTTGAATTCTTGTAAAAACCATGTAGCTGAATGATCGAGCTTAGCCACTACAGACAAGAGTTCTGTTTGTGCTTTCCGTGTCTGAGACCAATCACTGAATCTACGGGTCTTTAAAAGAGGTTCAAAGGAGGGGCCCTTGTCAGTTTTTAGAACAATATTAGAGCCCTGGAGAACTAAATGCTGCCTCCCCTGAGGAAGGGATGAGGGTGCAGAATTTTCTGGAATGTGTTCTCTCTTGATAGCCTCTCAGCAGAAGCCAAAACAACCATGAACCCAATCTCTATTGGCATTACATGGAGTACTGATGGGCTTGCAAAGAAAAGGAGTTCTTTTGGTTTAAGTGGGGACAGAGGAACATTGCTAAAGTGTTCTAGTTTCAACAGACTTCAAATTGCTTTCATTGGAGAAAGATTGTCTTCATGATGTGCTTGGCACTTGATGCTTAGAGACAAGATGTACCTACCCAGAGCTTAATGCAGTACACAAAATGAGTGCTTTTGTTTGAGATGTTTTTGGTCCACTGGGGAGCCAGATACCCTGTGGTTTAATTCCATCAGGTGGTGTATTTTTTTTTTCTGGAAATATTCCAGGTCAATGGTGGAGGTGCCTATTATGGTGTGTGTACCTTCAGGATACCAAGCTAATATTTTGGATAATAATTAGAATAGTTTGTATCACTATTGTATAATGTAACATATTATATAATGATATGGTACTGCTATAATTATATAATTAAATCACAATGGCTTATATATTGTACTTAAATTGCACATTCTGTGTTCCAGATACTTTCTAAACACTTAACGTATATTAATGACTTTAATAGCTCGTAACAGCTCCATTGAAATACCCCATTTTCCAGATGAAGAAAGTGAGTCAGAGAGAGGCTAAGTAAGTTGCCCAAGATCATATTAATCAATCATATTTGATGAAAGGTGGAGTTGAAAAGTACTGTCTGACTCTTCTTATCCTTGGATGGGTCTTCTTTATTCATCCAGCCATGGGTAAAAAGTGAATCAACATGGAAATGCTAGCGTGGGGCCTGCACGGAGCCTGACAACATTGGCTATTGTTATAATTCGGAAGATATTTACTAAATCTCATTCTGTGCTGGGAGTATACTCGTGGGAATCCTTGGGACAGTCAATGAAAGAATGTCTTTCTGATCCGCTGGCTGTCTCTTACTTAAACTGCTCCTAAGAGTCTAAAGTATGGATCTTTGCTGGGTGGCAAGAAAAATGCTAACATGACAAGTTCTTTCACTGCATTTTTCATGATCTTGTATGATGATCACACAAAAGGTCATTTTTCTTTTCTGGCATATTTGTAACAATCATATCAACAAATGGTATTTTATGTCTCATGACTACATTTACCAAAGGAGATTTAGAATCATCACAAGTGGCAGAATTTGACCAGGAAAGGAGCATCGAATATAAACATTACAGTATATAATGTATTTTCAACTTTTCCATTATCTTTAGTAAGGGCTATTTTAACAGACTTTTATTTTTCAAGTGGGGTAGACAATACTCAGCAGAAAACTCCTTAAGCTTTAGTTCTTTCCGTTTATATACTAGTAACTCACAAATATTTAAAGTCGCTTGTAAAGATTATCCATTTCCCTCAATAATTTTATTTTTATAGCATAACAAAAAGTGGAACTTTGTACATTATAAGCAGTGGACATTACCACTCCTTACAACTTTGCTAAAACATCATCCTGTGAGCTGAGTAATATATGACTGTTATGTGCAAATACGTTTGCTTTTTTCCTAGAGAAAAATCCATCTGTTCATATTTTACCATATTTTAGTGAGCTTGAAAGTGCATCTTAGATACCATAGGTTACGTTGGCATATATGAAGTAGTTTTTGGAAATGATCATATTTCTTGGCTTAAAAATAACGGCAGTTTTCAAGTTCAAGGAAGAAATTCTGTAGGATCACACGTTTAGAAATGTGCCACTTTCAGCCAGTAGCTTCATACTTTCAAAACTGATCACTTCAACTAAGACAGTTTTTAGAAATTGTAGGCTTCTAAGGTAAATGCAGTGGAAAGTACCATGAAAGATTGATTTCCAATTCTCAGAAGGAATATGACAAAAGACTTCCCTTAAAGATGGATGGCTGTGTATCATTTAAGGCACTGAACAACAATTACAGAGCTGAGGAAGAAAGACTAAAGTCAGAGGATCTTTTTGGGGCTCAGGGAGTTGGGGAGAAAGGGTGAGTGGTAATTATTGGGCTTCCTCACGGAGGGGCAATGTCAGCATTTGCAGCCTGACTTCAAAAAAGTCATCACAGAATTGGGACTCTGGGATGCAGAAAATGGAATGATTCTTATTTTACCTTCCCTTTACAACATTAGCAAGAATGATAACAATGAGTATGAGTTGTATTGATAGACTACCTGATTCTGTGCTAAGGCTTTTACATGTACTTGAAAAGCAACAACAACAACAAATACATATACATGTGTGTGTGTTAAAATATTGTAATTGAGCCAATAATAAAGAGTTTAAACTGGCTGCTCATAGACCATAACTCATTTTGAACCGTGAAGACTCCTAAATCTCACAGTATTATGTAGCCTTGTAAACTCTGCAGTAATTACAACTGTTATTCTTAAATATGTGTTAATTCTCCAGCTTGGATGGGTGGGGGCAGTTTCCCAGACAGAGAAGGCCTCCCCATCTGTTTGCCCGTGGTTCGTGCGGTTGGGGAAGAAGCAGCAAAGCAGTCTCCTGATTCTCTCCCTGAACATCCACACCCACGCCTCTTATCTGCACACTGTCTAGCGGCTGTTCCTCTAACTTTAAATATTCTATGTATCCCTGCCATCAAACCAGTCTTCTTCCATTTCCTTCCTCTGAAGTATTATCCCACCAAACTTTCCCTGACCAACCTCATTACTCGCTGGTCCCCCTTTCCTCTGCAGTCTTGAGCACTTTTATAAAGCTGATACTCTGTTCCAGAAAGAACCGAAATAGAAGTTTATATTTTCTTCTTCCTTACTTCTCAAATTACACTCTAAGTCCATCAGTCAAGTGGTTTTCTTTTTACATCTACTTTTTAAAATATATATATAACTATCTCCCTCCTCCCCTCTTTCCTTTCTTCCCTCTTCCTTCCTCTTTCTACCATACTTTGAAAGCTGTTGCATTCTACCATATTCAGAAAACAAATAAATGTATCGGTTGACATATTTTAGTCCCAAAGCTTTCTAGAATTAATCTTCTAAGACACATACATGCCAACTTCTATCTGCTATTTGTTATTCGTTTTGAAATTTTTAGCTGAAATACAGGCTCTAGACTAGAGGTTGGATCCAAGAATGTACCATGGTTATCATCATGAATACTAAGGTTCTTAAACAGGGATTAGAAGTGGTTGATAATTTTCAAAGTCCACTTGCACCTACTCACATGCCTGCAAATGCTTTTAGTTTTGACCTGCTAATTGGATGATTTTCTTCCCATCACCCTAGCGTAGGATTAAAGCAAATTGTATTTCATATTCAGAATCTTTATACATGTATCTTTTTATTTTATATGTAAAAAAATGGTGTGGATAAAATGAAGAGCAAATGCAAATGTGAAGAAGAAAATATGTAATAAGAGGGCATTTTGAAACCTACATAATGGGGAAGAGAATGGAATTTGCCCGAATGGAAGAAGGAAGGGATTACATGTGCTGGCTTTATAAAACTGTGACTTTTTTTTTTCTTTTGTACTTGGTGATGGTCACATTTTCTTCCTGCCCAAATATTTCCAGCCAGAGTTGGTGCCTATCCATAGTTGCCGTGTGTGATTTTATGTATTGGAGGCGTAGACCCGCTCAGCTGATTAGATGCGGTGACATGTAGAGGTTCTCCCAGAGGCACATGGTTACACCTGTTTCAACAGCTGGGCTTAGCAAAGAGGTGTTCAGACTTAGAGAAAAGGAATGCCATTTTGACTACTAAGATTTAGTATGGTTTGTAGAAATACTAGACTTAAATTTTTTTTTTAATGTTTATTTATTTTTGAGAGAGAGACAGAGACAGAGAGCATGAACGGGGAAGGGGAAGTGAGAGAGGGAGACACAGAACCTGAAACAGGCTCGACTGAGCCACCCAGGTGCCCCAAAATACTGGACTTTTAAAGAACAAATGAAATATAATCACTCTGAGAGTGAAACTGTGTTAGTGCTATTGGCTATTCTCTAGAGAAAAGTAATGGTTTTCCCATACATGGATATTGTAAGATAAAATAAATCTGTATATAAGAGGTGACTTCATTCAGTGAGAAGGGGCAAGAGCTTTGAATCGGAGGAGGCCTGGATGACATATGACATAGGCAACAACTACTTTGTGACTCAGTGTCCAAGCCTATAAAATGGAGAGGAGATGCTAATCCTACAGGATCCGTCTGAAATTCCTGTGCTATCAACTGATGGAATTCATTAAAGAATATCTGGGAATAGAAAGGGCCTGAATTAAAAAAAAAAGCCTGTGCAGATGCAATAGAACCATAATGATAAATGTGAAGGAAATACAGAATCAGTGTGCATAAAATACTATGTACATGTACATGTGAGCAAATTAATCAGGTAAGCAAATATTTTGTTGACAGCTTATTTGGTTCTGTTCTTAATCTGTGAAGCACTGAGGGAAAAAGCAAATATTAAAGGGAAATTCTCTCCTCCCTGGTCTCCCTTCACAGATTGGTCAGGGAGACAGAAACACAAACTATAATCCCAGTACAAAGCCTAGACTGGAAGTGTATGCAAAGGCTGTCTCTCTCTGTCACTCGCTGCCGGAGTGAGCAATACTCAAGTGTACCAACTTTGTGGCCAGAGGCAGGGATGGGCCCAAGAAGAGAATTATCAGGAATGAGGATCACCACTGCTGAAGTGTTACTCACCGTTTTCCTTCTGTTTGTTTAATTCAGATCTATGTAGCATGAAGCAAATGCATGATAAACTAGAACAGAGCAAGGGCTTGTTTTGGTGACACTCAATTCCAGAGGGCTGTTTTACTTGTGAGCAAGTGATGGTCACCTTCATTAGCCTTATTCTTTTTTGTGCTTATAAAAGCATGATAATTATTCTTCCTACCTTTAGGTGCTATAACTAAGAACTGATCTCGAAGGCTGTCGAGCTGTTCGATGGTCAGGGTGCCATTTTCTTCCTTTTCTACCGGTGGAGGACGTACTGGAGGAGGGGAATCTGGAAAGACTTTTACATCACCATTAATAAAGAAATCTTCTTGGTCTAAATAAAGTTCACTCTGAATTTTTGTTGAAGTTTCAATGTGATAGCGAGCTACCTCAGTTAGTTTTTCCACACTGAAAATGGAAAAATGAATAGGGTTATCCCCATTAAATACTATTGGGTTAGCAGTATTTGCTTAGTAGACATACACACAAAGTCTACACATCATACATCTAAGTTAAACAATTCAGTCTGCACGTTTAAAACTTCTAATTCTCTTCAAATCCATTTTGTAGAAAGACAGAGTGTAATTAAATAGAGATTAGAAATAAAATGTATGCTCATAGTCAGAACTAATAGTCACATATTTTATACAAAGCTGAGCAAAAAGGGGCTTCATCAAATATGGTTTTATTAGTATTAGAACATATTTTGCTGTGTAAGCAAGATTAATTTCAAGAGATATATTTCAATCTAAGTATGAACCAGAATATATGACAGAAAAACCTGTAAAATATAACTGTTAGAACAACACATTTATTTGGAATCAGGATAAATTATACTGTTAGTCAGATTTAATACTGGATTTCTAGAAGAGTGGCTTTTCTCCAACTTTATATCAGGGAGTTTGATGTTATTTAAGACACAATTGTCAGAATGGACTTTAATAATATATACCCATTGAAATTGCATTCTATTTTTACAAATAACAATTCCTAGTTAAATCATGTAGTATAAACAACAAGAGTTAGGTGCAGTGGAAATAGTACTCAAAGCTGAGGTCTCATCCCAGAATCCTCTGTACCTATGAGTCCTTGGTAATTTACTTAAACTCTCTGAATCCTTATCTTTGCATGGAGCTGATAACACATAGCTCCATATCTTATGGTTGTAATGTAAAGCCACACAGGACATGGATTTAAGCTGAACTGGGGATTACAAGTATGGTCCTAATTAAAGTCCATTTCAAAAGCAAGAGAAGTTATATACACAAGAAGTGTATATTATTTATACAGAGAAGTACAATATTACCACATTAAAGAAAGGATTGTGTTTACATTTTGCAATAAAGACTGGACCTGATGGAAAAATCCATTTCTAATCTCCTTTTATGTAACCCAGGAACACCAAAATATATATACTGAAAAAGTTTTAAAAAGAACATTAGTTACTTTCTCTCAAAAGACGACCCTAGAATTCAGCTCCAGCATTCTGTACTGGTGAGTGTCTGTTTTGCACATAGTATCTAATTAGTTTATGCCTCTTGGTGGTCGTGTGCTGGTGCAGAGGTTAAGGCACTGGAGAGCTAAGTTTGCAACCTTGAGGGAGGAGGGCCTCCCACTGCAGACCAAGCCTGAGGCAGAACTAAGATCTCAAAACGGGTGTGCGCCACCTAGTGGAGGTTATCAGGCATAATCTTCTTATGAATGGGAGGAATTAAAAATGCCAGGAAAATGAAAAGCAAGATTTGAAGTTCCAAGGGATCTGATAGCTTTCTCTCTCTCTCTCTCTCTCTCTCTCTCTCTCTCTCTCTTTGGCTGCCAGAGAGTTTTTGCAATAACCAAAACATAGTTTTCCAGCATAGCTGGAAAGTCCTAGTTTTAAGTTCTTCTGGCTACATTCAGAGGTCAGATACATACACATAATATAAAACTGAGAAATTGGAATATAGTTGATAAAAAATAAGAAGAATTTACTCATTTTTTAAAAATATATTTTTATTTATTTCTAGGAGAGAGAGAAAGAGACAGCATAAGCAGGGGAGGGTCAGAGAGAGAGGGAGACACAGACTCTGAAACAGGCTCCAGGCTCTGAGCTAGCTGTCAGCACAGAGCCCAACGCGGGGCTCGAACCCACGAACCGCGAGATCATGACCTAAGCGAAAGTCGGATGCTTAACCGACTAAGCCACCCAGGCACCCCAAGAAGAATTTACTCTTGATGGTCACATGGATGGGAGCTGTGAATCCTAAGAATTAAGAAGACATGTTCTCATTTTTAAGTGGCAGGCAAGGAACAGAACCAAACATCACTGCTCTGTGAGGCTAATGATAACTGACTTGACTATCCAGTAGTAAAATTATTTTAAGCCTTACTGCAATAAGGTTACCAGGCTGCCTCAGGAAACTAACACTAGAACTCCCCTATGACCCAGCAATAGCACTGCTAGGAATTTACCCAAGGGATACAGAAATGCTGAGGCATAGGAGCACACGTACCCCAATGTTCATAGCAGCACTCTCCACAATAGCTAAAACATGGAAAGAGCCTAAGTGTCCATCAACAGATGAATGGATCAAGAAGATGTGGTTTAGCTATACCATGGAATACTCCATGGCAATGAGAAACAATGAAATCTGGCCATGTGTAGCAACATGGATGGACCTTGAGGGTGTTATGCTGAGGGAAATAAGTCAGGCAGAGAAGGACAAATATCATATGTTTGCATGTATAGGAGGATTAGGAGGAACTTAACTGAGGAACAAGGGGGAAAAGAAGGGCGGAAATGGTTTGGGAAAGGGAGAGAGGCAAACCATGAGAGACTCTTGAATGCTGACAAAAACTGAGGACTGATGGATGTGGGGAGGAGGGAGGGATGGGCATGGAGGAGGGCACTTGTGGGGATGCGCACTGGGTGTTATGTGGAAACTAATTTGACAATAAACTATTTGTAAAAAACAAAAACAAAACAAAAAGATCAGAGGTAAAGAAATTAGTGATCAAAGGTAACAATAATTGTAGAAATATTCACAATTAAAAATAAATATGTATGAATTCTTGGACAGTTCCGTTCCATTAAATTTAAATCTTAAACTACATGCAAAATTACTCATTAAAGTATAACTTGTCAAGAGTTACAGAGAAGTAGAAATCCTGGCTGGATTATAACCATTAAAGTAATTCAAGCCATATTTCAGATTCTTAAAACAGACAAACAAACACAGCTACAGAGACTTAAGTGTATGAGTTCCACAAAACATGGAGTGCCCAGTGAAGTCAAAATGAAATTACTGAATAAAAAGCAGCTATTCCTGCCATCTGATTTTTCTATGTCAGTATTGGATTATGACTAAATATATACGCCAGCTAATTTCACTTGTGACTATAAACACAAAAATTCTAGACAAAATATTCACAAACTAAATGCATGTGCAACATACATGCTCCTACTCTTACTTGGAGTCTCCAGCTATTATAATATAAAAGAAAAATCTTATAAAACTAGAAATAAATAGGATCTTTTAAAAGTTAATGTATAAAAAGTTATAAACATTCTTAAGTAAAATCGCAGAAGATCCAATATGATCTTATATAATAGAAGAATGTAATAGAAGAATATACTATGTTTATGGTTTAAAAGGCCCAATATAATTAATATGCTGGTTTCCTTCAAAGTGTTCTGTAATTTTAATAAAATTTCCCTAAAAAAAAATAAGGTTACCAGGCTGAGGTGTGTGTGTGTGTGTTACTATATACCACAACAGATATAAAAATCTAGGCTGAAGATTTTACAAGGGAACTTTCATTATGAGACAAGGATTGTAGAGAACAAACCGTCACAACTATCTTTTAGATGGCAGTTCTTTCGGACAACACTTGACATTTGTATTCTATGTAGGTAGCAACTTCTAAACTTGTAGTAAATGTTGATTGCAAACTGTAGTGTTCACAAAATCTAGATCCAGTAGAAACCTCTGAAATAGTCTGGTTGGAGTCTTTCCTTTTATAGATGAAGGCCACAGGGCCCCAAGCAATTAGGCACACTGCTAATTCATGGACAAGGAAGGAGTCCCCATCTCTTGGATCATCAGGTCTCCTGCCTTTCAAGTTGAAGGCTATTTCTGCTTTGCTGAGCTGCTTTTCTATGGGAGAATTAGGAGAATGAAACTCTCCGCCCCTCACCAGGGGTGAAAAGTCTGGAAAACCTTTGGAATTCAACAGCAAAGTAGAACTGGGTATTACCCTTACAAAGGAATCAGTCTAAGTGGTAAAACACCCCAGTGAATGACTTCTTAATCTCCCATTAATTGGCCTTGACTACTAATGAGTCTGGCATTAGAAAAATATGAAACATTACCTTATTTCTGACGAATATTTAAAAATAATGCATAATCTTACCTTGTAAACTAAGGTCCTGCTTGAGCAGTGTAAAAAACAAACTCAGAAATGATGTGCAAACTTGTATATTGCAATAGGACACTTTGATATGCAACTTACTGTTTGAAATGAGCCAATACAAATGCACATGTGATCCCCTAAAAGGTCAAAATTTCAATTTGTAAATGTAATACATTAATAAATGCCTAAAAATCTGCCTATTTTGGACTCCAGAAATTTAAAAAAAATACACTTTAAAATACATTTCATTAAAATACATTAAAAATACACTTTCAAAATACATTTGAAAAGCCATGCCGTATATTACCTGGCCATTTCGTTCAAGTACCTCTCACCAAGCCACTTTTCCATGAGTTTATATACATCAACCACCTTTGTTACTAAATCTTCAAGGAAAGCCAATGCTTTCGTCTTTATCAGTTCAAGTCGGAACTGTGCGGCTATCTCTATTTAAAAAGAACAATAAGGATTTTAAAATGTATACATGCATTTTTTAACCAACTGAATTCAGTTTTAAACCAATCATGCTTCAATTTGTGAAGATGTAGGTGCGCATTTAATATACGAGAATAGATAAGTAATACCTCATCTATGTCATTGAGAAAAAAAATGTAATGTATGGGAGGGTCATTTGACAGTTTATTTAAACTAAAAGTATAAACTGAGATTTACATTTTATTGCACGTTAGAGCAATATACTCTTTGATAAATTGGAATGGGAAAACACAAACAGATAATTTCTGTATTTCAAAAAGAGGAAGGTACAAAGTCTCTTGGTCTCCCTACTTTAGCACCTTGGGAAGTCAAGGCCATTGTATTTTCTCAGCACTGGTAAAACTAGGGCAAAACCCATGAGTCCCAGGGCTTCTGGCTGCCCCGGCACACACCATCTATAGACATGTATTTTACTTCTGAAATAGTTTTTCCATCTTTCTTCTTTGCTTCTTCCACTGCCACTGGCCTAATTTGCTAAATTTCCAACTTTTTTTTTTTTTTTGAGGTCCATTTTGAGTTGCATTATACAACAAATGGAAGAGATGGAAGGAGAATATGTCTTGTAAAACCATTGCTATCTACAGAAAAGGAGGCTCTTGAACATAATTGATCGCTGACTGGCTCTTCTTTGGCCTCTGCTCTCAAGAACTCACTTTCAGGGCCTGTTAGCCTCCAGTTAGGGTTTAGTTTCCTAACAAGAGGCCTGAATTATTCCTAGCATATAAAACCACCTATGTACATGGTCTTAAGTCTTCTTTCAACCTGTAAAATCACCCTGACTCTAACATACTTTTTGTTTCTATTCTTTGAGATTATTCTAATTATTTCTATTCTTTGAGATTCTAATCCCTCCCAAATTTTCTTTGTCTCTTTTTGAGATCCCACCAGACAATTATCGAACAGTAAAATCCAGCCATCATGTGGTTTTATGAAAACAACCAGCTAAACGTTGTACTTTTCAGTCGCTTCGCTTTGTGTTCTACACAACTTGAGCCGGTCATGGGCTGTTGGCCCTACTGGTCTATTTTCCACTGAAAAGTATCATCTTGGTTCTTTTCAACTGCTACCTTCAAATTGCAGGGCAGCAAGGTGTTCTTCCTTGATTTTGAGCATCAGTTCGTTTTTCCTTTCCATTTCAGCAATCTGCTCTGGTGAAACTCTCACGGGTGTGACTTCTGCTGTCGACGGCGATTTACCTGAAAGGACAATGGAGAGTGCCAGCCTGCAAGCATGCACACGGCTACTTGGTTAAAATGAGGACGAAGTGAAACGTGTGAGTATGTAGTAAACCTCTTGTGATTTGCAAAGTACCAAGCTGAGCCCTGCCTGTTGAGTTTGAAATACTGATCTTTCCTTGAGAATTCTCCAGGTGGCATCTAGGCTAGATGCAAATAAGAATGCACTTATTGTGCTTATTGTGCTAGATGCACTTGTGTAGCATCGTGGGAAAATGAAGTGTGCAGTGAGGGCAGACATGGTTCTAGATTCCAAAGAAGGTGTGATTCAGTCTGGGGACAGAAATTAGCAAATCACAACATAGCATGCATGCCATTAGCCACTTGCGGAAGTACCACTCCATACAAGGTACTAGTGTTAGCCAAGTGATTCCCAGATCCTCATCAAGAAAAGACCAGGGAATAACCTCCAGAAGATATGGCTGAAATGAGGCTCTTGGTCAAGTATCTGTAACCTACTTAACAATCTCTTCAGTAGTACTTACCTACAAGTACTTCCGTGATTACATAAGAGAATTAGAAAATAAATGTTTGTCAGCACTTGTCTGAGAATCTGCTCTTGCAAAATAGTAGTGTGTTTCTAGCTGCAGGCCCCATACACGTGATTCTACTCAGTATAGTAAATGTCTTGAAGGTCTGACCCCTATGCGCTCAAATCTTGTGAAGAGGAGATAATTGTAAACAAAGAAATGGTAATAAAATGCAATTGCAATAGTAGATGTGTGTATTAGGTTACAGGTGAACGAGTGCTTAATCTGGATTTCTGTTTTATCATATGTAAAATTAAGGAACTGGACTCAGCCATTTATCCATTAAAGTAAGTTTAAGCATGTCCTTCAAGTGCTGTTTATTTCATTCATTTTTACCATCTGAGATGGACTAAGTGGTGTGTTTCTTAAGCAGTGCTATTCTTCTCTTTGCTTCAAGGTCCCTTCGGCCTCCCCACATTCTCAGCACTTCATCTCACTCCTTCTCAGGGTTGCCTAAATGTACTCTGCCTGGGAAGTGCTTCCCTTCCCCTCAGATGGAGTACATGACTTCACTCTCAAGGTCACCTGTACCTCCCCAACCAAAGAACGATGACGGATCAAATGTCTGTCTCTGCTGGTAGACTAGATTTCCATCAGGGCAGAGACTGTGATTTTGTTTTTGTTCTTTAAATTCTTCATGGCGTCTTTAGTACCCATCATAGCACGCTACTAGCAGGTGCCTAATAAGCATGTCATGTCATGAGCAACTGACTAGGGAGGTGACTTCTGCTCACGTGTTTCTGTCTCTTCCTCTTTTGCCCCACTCACCTTAAATATGTATTGGTGGAGATAGTCAGAGAGGAGGAGAATGTTGGTGGCAGAGTTTATCCCCAAGGTTGACAGGAGGTCTCTCCCAGCCCAAGTTTTCTCACCTCTGTTTTCCATCATGTCTCCAAGACGGAGATGAGGCAGGAGGCCTCCAGGAGAGAGGAACTTGTGTGCAGTAAACCAGAAACCTGAATTCAACCTGAAACCTACATCCACGTAATCACTTTTCGCCTAATCTTGTCTCGGTTACTGCAGTCCCTTTGCACACACTTTTCAGATGACATGGTGTCATCTTGGAGTTCTTCTAGCATGTTCCAAATTGTTTTTGAGGTTTATTTTACCTTTGATACACTTGACTTTTTGGATAAACAGGTTAGGTGAGATAGGTACAAGGTATGATCAGCCAGCTATCACCACAGGAGCCTGGGTCTCAAAACTAAACCTAACAAATAGTAGCTTTAATGTGTCTGCTTAAATGTTTGTGTTCTACCAAGGAGAGGTGTAAGCATCTACAGTTTTGGATGCTAGAACCATGAATACCTTTTGCTTTTTTGTCTGCCTTTTTTTTCTTGGGTGGTTCCTTTTTGACTTTTTTATTTGTACTCATCTGAGGAGATTTTTCTTTTGTATCTGTTGGCTGGTTTTCCTTTTCTTCTTCCATGAGCCTCTGATGAATTTCAGCAGCCACCTGGTTGTATATGAGCAATATTTCAATTACTGCAATGCTTAGGAAATATGGTAACTGTTTGGATTTAGTCATCACTCAATTCCACTGAAGCCTCATTCTACTGCAAACAACCATGCCACGTACTCAATCTTTACGGAAAACACACTTCGGTGTCTGTGACGGCTCCATGGTTTTGCTTTTAAAAAGCTTCCTTTTTCATCTCAGACTCTATGGATTTAGCACCCACTCTTCTTCCAAGTTCCTGTTCAACTCAGGGCATTCCCCTATATCAATGTTTCTCTCCTTTTATTATTATTATTATTGTTATCATTATTATTATTGACTCCCCTACAGAGTTCTACAGATGGATTTTCCTAATAGTCCTCCTCCATGAAATTTTAATATTGCAAAAACATATCTATGTATTTTATATATATTTGTGCTTTCTACATAAAATGGATGAGAATTTCTCATGCCCCTCTGCACCAAGTTTTGGGAATGCATGTCCTGTATGAATTGGGCTCCCAGACACTTGGATGCTGGTCTTCCATTCTACTCCAACACTAGGCCTCATCCCAGGAGGTGCTCATGAGGATGACCTATCCTGCAGACTAGCCTCATCTCTGATCTCAGTTTCTTCCACCCGGGATATACTCAGCCTCCCGCCATCTTAGCAACCCTTCCTTTCACTTGCACAGGTGTCCTGTTTTGAGAGGTTAGTTTCAGGCCACCCTAGAGGACCCGAGGAAGGGGGAGGGTGGAGTGCTGTTGGGTCCCTTACACCTCTCCTCTGAGGCTCTGTGCTTCAAGTAGCAGGAAAACATTGTCTTGGGGACATGCCTGCAGTTTCAAAGGCTGGACCTTGTGAAGTGAATCCAGCTGCCCCTGGAAAGGTGAAGAGCTCGTAGGGGTATAGCCCTGAAAAAGGAGAGTGAGGCAAAGACTCCCAAAAGGGAGAAAGTAAACCTGCACATACCAAGGAGGCAGGAGCAACATATGGTTGAAAACCTTTAAAATCTCAGTAAAGCAATTGGTGAAGAAATGGGGGTCATGACAATTTATTTATTTAAGTGCTTACTGTGTCTAAGCCTCACATTATCTGGGGAGGACCGGATGAGGGGCCAGGAGGAGAAGGAGGAAGTTGCTTGGAGGTGAATAGAAAGATGAATAAGACACAATCTCTCCCCTCAATGATGATTAGTCTTGGCAAGATACACTAGCCAGTTCTGCTCAGCCCAAATCCCTGAATACTTCCCACCCCAGGGCTCAGCATATAACTGTCCCCAACTGTTCTCTGAATGTGAAGTGTTGCCCAACCCTCCAAATGGGCATTAAGAAGCTTTTAGCACCTGCTGTGCTTATAGAGGATGCCAAGGAAATGCTTATTAATAGATGGAATTTCTTCTAAAATAATCATATTCCACAGAATATACCCATAGCTTCTTTAAGATCTGTGGAGCCCTAGAGAAATAGTAAAAGGTTTCAGAGAACAAGCCATTTGTGTGTGTGTATATGTATGTGGTTTCATTCAGATGCCCTTAATCCATAAAAATTTATTTCATGATATCTACTGTACTTTCAAATTCTTGGTAAAGCTGAAAGCAGACTTGTTAACATCCCTCCACTAAATTGCAAGCAATTCATTTGTGAAGTTGTTTTTGCAAAGCACAGTAAGTTAGCAATTTCCTTTAGAATTGGATTTTTCTCCTTTATAAAGAGTCTTGTGGTGGTGGTGGTGATGATGATGATGATAATTATCATCATCTGCATATTTTTGGTCCACTTCCCTCAAAGACCTCTGGGTATCTTTCAAAAATTAACATAATTCACAATACATCCAGCAATCTACCTGTAAGCCTAAAGAAACTCTAGAAATAACGTCATGACATTGTGGGTGTTAAATATGAATTGTTTCTTTGAAATCATTGCAAACCTGCTAATTAGAAGAATGTTTTTCTGAAAATTAACATAGCACACTAAATGGGTAGCTCTTGGTAAAATTGCTATGTAGAAAAAAATGCCCGTGTTAAAGTGTTCTTATTTCAGCTGTGTTAATCTCTGCTGGTACTATTTTCCCTGCAAGTTTGCCAAGTCATGTCTGTCTCACTTGAAATTTAAAATTCCCTTAAGGTCATGTAACATCAATGCCAAGAAAATCCATTAGAAACATCAAAGCAGGATTCAAATATAATTATTAGGAATACTAATTAGGTTGTAATTACTAAACTTTTCTCCTTTGCTTTCTATGTGGTTTTTTTAAAGTCCACAAGGGGTCACCTGGGTGGCTTCTTTGTTTAATTGACCAACTTCAGCTCAGGTCATGATCTCATAGTTCATGGGTTTCAGCTCTGTGTCTGGCTCTGTGCTGACAGCTCAGAGCCTGGAGCCTGCTGGGGATCCTGTGTCTTCCTCTCTCTCTGCTCCTTACCCCTCACACTCTGTCTCTCAAAAATGAATGAACATTAAAAAAAATAAAATCCATAAGGAAAATAGCATAATTTTCAATAAATTTTTTAATGTCATGATCTATAATATTTGTAATTTCTAAAACACTTTCGTATATATTATTTCACCGGATCTTTCCGTCATTCAAGAGAGGAAAAGTGTGTGGAATGTCTCCCATGTCACAGATAAGGAACTGAAGACTGAGAGAGGCTAAGTGATTTCTGTAAAATCACACAACTTAATCAAGAGAGGTAGCTTGTGCTCTTTTTGCTGTATGATGGTCTTTCTAATAATGTAATATTTTACCAAGTCATTTCCCCTAGGCAATTCTAAGAGGATTTGTAAGACTTGTAAATTATGCTTACATAGCTCAATAATAATAATAATTCATTTTTTTCTCGAACTCCTAGATCTCATTTCCCCCTCTCTGGTGCTTGGTAGCTGTAATCTTGCAGTGATCACCATGGTCATTGCCATCATCATCACCAGTAACATCAGCATCATCGATATAGCAGCAGCCTCATGTCAGACTGTGCTGACGGCTTAGTATCATATTGGATGTGGGCATGATGCTAGGTTTATGGTATATAAAAAGTTTTAGAATACAGGTAAGTATTCAGAAAAACAACTAATGAGATAAAAATGACAAACAGTGACCTAGATAGTAAGAGCCAAATGCCTGGGGAGACAATATTGTTACAGGGATTGGAAAAGCACATAATGAGAGAAGGCAAGGCCTTCAAACAGGTAACCAACTAGTCAGGAATCAAAGCAGGAACTAGCTCTGAAGACTTATAGAAAGTATATAATTAAGGCAAATAGAAGGAAGGAGGAACATATTTTAGGAGAGAAAGAAGACATTAGCCAAGGCATTGAAATTGTTAATGCCCACGCAATATGTTGGAAGCAATATCTAGTTGGTTGGTGAGGTTTGATGAGTTGGTGCCAGCAAGACAGGGAGCTCTAAGACTCTGAGACAAGGGTTAAGGATTCCATGGTGGCTACTGGAGGTCATCACACTTTCCTATTTTCCTCCCTGGTCAATCACGGAAGATCATTTCTGTAGCTTAAAAACATCATATGCTTAAAAAAATTAATTCTTTTCCTTTACATGGATCATCTTCCCTTTATAAATATAAAGTAGCCATCAAGATATTTGGGGTGTACATGTACCCTCTTAATATATACTTTCTGCTTGTATTGTTTCCTCTAAATCTTTTTCTGTTCCTTTTTTTTTTTCTTATTTTGGATTGAATATTTTAAATTTATTCATTTTTTCCCCTATTTTAGTTTGGAAGTAACACACACTAATTCACTGAGTGGCTACTCTAGGAATAACACCATGAATTACTGACTAAAAAAATATGTAGACTTTGATTAGTTAACAATTCATGGTATAATTCCTAGAGTAACCCCTAAGAGAACAGTAATAGAATGCACTACTTCCAAAATTCAGTAGGGGGAAAAGAGCAAGCAAGAAAAAATAAAGGCTAAAAATGAGAGGATGAACAAAGAGATATATCATGTAAACAATATTTAAAAGTATAATTTCCAAGAAAACATTATAAAGAAGATTAACTCCTAGTAAGAAAAGGTTCAGTTCATCAGGCTTTTTTTTTTTTTGAGTGTATTTATTTCTGAGAAAGGGAGAGGGAGAGAGAACACACAAGAAGGGGAGGGGCAGAGAGAAAGGGGGCAAAGGATTCAAAGTGGGCTCTGCACGGAGCAGAGTCCGATAGGGGGCTTGAACTCCTGAACCATGAGATCATGACCCAAGCCAAAGTCAGAAGCTTAACTGACTGAGCTGCCCAGGTGGCCCCAGGCCCAGATAGATTCTTGAAGGCTACTAAACATTTCAAGAGGAAATAATTTCAAATTCCTCAAATTTTCCTAAAGAATAGAAAGAGAAGAAACGTATCCTGACTTGATTTATGAGGCCAGTATTACCTGGGTGCTAAAGGCTGACAAGGCGAGAATGAGAAAGAAAAATTATAGAATTTTCTCACTCATGAACAAAGATTCAAAAATCCTAAGCAAAGTATTAGGAGGGCAAATCCAGCAATATGTAAGAAGGATGATGCTTCATTATAATGTTGGGCTTATTCCAGGGATGCAGCATAAGTCTAATATTAGGAAATTGACCAATATAATATTTCACATTAATAGAAAACAGAGAAAAGAATCATATGAGAATCTCAATAGATGCGGAAAAAGAATTTGTTAATACATTTATGAAAAACTCTCAAAGCTAGAAATGAAAAGAAATTTCCATACTCTGATAAGTAGTATCTAAAAAAATCTATGGCCAACATTTTTGTAAATTTTGACAAGTTGATTTGAAATTTTATACAGAAAGGCAAAGAGCCAAGAAGAGCCAAAGTTCACTGGACAGATGACAAGGTGGGAAGATTTGCTCATTTTGCTCATTTAGATAAATAAAGGATATGACATTATGAGTTTTGAGTATGAAGATGGAAAAATAGAGTAACGCTACAGAACTAATTTATGATATAAGGTCACCTAGTTTATGACAAAGATGATACTGCAGTGAAATGTGGAAAGAATTTGGTATTACTTATGAAAACTGAAGTATTATGTATAGTACTATCTACTGACATTGAAGTTAGCAAATACTCATATATATCCAACAGTTGTGTGTGCATATGTGCACCAGCGGACAAATACAAGAATGTTCATAGCAGGGGTACCCATAATGGCAACAACTGGGGGCACCTGGGTGGCTCAGTTGGTTAAATGTCAGACTTCAGTTCAGGTCATGATCTCACAGTTCGTGGGTTCGATCCCTGTGTCGGGCTGTGCTGACAGCTAGCTCAGAGCCTGGAGCCTGTTTTGGATTCTGTGTCTCCCTCTCTCTCTGACCCTCCCTTGTTCACACACACACTCTCTCTCTCTCAGAAATAAATAAAAAACATTAAAAAAAATGGCAACAACTGGAAGCCCATATGTGCATTAGTAGCAGATTAGTTAAATAAACTGGGATAAGCTTATATAACGAAATAATATACAGCAAGAAAAATGAAGGGACTACATCTACATTCAGTAACATAGAATGAATTTCATAAATAATGTTGAGTGAAAGGAAACACAGAGAGACAAAAGGTAGGAGTTCTTGTACTTAAAGCTCAAAAGCAATCAAAGCTAAATGCTACAGTTAAGAAATACAGACTTGGGAGACAAAAGTCTCTGAAAATCAAGGCAATGGTTAGCAAAAAGGGAGACGGAGGTTCCGTGTTGCAGGGATGAAGGGGGTTAGGATTGGGAAGAGGCACAAGAAGGACTTGGTAGGTGCAGACTGTTCCCATTTGCCAGTGTGTATTGTAGTTGGGTTCATCAAGGCATGCAGTTATAGGCCGTGCACTTTGTCCAAATCCACATTAAATTTTTTATAGAAGAAGCAAGACAACGACAGGAATCTACAATCACTTTTGAGAGGGAGAAACGAAAGAAGGAACAAAAGGAAGAGAGGGAGAAGAGAAAGAAAGCACTGAGGCTGCTGTGACATAAACCAGAGAAAAGAACCCAGAGGCAGAGTGGCCAGAAAGGGACTCGGGAAACAGTCAGAAGCGTTGTCTCCTCGCTCTGAGATCCCGGGACAAGCTCCTCTTCTGCGGCTTTCACAAAGTCTTTTGGAAGGTGGATACTGCTTCTAGTATGGATAAGCTATTTCAAGGAAACTCAAAGAAGGCTCGGCACAGAATGAAAGCAGAACCACACTGGGCACTCAGGCCTGGAGGATGAGGGCACAGCAGCCATCCAAGCTGAACTCTGTGTGTTCTTTCTTTACAGGGCGAAGCTTCTACTTACATTTAAGTTATCTGGACACTTTCCCTTTGTGTTTGATCTGGTACAGGTCCCCTGCAGGCAGCGACTATCGTCCCTTCGCCTTCCAGTGAAGGTGGGAAGGACTGGAACTTTGAACCCATATGGTCCCAGGCTCAAATCTCCTCTTTGACACTTACCTGCTAAGTGATCTTGGCAAAATTTTTTAACCTTTCTGGATCCTTGTTTTTCCATGATAAAGAGGATAATACCCCATAGGTAATTTATATAAACTAGAGGCCTGCAGGCCAAATGTGTGTTTTGCTTGGCTCTGTAAAGTTTTACAAATTTAATGATTTCAAGTATGTTTAAATGAGTAGGTTTCACATACAAACTTTGACTTCCTGGCTTTTCTTGGAAAATTGGAAAATCTGGCCATACTGGGCCTCATTCTTGAATAGTAAAGTTGGTTAGGGTGGAGTAGCACACACTTCTTTAGAAGTACAATTTCCACTTGGCCACAGTCCTCACCCCCTCCCTATTGTATTATATTTGACCCATGTCGTTGACTTTTCCTGATTGGCCTTTTTGGGCTCTCCACTTGGAAAGTTGGTCCAGCCCAGAGAATAAACCACATGTTGGTTTGCTCCATTCTTGATCGTATATATTGAATGACTGAATTGTTTCAATTCTTATTTCTTTCAGAAAACAAAACAAAACAGTCCCTGAAAGTATAAAGTTATACAACATCGTGTAAATTTTCTACTCATGGTATATTGCAAACATTGGTGCTTTATGAATGGGTTTTACTAAAAATATGGTAACAGGAAGTGCTTATTACCATGTTAGATATCGCTAAAGAAGCTTGGTGCCAGGTGTCCATTAGCAACTTTTCATCTGCCTCAAAGTTCGACTCAACATTTTCCAGTGAGTAATCGATCTTGCCCTTCAGTACGGTTTTTGTTTTTGGTTTATACATAGCTGAATCCGGAGAAATGGATATGCGAGGAATTAGAGGAATTCTTTGAGAAACAAACAAACAAAAAGGAAATATTTTATGTAACAGAATTCTGTCTTTACGACCATGCTATTTTGGGGATTTTGTTGTCTTGCTTTAATCTCAATTTTCAAAGCGGTCCTGGAAGAACTCTTCAAATGAAGACTATAAAAGACTATATTCACATTTTAATAGTCTTATTAACAAGAGGAAACTAGGAACAAATAGTAACAAAACATAATCTGAGATCTCGGTAATCACTAAGAATCTCATAATCTGAGATTCTCAGTAATCACGAAGAGGGAAATTAAGCAATGGCAATTATGAAGAAGTGCAATTTTGAAATTTAACCAGGGAATAAACTTCTAACAAGGAACAAATCCGTCATGCCCAAATAAAACTGGGCATCACTCATTTAAGACGACTAGTATCATTTGGCTTCCTGAAGTGGGCAGTTAAAAACAGGATATGACAGATGTGCGGTCTGCAAGGGGGAATCCTGTGGAGGTAACAAGGTTTTGGTCGTGGGTGGGGATGATATCCAACAAACCTCCCTAGTTTAGTGTATGGATGGTGACGGCTTTCTCTTTGTAAAATGCTGTAAGAAAACAGGGTTAAGCTCTCCTTCTCCCTTCTTTCAGCCATACTGCTGCCCCTATGCGGATGCCCCTGGGAACATTCTATCCCCGAATGACTCCCAAATCACAAAGGCTGAGAGAAGCAGGTAGAGATCCCCAGAGCAGAATGCTTATTATGACTGGGACACACCTTGGTGACAAAAAGTTCAAAGAGCTCTCAGCTTGGGCATATAATGGGGACAGAGAAGCTCCAGGGATGCTTTTGCTGAAACCTGAGGAGTTAGGAGCTGTAATAGGAACAAGCATTTGCTTTGGCAGACTCAAGCTGCTGGGGAACACAGTGTTGAACCAGAAGGCTGGTTGTGAACTTCAGTAAACAATTAGTGTGGTCTTGTTTTTAAGCATTAGATGTGGTTTCTTGAACTTGTTTCTTTCATTCTTATGGTACTTGGAATTCTGAGAGTGTACTGTGCCTATAAAGGTAGTGTGCTAAGGTTCTTCTATGCAGTATACATCTACCCACAAGGACAATTTACATTTTAACAATCAAGTAATGCTAAATCTCAGTCACCAAGACACTGAAATTCATGTGTCCAACAAGTTAAGGTAAAAGTTGTGTGATCATCTCTAAATGTTTAATATTGTCCAACATGTATTTCCTAATACCTTGCTTTGGAGGACAGCAGTGGTGACATATAATTTAGAAATAAAATTTGGGGTTAGAATTCATTTACTGGAAAAAATTCCCATCTAGTTAGCTCTGTCACTATCAATAGATACAAATTGGGGCTCCTTTCTGAAGCTCCTTTTCTTGGATAATACAGATATTAGACTACTAGTATTACCAGTTACTAATTCTTAGTAACTACTAATTATTAGTTACTAGTCAATTATTAGTTAGTTATGTTGTTGTTATTTTTGTTATAGGAATAAAATAGGCAGTTCTGTGAAAATACTCAACAGTGTGCTTGTTTCCCTTATATATGTTAAAGAGACTGTAGTTGATTGGTTGATTGGTTGTTACATTGATTGAGAGTTTTAGTAGATACTCATAGCAGTGATTTGAGGTTGAGATTGGTGCAGAGTTGTTTTGCAGAAAATAAGAACTGCCTGTTCTTTTGCCTGTTTTATTCTGCTAACCAACTTTAATAGCTTCCCCAATATGCCTAACTTGCTATTTTGTGCTAAGAACAGAATGCACTGCTACTGTAGACATTGGAACTTGGCCTCTTTTAATGTCTCTGATGGTTCATATTGCCTGTGGAATTTTTTATTGTTGGATTTTCAAAGTTCTCTTTCAGCAGCTTGCTGAGTTACACATTTCTCTTGTGTTTGTACCAAGAAGAAGGTACAAATTTTCCTTCTTGTATTTTCTTGCTTACAGATGGAAATCATTGGGACATGGTGGGATTAGATGGAGGAAATCTAGGGAGAAGAAATGGGTCTCAGATCTCATGTATAACCAGATTGTGTTCAGGTCATCTCGAATCCTTCTTGATACATGGGATGATAAAACAAAGCAAGAACATGAAATACTTATAATTAAAATAGTGCATGTAAGTTATTGTCATAATATACAAGAAAAATAGTCACCACTTATAATTGAGATTATCAAGACTAGATCTCAAGTCTTCTGATTCCCAAATGTGGTACTCAGTGCTTTGAGGATTTCATTTTTTTTTTGTAATTTTAACAACCTTACTTTATAGATAAGGAAACCAAGGCTTAAGAGAGTTGGGGTGACTTTCCTCCCAAATAAATTGTTTTAATTCACTCACATAGTAAATAATAGACCCAGGACTGAAACCGTATCTGTCTGTCTTCAAAACATATTCACTATACCATATTTAGTCTGTGCAAATGTACTTCCGCATTAAGTTGAGCAAGCTGATAAAGTACACATAGTGTACTTTCCAGCTACAAAACATACCATATCCTTGGAGATCTAAATTTAATGTTCAGCTTCTATATTATTTTTAAAATCTGACTTTTTTCCCCTTTCTTCATATTTATTGATTCTTGTTTTCTCATGACCTCCTTATGGGTCATGAGAAAATATTACCTTAATTCTTAATGCTATTTTATTAGTTTATTTTTAATCATTTAATTTTAAGTATTTTTAATTTTATATTTGTAACTTTAAGTCATCTTAATTCTTACTTTTTGCACATTTAATATTTTATAGTTGAGGCCCACATAGGATTGCTACTACTCCCACCCCCTATTTCTTAAAAACATTTTTCTATTTGCTCATTGCTCCTCTGGGTTTGGGATCTTGCCCTCTCCTGCCCTCACTCACAGAGTCTATAAAAGCAATTATTTACCAACTTTTGTATTGCACAGGAGTGTTTGGTTGAAAATATAAATTTTTATTTTCTTGTTCTAGAAGGAATCTGATGTTAGACTATTGACAAGTCTTTCAGTCTCATGAAGTCATAATCACATATGACTCAACCTTCACTGTTTCTCAATTTGTTTACCTGTAAAAGAAGACTCATAAGCCCTTTCATTTTCATTTACATGTCACACACACACACACACACACACACACACACACACACACACACACACACACACAAGGTCCTTGGAACCTTTCCTAAAAGTGGTAGAGATTTATGATTCCTTACTGAAAACCCTTGGGCCAAAATTTTTTCAGAATTGAAAATCTATATAATACTATCCCAAGCAGAGTCAATCAGAAGCATCACATAATAAAACACACTATACTTCTGCAGCAAAGTGAGTAAATAGTCACCATAATTTGGATGATAATGCATATCAATAGCTTAAGTGGAAGTTAGAAAATTTTTCAGAGCTTCTTTGGATTTTGGATGTGCAGATACAGGAGTGTGATTTTTATAAGCAGTATTCAACTTAAAATCACAATTTTTTAGTTCAAACCAAGTATAGTGCAACATGATAGTTTGCCTTACCTATGTTGGGTTTCCAAAGCCTCTCTACTATCCAGTTGGACCAATGGGACTCGAGTAAATCTCTTATTGTCGTCGATTGGGATTTTGCCTTCCATTCCCCTATAATAATCTTGAAGGAGTCTCTTTGTATCTTCGAAACGGTTCAGTTCTGCCTTTAATAGCAAACATGACTGTCAATACCCGAGAAAGAACAAATGATCTGTACATATTTCCCATATAAGTTCTATAAGCACTATTTTAAAATATTTCAGTTGAAATCAATTTTCTGGAAATTAAGAAAGAGAATAGGCTATAAGGGTATATCTAAAATTTCATTAAAAAATAAAGATAACTGGTGCCTGTGTTCTCTGTACTCATTGAGTATGATTTCATTTAACAAGATGGTATTTCTAAGCCTCTTGATATTGGGACAAAAGATTACAGTACGTATGATGCCGGAAGTAGTGTATACTCTTCATTATTTTGACATTAAGAATTCCTGTGTACTGTATATTCAATCAACCAATACATCACCAATTATATGAATGTCTTCTACCAGAGGTAACATGCCTCTGGCATCTACCAGAGGAAGATGCCAAAAATAGGATAAATACATATACAGATACAGACACAAATACAAAAATTTGAAGTATAAAGTTAGAGACTAGGTTTTGGTCCTCTACAACTATGGAACACAGTCGTGGAAAAATGACAAGGGAAGGCAAAGTGGTAATGGATAGTTCCCTCTTCACAGTTTCTATTCTTTCTCAGTATGTGTGGTAGGGAGATCATTCCTTCATGCTCACAGCAAAACCCATCTGTTGACTTTGCCAGGACTGCCTTGAGCAAAATGGAGAACACCAAGGAGTTGGTGATAAGTTGAGCATCAGTTATTCAGAAGGGACTCCCTGCCAGCCAGGCCGTTTCCCTTGCAGTAATGAGGAAATGCATGCACAGTGAGTGTCCAACACACAAGTGTAGACCATGAGTTTTCCAGCACATTTTCCCATTATATGTCAGAGCAGTTGGCATATCTATGCTCCTCTTTGGTAGTGTAAACGTGACACCCAGACTGTGCTCTGGGTAGTGGGGGCTACTTAAACCAGTACCGGAGGGCCCAAAGATTGAAGCTCTTCTGCAGAAGTATTTCATGATACGTAGTTAATTATAGAAACCATCTTTTCCAAAAAGAACAAAACCGACCTAGTGTTCAAAGCCCTTATCTGAACCTAACCCAAGGATATTCATGAATATTTGTCAAGTAATTAATGTTGCCATTTATCTCATTAAACATTAAGACATAGTTTCGTACTGCCATATTCACACTTTAGAATAAATAAATGCTTTCACACTGTTGTCTACAACAGAAGACAAAAACAGTTTCAATATGTCTGTTTTTGATACCAAAAAGGATGAATCAAACTGTTCCTGAAAAGCTGTCATGCACGTTATTAAACTTTTCCAGGCAAATGACTAAAACGGGAAGAAGTTCACTTGGTTATAGTGAATCTATATTATAAAATAAAATTCCTATTGGGGCATCTGGGTGGCTCAGTTGGTTAAGCGTCCCACTTCAGCCCAGGTCATGATCTTGCTGTCTGTGAGTTCAAGCCCTGTGTTGGGCTCTGTGCTGACAGCTCAGAGCCTGGAGCTTGTTTTGGATTCTGTGTTTCCATCTCTCTCTGTCCCTCCCCCACTCGTGCTCTGTCTCTCTTGATCTCAAAATAAATAAAACATAAAAAAATTTAAAATAAAATTACTATTCATATATTTTTTAAATTATAGAGTATGTGTTAAATATTTGGATTTTAAATATAAAAGTACATTTAATTAATTTTTCAAACTAGTATTTTGAAGTGATTAAGGAAACTAAATATTTTTCTTTTCTTGCATAACAACCAAATTAAGTTTTAAAATATTCATATATGGACAAATCTCACAGTGTGATAAGTGTTTGCATTTGTCATGCTGAGAGACAGAATTCTAGTTTTGAAGAGAATGCTAGAAAATCATCTAGCATAAAATTTATTGTGTAGAAAATTTGTCCTGTAGGCTTTTAATGCTGGAGATAAAAACAAACAAAAACTTTACAATGTTGCATAGTTTCAGAAATCCTGGGTTAACTTATCAAAAAGTTTCCTTATGGCAGGCTACCTTGATGTCCTACTATGTCAATATGCTTGTCAATCTCCCAGGGAGAGGGAAGCATAGAGTATGCAGTATTTCCCAATCTCATTTGATTGGTGAGTCCTTTTTCTGTGAACCATTGTGTAAAACTAGTGTTCCATGGAACCCACTTCGGGAAATGCTTATCTAGTTGTTTGTTACCCAGTACTGCAGGCCCTTGAAGACTTTCTCAAGGATTCTTTCCCTTAGCCCTCCATAAACATGTGCAAACATCTGCTTAATGAGTTTCCAGGACCAGCAGCTCAGCTGCTTCCAAAGTCTGTTATTTGATGGATAGTTGTAATCATTAGGCTCTTTCTTCATTTATCGAACTGAAATCCACTTCCTGAAATTTCCATCTTTGGTTTTTATCAGAATCCTATAGATCCAGTGCAGAATGAGGTTCCTTCCTGTTCCACGTGGCAGGCCTTCATCTGAACAGCGTTGATGATACAGCCATAGTTAGGAGCCCTGGCTTGGGAGTTAGGCTTCCTTGGTTCTAATCCCTGCTCTCTCACTTACTGATTGTGTGCCACCAGACAAATCAATTCACTTACGTCAGCCTCAGTTTCCTCATCTGTGAAACAAGGATTATAACAGAAGTTTACAGCATAGGGTTGTTGTGAACGTTTAATGTAACCTGTGTGAAAGTCCATAGAGCAGTGCTTGGCATGTACAGAGTAAAGAGTAAGGAATCGCTTCTTGGCCTTTTGGCTAAGATCAAGTGCAGAGTAAAGAGTAAGCAATTAATAAACAGCAGCTTTTATTTACGGTCCTTTCCTTTATCTTCTTTCCTCCTAGTTTGTTTTAAAAGTGGATTCAGCTTAGGACAAGAGCCTTAATTCTAAGTATTGCTGAGACATAAGTCATACTATTCCTGCAAGAGGCACCTACTGCTGGGGTTAATGAGAAGTGATTCACAAAGATTCTCTCTTCCCTTTGCCTTCACTACTGGGTTTCAGTTACTTCCTCCACAAGTTTCTGATTCACTGTTCCAATAGCCAATCTCTGCTTGCCCAAACAGGAGTCCCAGGAATGTTACCCGAGGTGACTTAGGCTGCTTGGGTGACTCACTTTAATCCTTTGTACAACCCTCACCTGGATCCCAAAGCTTATTTATAGTCAGTGAGGCTGCTCTTGCATGTCAGGTTTCTACTGACTTTTCAGGCCTCCTATGGTCCCAGCTGCCTCTGCATCTTGGGCTTGCCCCTCTGAAGGTTGGAAATATCAGCATTCATCATCTTTCGTTGAATTTTATTTATTTATTTAAACATTTATGAACACCTACTGTGTGCTAGCTCAGATTGTTAGCTAAATATTCTCCTCTCCTGCAATATCTTCTCATGTCAATCAGTCAGTTGAAGACTAAAAATGTATCCTTTACTATTCTCTACCCTCACCACTATTCTATTAGGATACAGTACTCCTATAGACACAGCTTACTATTTCCTTCAGTGTGGCTAGACTGTAGATAGTCTTCTTCCTAAGTCTTGGCTCCTGACATCTCTTTTCTTATTTACTTTAGAAAACTTGTCATTGTAAATCCTTGCTCTGTCCATTTGATGTATAAATCTCTTAAAAAGCTTCTTGCCAGTTTTAGAACCTAAAACTGTCTTTCCCGAGTGTCTGGGTACTAACCCTTTGAGATGTTAAGCATCAGGGAAGACAGTGCCCCTATCTGCTGGTTCCTCTGGGAATGGAAGAGCCTTGCTCCCAGTAGTCAAACTACCTTCTGTGGAGAAGGTAGGAGAAAGTTTACTTTCCCTTTAGGCAAGGCCAGTCAGCAAGCGCAGACGGTTTCTGTCTTGGGGACTACACCCTAGCTCTCAAACTCTCTCTAGATCTTCCTCTTGGAAATCCTGAGTATCCAGGCTTGGTCTGTGCTCTCTCTCCTATTGTTGACAACAGTCTTGGAATAAGAGCAAAGTCTAACTTCTTATCTTGTCTAGTGCAATTTTTTTATTTAATAGGTTGCAAATATAATTTGATGAGGTTGTTCTGGTGAATGGTATTTTTTTTTCAATCCTGACCAATTTTTTTTCTGGAATCGAATGCCTGTTGACATTGACCTCGTCCACGCTCCATGGCAGGGCTGCTTTCTTGGGCTTCTGCTTGCCACTCTGGGTGTCCGCAGTGAAGGCTGACACGGTAACAACCAGAAGAGACACCGTCTCTCCTGCTGCTCTCCACCTTTCTAGGCTGGTCAGTGGTTGCTTGGGATGCTCCCAGTTCTGATGCTTGTTGAGCCTGGGGCCAAAATGATTTATTTCAGCTAACTTCTTCAGCAAGTTGGAACTCAGGCCAGCCAGCGTGCTGTGAGTAAAGTGAGCCTGAATGGGTTCCTCATGCTTCCAAAGGAACTGTAAAGGAAGGGACAGGACATAGCTGTGGAAACGAGTCTGTGTCATTGACGGCCACTCTTACCTGCATCAGTGAGAAGAAATGGTTCATCGTTATTCCGATGGAGTCCTGCAACCAGCTCTCGTTAATGATATCCTGACGTTCCTGCTCTGCCTCTTCCTTCCGGGCATCACAGATGTCCCACAGGCGGTCTCGTAAATCCTGAACAGAAAGAGGCATCGCTGTTACGCTTTAGGATCATGGCTCAAATGACCTCAGTATAATAAAACTAGAATCTTTTGCCTGTTTAAAAAATATCTCCAAAGAAAATTAGACCCAATGCACTCATGTGTTTTACTTCTTCATTCAACTAATATTTATTTTGCTTCTACTCTATGCCAGGCCCTTACTTTGTCAGACCAGCTCACCAAATCACATGCCCATGTCTAGCACAAACCCACTGCGGTTCACTTTATTCACGGATGGCTGTGTTATGTAGTATTCTAATCCTTTCACAGAAAATCTGCTTAGTTGAAAAACTCCTTTCAGGGAATTTGGGGGGAAATGACATATTGTTGGAGGAAGAAATATGCAGCTGTGTTTAATCCAAGGGCACTGGCTTGTTCATTAGTTATGAGTGGAACATGTCATTCGCCAAGAAGTGCTGTCTGAGCTTAATAGGATTGTTCAAAAATCCTATTTTTTTAGTTTTTACTAAAGAGCTAGCAGTAAAAAAAACAACAACAATCTTTTCAAGATCTCAGGTCTGCCGTTTATATAAAAAAAAAAACTAACGATAGTTACCATGTGCTGAGATCTTTTTTTTTTTACAAATAGTTTATTGTCAAATTAGTTTCCACATAACACCCAGTGCTCATCCCGACAAGTGCCCTCCTCCATGCCCACCCCTCCTCCCCTCCACATCCATCAGTCCTCAGTTTTTGTCAGCATTCAAGAGTCTCTCATGGTTTGCCTCTCTCCCTTTCCCCCACCATTTCCCCCCTTCTTCTCCCCCTTGTTCCTCAGTTAAGTTCCTCCTAATCCTCCTATACGTGCAAACATATGGTATTTGTCCTTCTCTGCCTGACTTATTTCGCTCATGTGCTGAGATCTTTCTATATGTGTCAGGGTGTCAGGATATGTCACTGTACTTATACCAACTCATTTAATGCCTTGCAACAATCTGAGGTACTATTATTATCTTCATTTTGCAGATGAGTCACAGAAAGGTTATTTTCCTAATGTCACACAATGAATAAGTAGTAGATTCAAGATAGGAGCCTATGTGTGTTGGGTAATACACACTGGTGTTTCAGGTCTCAGTTACCTTGTCTGAAACTTACCTTTTGGATGTGCAATATAGAATAAATTATTTTATGTATATAAAGCACTTAGCATAGTATTTAGCATACAATAATCACTCAGTTAATAAAAACTATTATAATCTTATAAGAATATAATATTATTCATAGCAATAAAATCTGTTTAACAAAATATAGTGCTAATGAAATATATGCAGTCAATTAAAATGTGAGTTTTCATACTAATAATTTATTGAACATTACTATGTATTGGGCATTGTGTTAAGTGCTTTACATTGATTACTTCGCTAATCCCCACAATAACCAGGAGGTAAGTTCCGGTGAGTAAATGGATGCCCTTAGCGCTTAAGTCACTTGGCTCTGATTTCAATGTGGGAGAGTCAGGAATCTTAATGCAGTTTGATTACAGTGCCCACAGTGGGTTTTATTTCTGTGATACCATTTCACTGGAACAATTAACATATTGGTTTGTTACCTTCAGGGAACTGCATCTAAAATGAAAATATCACAGCCATTTTTATAGCCATATTCTAAGTGTCAGAACAATGCACCATTATTTTAGGTATCTCCATGGTTGCTGGGAGCTGCACCGGCCTCTCTGGATGGCAATCACAGCAAGGAAGTGACAATGTTTGCAGCTCCTGCCATAAGAAATGAAAACTGGTATCTCCTTCTGCTACTATTGGCTCATGTTGGATATAAGCCTACTGGTATTGACCAGGCCTCACAATATCCCATTTCAGACCCTTATTCTGAATACAGATACCTCATAAGGAAAAGCATATTCCTGCCTTTACAAAAGAGATTTTAGATGAAAGCTCTATGGGTGATTGTCAAAAGGCTCTTCCTATGGGCCTTGCAGATCCGAGACTTAGGGGGTTAAGAACACAAGAGTTACAATTGAGCCTGGCCCTGAGACCAAGGGCCTATTTTGGGATTAAGAGCAAAACATAGTTACCACATATATCTTCGCTAATTGGTGAAACATAACAGTCCCTTCCTCAAGGCCTACTTTCCACAAACACCCTCTTTTACACTGGCAGCTGGGATGAGGATAGATAAGAGTAGCTAAAACATAACCCGTGGGCAAAAGACTGACCCATTCAGGGCCCCCATGATAGTCTCCACAAACAAACCAATTCAGAAACATTCATCCTCTTGAGAGCCAGACAAAATACTCCTAACTTATCTATATCCAATTTGGCCTATATGTTATCCTATTTTTCACTAAGAACATTCTGTTATTTCCTTGGTCAGAACAATTCTGTAATTGATATCACAAAAGGCCTCCCATTGTAAGAAATTCCTTTCTCTGACTTCATGTTGTTGCTGAACCTTTAAATAAAGACACCAAAACCGACAAGACAGAGATGCCTGCCTGATGATCAGAAAGAATCTCGGGGCTCTCTCACTCTCTCTCTCGCTGACACCGTCCATTCTTCAGGGACTGCTGGACCTGCCGGAGCCGGCTCGGCCTCCGGCACATGGTCTTTCCACAGATACTCTGTCTGACATTCAGTGAGTACTGGCTTGTGTTTAACAGGCATTTATACGTTTTTGAGAGTTAGAAGAGTTCCCTTGTTGCTCCTGCCCCACTATGAGGCCTTGGAAAGTACTAGCATCTGTGTGGCTCAGGTTTCTGATGGAAAGTTGCAATAGGAGAACCTTTCCATTAACCTTTTAGAATTGGAATGAAATAAGCCAAGAATTACCAAGCGTACAGGGGGTTTGGACTTACCCAGAGGCATGGCTGTTTTTCATATTTTATTTGGCAAGAATTAGGAAATTATTAAATATTCCTTAATAATCAAAGGTGGGTTGTATTTAAGAAAAACACATGGCTATTCATTGTGAAGGTTATGTAGACAAAAATCATTAAAAACGAACACTTTTACAAACTTTTTATGAATTTGACCCTGATATGCCCTGGTGATGGCCAACTTTTGTTGAATTTAATGGAGTTCTCTGCGCTTTGTGCATTTTGATGTCTCTGTCCTTCCTCAGATTAGGGAAGTTTTCAGCTATAATTTGCTCAAATAAAACTTCTTGCTTTCAAATGGACCTTCTCTTCAACTTCTGGGACTCCTACTATATGATTATTACTCTGTTTTAAGAGGTCATGGAGTTTCCGAAGTCTACCTTCATGATCCATTACCTTTGTTTCCCTCTTCTTTTCAGCTTCACCATTTTCCATAATTTTATCCTCTGTATCACTCCTCTCTGTCCTCACTGTCTTGACATCCATTCAGGTTTGCATCTTGGTTATAGCATTTTTAATTTTGGCCTAACTGGATTTTCACTCTTTTATCTCTGAATTAAGGGATTCTCAAGTGTCTTCTATGCTTTTTTTTTTTATCAAGCCCAGCTAGAGTTCTTATAATTGTTGTTTTAAATTCTGGTCCAGACACCTTACTTATATCTGTATTGATTAAATCCCTGGCCGTCATTTCTTCCTGTTCTTTCTTCTGTGTGTGAATTCCCCTGTCTCACCGTTTTGGCGATAATAAATAAATAAAATTAAATTAAATAGATAAATAATAATAAAATAAAAATTAATACATTAAAAAATAAAAGAAGCTAGGTTCTTTGGTTGGCTTTGGTTATGTGTTAGTCTGCTTGTTAAGCTGCCATATTCTCTCCCTCAAATTATGCAAATTGTCTCTTAATCCTCAGATTGATTTCGTAGGTGTTCAGAATGATTTGATGTTGATCTAGCTGTGTTCGAAGGATGAGGTAAACCCAGGGTCCCCCTACTACTCTGCCATCCTAACTCCTCCCCCTTTTACAAAAGTTTTAAAGGTTTTCTGTTGGGTAAAAAACCCAAATTCAACTTATGTGGTGCTTATTAGAGTCTTACATGAAATGAAATGACACAAAAGGATCAAAAGTCAAAACTTATATGAGACAAATACAAATAAACAAAGCCAGGTTCACAGTATTGACATCAGAAACAGTAAAAGTCAGTACAAAAGTAGTTGTTTTGGGGAAAAGATGGTTATTTTGCACTCTAGAGAATGTAAGAGACCATGAAGAGATAACTGATGTTTCTTCACATCAAATACCACTATGTCAGAGAAACAGTTTAATGAATGTTCATGGGCGAGGGAGCCTGGCAGTGTGGGATCCAATTCCAGCTCTGATGCTTACTATCCCTTTACCATATTTCTTCATCTATAAAATGTGACTACTACTAGTTATCACCCACAGAGGGTTGTCCTGAGGATGAAACAAAACAGTGCCAGCATATACACATGTTCAGTTTAGTGAACTGCTGCTACATTAAAATTTATAGAGCAAAAGATATAGCAAGGAAAATCGATAGAAATATAAGCATCACAGAGGTTTTTAACCCACTTTCATTAGTTTCTGCAAGGTTATGTAGGTACAAAAATGTAAAAAAAAAAAAGAATAGAGTAATTGTTTCAATCATAATTCTTATGACGCTTTAAAAAATGAAAGTGATATGAAGCCCCATCCTAAACCTGATTTTGGACATAGGGTATGAAGCGAAAGTGTTTTAAAAATAAGCACAGCCTTAGATTCAGCAATTTCACTTTTTTTTTCTTTAGAAAATTTCCCAAGGTAATAATTAAGATGTGGTAAATATTTTGCTAGATGAAATGTTACTGTATAATTTTCTATGATAAAAAGTTCATAGTCAACACATACTGGTTAATGAAATGGCGACTAAGGATAGAACTTTGTTAAATTATGATATAGTTCATTAATGAAATATCTTTTAGATGTAAGAATGATGAGATAAATAAATTTTTACTGAGAAAGAAAACATGTTCTATTGTTGAATAAGAATGTTACAAATCAGTATCTTCATTGGAGTCTTATTTATTTTATTTTTTTTTTGCAAAGAATCTTGTACCAAGCTGGTAAAAAATGGTTAACTATTGACAATGGGATTATGGATTTGTCATTTTAAATTTTGTTTCTCTTTAATATCTAATGTATCTACAATAAGCATATGGTACTTTTGGAATTAGAAAAAAATCTCATTTAAGGTACTGAAAATTTAAAAGCCTTCTCATTCTACCAACAATTACTTGGCTGATATGGAAAGAAGTATACAGGAGGGCTGGTGTTAGGATTAAGGAGGAAAGAGATAGAAGAAGCAGGTATATTTTAGGATTTTTATACCTATTAATTATTGCTTGAGGAATGTCCAAGAAAAGGTAAAATACTTCAGTTTTACTAGAACATTTGTTAATTCAGTACCTTTTGTATTAAACTCTCCAGTACCCTGGTCATCCAAATCATTATAATGCCTTCATTTAATTTCAAAACTTTCCTATTGGTTTCCCACTTAGTCTTCCTGCTGCTTTTACTCCACTATAGATCCTTTTGAATACCAGAAGCCAAGGTTTCAATTCTCATTCAAACAAATATCAGTATCCTAATAATGACCTCCAAGACCTTGGATAATCTGATCCCTTATGATCTCTCCCACCTCATCACCAACTATTCTGACTTGCTCACTTTGTTCCTCCAGCCACATCAGTGTCCTTACTGTTCTTCAACCATTCCACACATCTTCCCCCTTCAGTGCCTTTGACTTTCCTTTCCTCTGTGCCTGATACACTCGTTCCCCGAATATCTACATGGCTCACTCAGTCATTCCTGTCCTGAGTTTGTCAAATGTCACCTTCCCAGTGGGCCTTTCCACAACTACCATACATAAAATGTACATCAACAACACTTTCCTGCCCTGCTTTTTTATTCTTCACAAAGCTCTTATTATCAATGACATACTCACTGTATATTCTATATACTCACTTGCTTATTGCTTATTCTTTGTCTTTGACTACCAGAACATAAATATCATCAGGTCATAGACTTTTTTTGTTCACTGTTGTATCCCCGGACCCTTGAACTGCTCTGAGACCATGACAGATGCTCAAAAAATATAGAGAAGATGAATGGCTTATGGGGCTGACTTTGGCACTTTTTTTGTTGCACAAATAAATATTACGATTATAATAAGATTTGACTACTAGTAACCTATACTTAAGGTGCTGGCAAAGGGAAGAATTCCCCTGACAGAATAAGGGGCTCTGTAAATTTATACAGGAAAGACAAAAGGTTAGATATTGACATCAGGCTTCCTGAACTTCAGAAGTCCTTTTATAAAGCATCAGGGTAATATATTCCATTTATGACCTCATGAAAATCAGCCTATCAAGTACTAGGTACTGTGCTTGATGGAGATACAAAAATGTACAAGATTTGACACTCTCCCTCAAAGGATCGATTCAATATTGGCAACCATTTAGGTTTTCCATGAAGTTTGCTCATTCCTCTTCTCCCAGACATCACCCAACCCTATGACTATAATCAAGGTAGGCATGTGTTTAATACCAGGCATCAATATAGTTACAACACCCAGCAAAGAGTTGAGGAGTTTACAATACAGATGCCAAGGATGCTCTTGCTATGCTGGACATGGCTCCCCTTTCTGGAAGTGTTGGCCACAATATTCTGATTCTGAATTCAAGTTCAGAAGAGCCATTGCTCATGAAAGTTCCCAGCTTAAGTGTTCAAACACTTTCCCTCCTCATGAAGGTAAGAAGGGAATGGGTTAGGTTCTGCAGTATAATATTTGAGTGTGTAGAGACCCTGGTGTGATAAGTCACAGATTTCCTTACATTTACTCTTTGGTGTAGTTCAGCCTTTGTTTCCTCATCATCCCACAGGTCATCAGGAAGACAGTTGAAATCAGCCTGCCACTGAGATACAAAATTTTGCTTATGATCCGGACGCCTTAGAAAGTGCTGGAAATTTTTTCTGTAAGGGATTAAGAGAATGAGATGGAGCTTACATGACATGCCCATAGACTACAAAATTCTAACTTTGGAAACTTTACTTACCTAATCTCATACAAGTAAGCAAGCACAATATGCTGCTCTTCTCGCAGATGCCTGAGTACTGTTTTGACAGAGTCTATATAGGACTTTTCTATTAGTTCCCAGTAAGGAACTAAAAATGAAGGTAGTTCCTGTTAAATGGTAAAGCATACAAATAATCATTTCAAAGTGAAAATACTTCTGAATAATTGAGCCAAAAGAGCAATACTGAGCAAAAAGACCAAAATGCAGCTGTAACTATCTAAAGCGTTCTCTGGGAAACTTCTTGCTCCTCCTTTCCTCCCTTCCCCCAGTTAATTTCTATTCCAAATAAATTTTTCATATCTCAGTTCAGACATAATTTCTTCCAGAAATCCTTCTGTGATCCAAAAAGTCTAGGTGGTCATCATCTGAAGTTCTGGACTTCTGTCTTAGCACCCTGTACCTCTCCCACTGTAGTAGTGATGACTAATGGCAACTGTTTATTCATTTGTCCATATTCACCTCTAGAATATCAGTCTCATAAAGCCAAGAACAATGATTGCTTTATCCACCACTCTATAGTTTTTTCTATTAATACCACAGTGTCTGGAACATAGTAGGTGCTTGAGAAATATTTATTGAATGAATAAACAGATTGCATATTTTGCCTAAGTTGGAAAACTGTCTCTCATGGAGAATATCTAGTGTTTGTGTCAGGGTGATGAGTCAATTCTCTGAATTCACCCAAGTGTATTATCTTTGCTGTGTGCACCATGAAAATTTAGAGAGTTTCTTTATGTTATCTTTTTTTTTTTTACATTTATTTATTTTTGAGAGAGAGAGAGCACAAGTAGGGTAGGGGCAGAGGGGGAAGGAGATGTAGAATCCCAAGCAGGCTCCTGTTGTCAGCACAGAGCCTGATGCAGGGCTCAAACTCACAAACTGTGGGACCATGACCTGAGCCGAGGTTGGACACTTAACCGACTGAGCCATTCAGGTGCCCCTATGTTATCTTTAATGAAACAAACAAACAAACAAACAAAAACAACAATCAACACCAAGAAAGAGTCAAAATGAAATAAAACTGAAGATGCATAATATATTCAATACAAATTCTGTGTGCTACTTCATCTGGCTAATCTCCTTTCCAACTGAGAAATGCCAAATACTAGAGATAAATGATCCAATCTCTCTATGGACCTCACTGATACATTAAGCAAGACATTTTAGGGTAGGCCTTTCAGTGTCACACAACTCATGTTACTGGAAAATTCTCCCTGTGTTGATAAGAAATTTGCCTTCTTATAGTTTCCGCTTACCGGTCCTAGCTGTGTCCTTTAAAGAAGGGCAGACTACATTCACACAGTCTTCCCTATGACAACCTGTCAGATATTTGAGGACATTAGTGAGGATAGGTAGGATGGGATTCAAGATGAAACTTGATTGTTTTTGTAGTCCCAGCATCCAGTGTGGCATTTGCTTATAACAGGCCCTCCATAAATTTTACTATGGATGTAAGCAGACTTGTCTGAACCCAATTTTATCATCAGTTAAATCTTCAGGAGACTGGATGGATCCATCTAGTTCTAAAAGCCTATGATTCAATGTCTAGCCACTTTTGAACTATTCATTTACTTAAAAATTTACAGTTCCTTTAATGTTCCTCTGACGTTATTTTAACATCTTTTTCTTTCCTGGTTCTCCCCTCTGGCTTCTATTCTTTCATGATCTCTCTCTCTCAAAGGATGTGGTATCCAGAATGGCACTAAAGAACATTTTAAAGAAGCCTACTACTAAATCACCCTCCTAGTTGACTTAAATACATTAATTCACACTCTACGCATGGAGAGTTACTTAACTGAAGTAACACCCTGCTCACAGATCTCATTTATTTATAAGAACTTCATGACAAATTGTCAAATACTATTTTGAACTCAAGATACACAATGTTAATGGTATTTCCCTGATCCATGTATCCAACCTTGCTCTCAAGGAAAAGGAATGGGCCAGTTCATCAGGACCTAGTCTTAGTGAAACTGTTTGGGCTCTGGGTGATCATTAAAAAAATTTTTTTTAATGTCTATTTAGTTTGGAAAGAGAGAGACAGACAGACAGAGTGCAAGCAAGGGAGGGGCAGAGAGAGGGAGACACAGAATCCAAAGCAGGCTCCAGGCTCCAAACTGTCAGCACAGAGCCTGATGTGGGGCTCCAACTCACAAGACCACGAGACCATGACCTGAGCTGAAACCAAGAGTAGGACACTTAGCTGACTTAGCCACCCAGGTGCCCCTGGATGATCATTTTTGTAGTTTATACATGCTCAGAAGTCATGCTTTTAATGATTTTCTCTCAAATTTGGTCGGGGCTTACTATATAGAGTATTGGTCTGTATGTTACTAGATCTCATCAGCCTTTTATTAAATATTTCAGTATTTGCCTACATTCGGTCTTCTGGAATCTCCCATATCCTCTGTGGTTTCGATGAGATATTGATAATGTCATGCCTGTAGGTTCTTCAGTCTCTGGGATGTAATTTTTCTGGGTGTGGGGACTTAAACTTCTATGATGTGCCTAGGTATTCAGATCCGTGCTTTCCACTTAAATAGTCTTCTTTTCATTGGATAAGACTGAGCATGAGAGGAAATCGGTAGCCACAGCAAATATGCACCAAAGCTTCAGAAGCTAAAAAGCAAAGGCCTCTCACTCTGCCTGCCTTCTCCGTTCTCTCTGTACCTCCCCTGTGGCTGACAAAGGGAGAAGGACCCGGGCTCTCCTGGAACTTGGCTGCTGCCTCCACCTGGGAGAGCCAGATACGAAAGCAATCTCTCTCAGTATCTCAACCTCTCTTTCTCTCTCTCCTCTCTCTCTCTCTCTCTCTCACTCAGTTGGCCTCTCCCCTTCCTATTCTTCTTCTCCCCTTTTCCTCTTTCTCTGTCCATATGCCTAGAACCAGGGTTACCAGATAAAGTATAGGAGGCCCAGTTAAGCTCATTGATAATCTGAAATTAAAATTTAACTAGGCATCTGTCTTTCTTCTTCCTTGGCAGGTAAGCTCTGCAGCCCATGTGAGAAGTTCAGGGTGGGAAAAGGACTAGAATGGATCGTGTGGCTGCTTTGTTTCTAGGCTCTAGACTACTTCTAGTTGTAGCAGAATGTGTCCTCCACACGGTTTCACTTAGGTTACTAGGGCTAGAGTTCTGTGCTGCATATCTTTCCATTGTCCCTCCAGACCAGCCTCCTACACTTCATGCTTCATGCTGCTCAGTGCCCTGGAAGGCTAACTTATGTGAACTATTTCAGCAAACAACCTTGTCCTCTGTCTCCTGGGAAAGAGATGTGAGAGCAGAAAGAAACTAAGCTCTCGTTATGTACGTCCCTGCTCTTCTCTGCTGCATCACTGTGGGTGGCTGCACCCCTCTGTTGAAGGCCACAGCCCTCTCCATGCAGAGCTCTTCTTGAGGTCCAAGCATTTGCTCCCTTTCCTCACATTCTCAGACTTATAGGCCGTATGGTTCCCAGTTATTCCTTATCTGGGAGTAATAATTAATCCTTGTATGTTCCCTTATTTTTGACCTTTTATTCAACTCTCCTTAAATTACCATCTGTTTTCTGCCTGAATCCTGCCTGCTAAAAGATCTAAATGGGAGCTAGTGCCATATCTTAGTGTTAATATTTATTTTTTTACTTCTATCCTCTACTTCCTTCTTGTCTTCTATGAATGTATCCTTCTCATGAGCTTCAAGGTTTGGAGTTAAGGATTAGATTTCAATACTTTTGTCTCTTACTCCCAAATCCTGCCAAGTAACATCATTTTAATTTTATCTCCTTCCCAACAACTACTTCGTTTTTAAGTAGGCTTTTCATGCAGCACAGAGCCCAATATGGGGGTTGAACTCTAGACCCTGAGAGCAAGAATTGGATGCTTATTCCACTGAGCCAGCCAGACGACCCTCCCAACAACCTGATTCTATGGCAGTTTTTAAATAGTTATTTCAAAAAGTAGCTTCTGTTTGGCTGAGTGATATTACACACATCCATAGTTATCATTTAATGATACCAAATATTTTCTGTTCTAACTTCCTTATCAATGCTAATTAATTAATTCATTAGAGCTCTATAAAGAATCTAAGTCAATTTTTCCACATGTTCCTACCCTCTCTCAAAGAGTTTATAATCTGATTGGGGAGATGGTACATTTCCCTAGGAAAGAACAGCAACACCACAATCACTGAAATTCACTATTGGGTCTCAGACGCCTGGCAGATGGTCAGTGCTCACAGTTCATAAGAGTAAGAACTCCCTGAGGATTGTGATGTAGAAAACAGAGGCTGCACCTTTTACAAAGCTCTTTGTCTTTGAAAAAAGACCATTCTTGGTGATTTTCTTAATATGATGTATTTTTCGAAGCAACCAGATTTGCCTAGGTGGAGACTGGGCCTTGCAGTTGTCAGAGAACAAAAAACTGAATGGAGTTTCCAGGGCTCACTAGGGGCATCTCCTGACCTTATATGGATGTACATATTTAAAGTTCTCGGGCCAGATAGCTATCTGTTCTTTTATTAGTTTAGTCATGTTCCAAAAATTTCTATTTCTAAAAATTCAGAGGTTAAACTTCATTTGAAAGCATTATAATGTGGGCATGAGAACACGGATGAGGACTGTAATTTGCTGGATGTGTGTTCTGAGAAAGTCATTCTTCCAGGAAACTGCATCTCTGCTTGTCCTTGGGGAGAAAATTGGTCCTTATAGAGCCCATTTGTTCTGCTTTCAGCACTAAATAGCAGTTCAAAGTATGAATCAGAAACTTGAAGGAGTAGAGCAGATACAGTGTAGTCCCATGAGTAGTCTCAGAAACTCACCTTGGCTATTTGATGAGCATACGTATCACCAGCTATGAAAGGCCTTCTAGATGGTGCAAGTAATGGTGTGAATCTTACTGTAAATAATAGGAAGACTGGTTTCTAGTAGTTTGAATCTAAACTGCCATACCTCAGGAATTGGCTCGTTCACATAGACCCATTCTTCTGATCCTGGCTTAGGTGGTGGGGGCACTACCGGAGTAGGTGACACCACTATAGAATCAGCAGGGGACTTCTTTACTGATGCTTTCCCTCCTGGTGATTTTCCTTTAGGAGAACCTTGAACATACATATTACATCATTTCACTATGAGTGGATGAACAGAACCAGATTCTGGTAGATGAATACATCTAGGATTACTGTGGACTTCATGCAATTCATTAAGCAATTTTGAGGAGCATTACCAAACCAAAAATCAAAACCCCAATTCACTACAGCCTCCAAATTAACCAATAATACCACTAACAGATTTTTTTTAGTTTATTTATTTTGAGAGTGAGCAAGAGAGAGAGAAAGAGAGAGAGAAGGAGCATGCATGTGCAAGCAGGGGAGGGGCAGAGAGAGAGGGAGACAGAGAATCCCAATTAGGCTCCACATTGTCAGCACAGAGCCCAGTGCTGGGCTTAATCCCATGGACCATGAGATCATGCCCTGAGCCAAAATGAAGAGTCGGATGCTTAACTCACTGAGCTACCCAGGTGCCCCCCAGTACCAGTTTGTTTAAGCCACTCTATTTCTTTTGTCCAGCTGGCTTTGAAGAGCAACTTGATATTTTATTTTTATCTCTTTCCTTTCTTTCATAATGAATATATGGCTATTACAAAGCATAGACTGTAAAGTGCATTTCATTTATAATTGCAAGTAATGGCAAATTAAATTCTCCATCCAGAATGAGAAAGAAAGAAAGTATAATATGAGTGGGTGGGGGAGCAGGGAGAAAGGAGGCTATTAAGAGTCAGTCAGAGTCAGTGAAGGATGTGGGGAAGGAGGTGAAGTATTACAGCTTTTGAAAGTCTCAACATTCCCTGAATGAGACAGAGGGTTTCTGAGTGGGAAACTTTATTTCTTGCTATAGTCAGGGAGTATGGATGAAGGTACCTGCTGGGCCATAAGCCTGGCTGAATTAAGGCATGAGCGAGAGAAGGGGAGAGAGAGGTAAGAGAGAGGCAGGAGGAGAAGATAGAGGAGGAGAAAGAGGAGGAAGAGAAAGAAGCCTAATGTTCAGTTCAGAATCCAGAAAGGGCATATGTTTCACTTTCCCTAAGAGCATCAAGAAGGGAACCTAGACCAGGTGGGTGGCATGGCACTCTTATGGTCTGAAAGATCTGTGACTGATCAAAGTAACTTAACTCAGAAAGCCCAATATTTCCTTGAAGGGTCAGGGTTATTATTGTTTAGAAATTCATTCAGTTTAAATTACTCTTACCATCAGAATAATTATTGAGACTTTAGATGCAGTTTATAAATGTCTACAGATTTGGGAACACTTTGTTTCCAAAGTATATTTCCTTAATGAGTATTATTTAATGATAATGTTGCTTAGGAAAGTAAATGTATCTTAAACTTTAATGCTGCTAAAAATATATTGATTACAAGTAGAGGGGAAATTGTCAGTTATGTCTTATGGACAGATTAGACACTTTAAAATAGTATCATTAGGGGCACCTGGGTGGTTTAGTCGGTTAAGCGTGCAACTCTTGACGTCAGCTCAGGTCACGATCTCACTGTTTGTGAGTTCACGCCCCACATTGGGCTCTGACTGTGTGAAACCTGCTTGGGATTCTCCTTCTCTCCCTCTCTCTCTGCCCCTCTCCTGTTTGCTCTCTCAAAAGGAAATTTAAAACTTTATAAAAAAACAGTATCGATTATCCACAGGTCTGAAGTTGTATCTAGACATTTTTAAATTTTAAAAATAATTAAGAAAATCTTTGTTCAGGCAATAACCAACAATATTTATAATTTGATATATTTCAATATGATGATTTTTTCATTATTTAACTTTAATCTCTGGTGAAATGAAAGTGTTAACACTATGGCTACTTTCAGATGGGTTTCTCTCAGAAGAAGTTGGCAATTGTAAATGTGAGACTGGAATGATTTCTTTTTTCTTCTTTTCTTAAATATCATGATCATTCAGTGAAAAATAAGAGCCAAGAAGTTTTTTTGGCCATTGTGCTTTGATTCAATTGAACTTTTATCTATTTTTTAACAATGAAAATTCTAAGAGGAAAAATAAAATGTGAATGAGTAAAAATGTATTTATGCCATAGGGAATGGAATTAGACATCACCTTTGAACTAAATATATTGACATCTTAAGTGTAACATTTCTTTTTTAGTACCATTTACCCAATCATCTGGAAGCTTCAATTTCTAATGAGAGACCTGCTTTCACTTGCAAGTTGGGGATCATTTAAGCTCTCAATGTGGCTGTTCTATGTTGAAAGAGAAGTAGTTTGTATTTATGTTTTTTTCCTAAATTTGAACCAACTTCAATTTGGGAGGAATGGGACATATAAATAATACATTAGAAATAATTGAATGTCTCTGATATCCTAATGGCTATCGTAGAGCAAGAAGCCTTGGGATCCAGCTCAATGGTTCTCCAATTTTAGCTATCATCAGAAGTCTCCAGAGGGCTTATTAAAACACAAAATTGCTGGGACCCTTCAGAAGTTATAGATTCAGTAGTTCTGGTTAAGTATTTGTATTTTCAGGAAGTTCCCAAGTGATGTGGACGCTACTGGTCCTGGGACCACTCTTAAAGTCCGACTGTCCTAGTGGATGCAGCGAAGTATTTCAATTTCATTAGTCCTTTATCTTCTTCATTCTGTTTTCCCATGTCCTTCCAGTTAAGTATCACTGATGTTTCTTTCTTTTTTAAAAAACTTTTTTTATGGTTGGTTTATTTTTGAGACAGAGACAGAGCACGAGTCGGGGAAGGGCAGAGAGAGAGGGAGACACAGAATCTGAAACAGGCTCCAGGCTCTGAGCTGTTAGCACAGAGCCTGATGCGGGGCTCGAACCCACGAACCGCGAGATCATGACCTGAGCCGAAGCTGGACGCTCAACCGACCGAGCCACCCATGTGGCCCAATCACTGATATCTTTAACGCTGACATCACATTTATTGCTAAGTGGTCTGGTAGCACCTACAAATATAAGACAAGTCAGAAGGTAAGCACTGGATCAATGCCAATACAAATACCTGGGCAGGCCAGTGGACCTAAAGACACTATTCCCCAGTGTTTGTTCCATAAAACTCTAGTCCCAATGGATACTCCTGTAAGAGAGAATTCTGCAGCCAAAATATTTTCGAATATTACATATTGTATCTCCCAGTCCCTTAGAGATGTGTATTCATGTATTTTTGTAAGTTCTGCAATTAAAATCTTTTTAATTTGGCATACGTCAACATTCTCTGAAACTAGTTGATTATGAAAAACTTTCTTCATTTAGTTCCTAATTAACAACTGCTAGGTAAGGTCATAGGGTTGAAAAAGCTGTTGTTTTATGCAGCAATAACACGGAACAGTGGCAGATGAGTTGAAGAGAGTAAGAAATACTTTGAGAACACTAAAATACACTTGCAAATGGCATTTTAGTGTCAAGATTCTGGGAGAAGAAGGGCAGAGATTGATCTAATATGCAGAGAAGAATAGAAATGAGTCAAAGATGTCAACAGCAGGAAATACAGATAAGTTTGAAGAAAGAACAGAGATAGATCGTTTCTTAAACCATAAGAGATGATTTTAATATAATGATATCAAATGACCTGAGATAAACAGATAATCAGTCAGTAGTGTTCACCCCCAATAATATTAGTTTCAAATGCTAAGAATTAAAATTGTGATTTCCTTTTAATGAAGGAAATCCTGTTATACATGCTGAAAAACAGCATTTCTATATAACTGGAAGACTTCCAAATCATGATTACAAGCTCACCTATTTCAAATATTATTAAACACAATAGAAATTGAGTAAAATAAAAGCAAAAAAAGTTTGAAAGTTCTTACTTACTTAAATTGAGCTACCTGCATGATTCCTGTGTATATATTTTACTGGTTGAACTTGTATTTGCTTATGGTTTGTTTCGAGTGTGTATGCTTTTAACCAAGGATGCTCTTAAACCATGTACATTATTATGTTTAAACTGATTTGGTAACTAATGTGCATAGTATATTTAATTCATAGTTTTGAAAATTCTATGTTGATCCTTCATTTGCTTTTGGTGATCAATATGAGAAAATAAGGAATAAATAATGTAAATGTGAAAATTATTCTCCTATTAGTAAACCAGTAGAGCTGAGCATAAATTATAGCACTTAACATTTTAGCTAAAATTTACATCTCAGTGTTAATTGACCAGGTGGCCCTAGTTATATATCATGTTACATAATCAGAAAAGTATGAGATTCTCTTTGGGGATCATGGTTATGTAATTTTAAATGGCAAAATAAAGAGCCTTTGCAGCCCATCATTTTGTGAACTTGCACACTTGTGACTTGCAACTGCACTGGCAATTTGTAATAAAAAATTAAACAATGGCACATACTTCATGACAACCCCATTTGAACATACGCTGAAAAAGTCAACTGTATTTATTTATAATTGCATTTCAACGTTTGTGTGGTTGTTACAGCTGCTCAACATAAATCTAACTAATAGGCTTTCAAGAGCCTAATAGGGTTTTCTTCTACCATCTACCAATTACATTAATAAAAAAAAAAAAACCCTATATCCCCTTTCTTTCACAGAAATAGTTATAATAAAATAGAAAAAAATTAAATGAAATTAGGGTCAGGACAAGGGCAACTTAAAGTGGAAGGAAAAAACTGGGAGAGGAATTAGAAAGCAGATGCTGAGATCCTGGTACCCTTGCACAGGTACAGCCACTACCGTTTAGGACAATCGGGATAGGAAATATTAATCATTTAGAGGTGCTAATTATCTAAGTGCTCACAGGAAGAAAGATGGTCCTGTCCCTTGATTCTGAATGACATTTATCACCTAGGATTTCATACAGGGGCCATTAAACGATGTAATGGGCATACTATCCCCTCAGAACATAAAATGCCACGTTGTTATTGGTATAAGGAAAGATTCACCTCCACTGCTATGCTATGTTGTGAAGGGAGTTGAGGACTTTGTACAGTGCACATCAGTGAAAGCAATTTGATGGGAGCCCAAGAAAATACAGTTCAGCATAGAGCTTTCTGATGGCATAGCTTAGCCCAAGGATAATACCTAATATCTACAATGAACGGATACTCTATATATGACCTTTCTCTAAATTGTTTCCCACAAGCATCATTTTTCTCAGCAAGACCTTTGCTAAAATCTAAACTATGGAAATAGTGAGGTTATATTCTTTGGCAAGGGCTTATACTTTACAAATGCCCAAGAGAAGTATTCAGTGTGCACGACTATACAAATCTGGCTCTTTTCATGGAGGCGGTTATAAAATCCAGAATCATATTGAACCACATCTGTCTTTATCTGCAGTACCTTTTCTTTTGAGCGCTGTGTCACCTTTCTTCCCTTTTCCTTCCTGAGGAGAGTCTTGCTTACCGAGCAAGGGTTCTAAACAAAATTCAAGACATAAACATTATTGCTGATTTTCTTTAATATCCTGGGCTAGATCATTTGTAAGAAATCAAGTGTTATTTCTCACAGATAAACAGTTATATTTGTGAGGTCTTTACTATGAGCTAAAATTAATCTGAAGATGGAATGGATTAAAACTTGAATGACAGCCCTTATATGCTATTCTATTTTGTCACACTGAACAGTTCAGTCCTAAGTACAAGATCAATATTTGGTAGTGGATTTGATTGTAAACTCTTTAATGCAACGTGGCTGCAGAGTGTTAAAAGTTAGTTATAAATCCATTTGAATCGTATAGCTCTTTTTTGTTCATTTCAACTAAATGATCCTTATAAAATAAGACAGCCAAATCTGTATTAAGAACGACACAGAAACAACTTGAGGAAGGGCCAGATAACCACGCTGTCTTGAGATGGTGCATCCTTGAAGTTTTCCTCACCCCACACTTGATTGCCTTGTGACTTGTAGATTTCCATTTTGGATTAACCACAACTTGTCGTGTAAAGGATGATTTGGGTATATTTATCTTGGATTCCTTGGACTCCAGTTCAATATTATAGTGAAAGGGGGAAAATGGGAAATTGATGATCTCAAGGTCAATAAGGTGTTCCAAATAATAAATATAGTTCCTTGAAAAAGTTCTCTGCATCCACATTATTCACCAAATAAGTTCCATCATTATCTACCCTTTGCCCTGGGCTACAGTTTATTCTTCATTGGAAGGATGGACATATGAGGCAGTTTAAATGCCTATGATGGAGAGACCCAGTCTGACCTATTATTAATATTTAGAAGTGATAATTATGTGTAAATGCATAGCACATAGCGCATTTACACTTCTCAGATCCATCAACCAAGATTTCATAGAAATAAGACATAGGGAAGGATTAACACTGAAACTTTGTTAACCTCTATAAAAGGACTTTTAAAATCCACATAGCTGACCACTAAACTAAAAAAAATAAATAAACAAACAATAAATAAAATCCAAACATTTGAATTAGTTGCTTTTTTAGAAATAAGCATAATAACAACAACAATAAAGCCTAGTTAAGCTCCTAATTCCTTTAATAACAATACTTTGGGCAACCAACTATTTAAGTAGTTCTAAACTAGCACTAAACAAAGTGGCAGGGAAAAGAAGTTAAAAATAGAGATACCTGAATTTTTAAAGGAAACTGAATTTATAAAGCATTGTGGGCAAATCTAATCTCTTCTGGGGTCAGCATGCACTAATTTTTTTAAACCAGTTCCAAAATACATTCTGAAATCTCAAAAAATATTTTTCAATAGCAGCATGGATACAGTACTATTGTATTTTGTCACATTGACAACTTTGGTTTTAGAGTAAATTCTGAAGTTTGGTAGTAGACTTAGTAATAAACCCTTTTAATGGAACACTGTGAACTCTTTCAAATTTAATCCCTAGCACATTGGAAGTAGATATAAAATGCATAACTATATACAATGTAGAAATATACAGGGACAAAGTGACTGTTAGTACTCAGTGCACTATGCCTCCTTCTTTACTCCATTTCCATCCTTTTTCTTTTTCTTTTTTTTTTTGTAAATAATTCCTTTTTTCATCTCAACTTCTAAAGACTGCAGTTGGTATTTAAGCTGGGCATGTTCAGAAGCCTTGGGCTTTCATTTCTGAAAATGCTCTCATTTGAAAAAACAAACTGTAAATTATTTATACAAAAATAAACAAACCTGTCAGAAACTTTCCCCATAAAATCACTGAACTAAGCTTCCCTGAGCTGTAAATGCAGAGGTCTGTTTTGCTGCCTTCAACTACTGCCCCATCAATGCCCTCAAGCTCTTGAGATCTCTCTCAGATAATGCATTGTTTGGAAAGCAGTAATTAGTCCTCTGGAGATTAACACTTGGACAGGTTTTTAAAGATCAGGCATTAGGCCTGTCCTTGGTTAAAAAAAAAAAAAAAAAAAAAAAGAGACAGATACAGCACTCTTTTAAGCAACAATAGCTTTATTTTTCCTCCAATGCACAGTATTCAAGAATACAATTTTAAATTGCAAGCAAACTTCAGAAACTTAAACACTGAACTGTGTTATAACCAGAAACACTAGAGATTGGTTTCAGGGAATGGTTCAAATGCCTAGATCCTCCAGACTGTGAGCAGACTGAGGGGGAGGTAGTGGTGGGAGAGCCATGGTCATGGGTTAAATGACTATATTAGGTAACTCTAGGCTTGCTTGAGTTAGAACTGTCAGAACTGTCTTCCCTACTTCTAAACAGCATTTTAAAGATTTCCATCTTTCCTCCAGACCTGTTTTGTTTTGTTTTTTAATTCCTAATGAGGCAGTGAGAAAGGGTGCATATTTAATTTATAGCTTTGTGCTTTATTGTTCATATGATAAAAAACATTTCTTTAGATTTTATGTATTTTGCCTTTAGTCAAGCCTCATTTTATTGGTACACAGTGGTCTTTAATAGACCATAATATATGTTACTCAAGTCTTCAAATTTATTTGTTTAATATAAATAAATTCAATTTAAAAAATTCACATCCACCTCAAATCTCCATGAAGCAGAAAGATATGGAGTTTAGAAATGCAATCCTGACACACAAGATCACGGATTCCTAGGTAGCCTTATTAATACAGAGCCAGTCGCTTCACAAAGCGAAAATCAGAAACAAGGCCACACTTATCTCCTATACACAGCACCAAACTGATACTAACATTCTATCAATATCAGGCATTGCAATAGTTGAGCACTTTGCTTTGGTCATTATATTTATCATCTACCACTGAAGTTAATAGTCCTTAGTGGTTCAAGATCTAGAAAGAACTTAGGCCAAAACAAACTCTTTATCTATATATGTTGTAAATTACAAACATAGGTTTCCTGAGATGCCAGATGCTTGTTCCTATCCTTTTATTATCACATATACTCCCACTAATGATTAAGTTACATATGAATTCTAGTCTCTGATGAACGCTGTTGATTTTTTTCCTTATTCTTGTGAATAACTGGCAATACTAACTCTCATTTTCTGGAGATGTTCTCACTCTACAAAAACATAAGTCTATGATTCAGCAAACAGATGTCTGTCCTTTTGATCTGCTCTATGTTCCTCCTGGTTATTCTCTGTGCCCTCCCCATTCTCATCTGTGGCCTTATTCTAATCAGCGGAACTGTGTATGAGGATCTCGTGCTCCCTCCTACACAGTAAAGTACCTGGGCTTCGTGACAACCATGCTCTTAGCTACTAAGGGCTTTTCCACTTCCATCTGAGTCATCATTTGGTTTCAAACCATTGAAGTTGCTTCAAGTCTAAATCTAAATAAATGCATTGGTACTGTTATTTATAATTCTTATCTAAGTGAAAATAAGAAACTGGCAAAGAGGATTATAAATTATTCTGTCAATCACCTGATGTTGGTTTCCCTTTTGCAGTAGAAGTTTTTGAATGCTCAAGTTGAGGATGGGTTTCCTTCTCTTTTTCGGGCTCAGTAGGAGGGAGAGGAGGGGGTGGAGGCTCAGCCAGGGGAATTTCTTCTTTTTTCTCAGCTTCCTTTTCTTCTAATTTCTTTTTAACTTTAAAAAAGATGGTAAGAATGAATCTTTAGTAGACACTCTAGACACCTGCTAATTTACTGGAACCAAGATAAGCCTAAATTAATATAAAATTGCCCTTGCTGATTTAAGGCTACATGCATGTTTTAAGGCTCATCTTTAAATCATTCATTCTTTAAAACTAGGGTTTGAAGCCTTCTCTTCCTGTTAGAAATGCTGTTTTCTTTGCTTTTTATGGTGATAGTGATGATGATGATGATGATGATGATGATGATGATGATGATGATGGTGTGAGTGTGTGTGCGCGCGTGTGTATAGCAGGTAGAAAGGGTTATTGAGGGGTGCCAAATGTAAAAGTAACAATCTAGATGTAGTTAATGCAGTGGAATAGGAAAATAAATGATTATTTCAAAATTCCTGGTGGAAAACCAAGGTGAAGAAAGCATGAAGAGAAAGTGAAGAGCAATGTGACAGAAGTCTTGCAGGTGCGAAGGAAACAGAAGGGGAAAGAAATATGCCTCACTGACTTCTGGGAGTAGATACACACAAAGCACTTAGAATAGTGTATAGCACTCAAGTTTTCTTAGCAATTCCTTAATTCATGCAGCAACTATTTTATTGCTTGAATTGCGCCTTGAAGAAGGGTCATAACGATGAAGTAAAAGTCCCACCACTACTGCTAATAATAGTAGTAGTAGTAGTAGTACAATCCATAGCGGGCACAATTCTGGATGCCGGAGATATATCAGTAAAACAAAAAGGAAAAATCACTGCCTTGTGCTGGGAGCCGCACTGGCCTCTCTGATGGCAGTCACAGCAAGGAAATGGCAGTGTTTGCACAGATCCTGCTGTGAGAAACAAAAACTGGTATCTCCTTCTGCTGCTACTGGCTCATATTAGAAATGAGCCTGCTGGTATTGACCAGGCCTCACAATATTCCATATCAGACCCATATTCTGAACACAGATACCACATAAGGAAAAGCATATTCCTGCCTTTACAAAAGAGATTTTAGATGAGAGCTCTGTGGGTGATTGTCAAAAGCCTCTTCCTATGGGCCTTGCATATCAAAGACAATTGAGCCTGGGCCCAAGACAAGGAGCCTAATTTAGAGTTTAGGAACAAACAGGGGTAAAACTTAACACATACAGCTTCTTCTAACTGATGATGTATGACAGTCCCTCCCCAAAGGCATACCATCTGCAAACATCCTCCCTTACAGGTGGCTGGGATGAGGATAGAAAAGAGTAGCTAACACATAACCCAAAAGCAAAAGGCTAACACCTTTAGGGCTCCCGTGGTGTTCACACATTTAGCATCAAATAGGTTTCCACAAACTAACCAGTTCAAAAACATTCATCCTCTTGAGAGCCAAACAGAATAATTTCTAGCCTAACTATTTACGACTTAACATATATATGTCATCCTATTTTTTCATTAAGAACATCCTGTTATTTCCTTAGTTGTACAATTCAACTTCACTATGATTGAGGTAATTCACAAAAGGCTTCCCATTGTAAAAATTCCTTTTTCTGATCTCATGTTGTTCTTGAACCTTTAAATAAAGACACCAAAACCGACAGGTCAGAGATGCCTGCCTGGTGATCCGAAAGAATCTCGGGGCTCTCTCACTCTCTCTCTCGCCGACACCGTCCATCCTTCAGGGACCCCTGGACCTGTTGGAGCAGGCCTCCGACAGCCTTGTGAGGCTTGCATTTTAGCGGTGGGAAGCAAACCATAAACCTGATGAATTATTTATGTAAGGGGTTGAGAGGTGGTAAGTGGTATAGAGAAAATAAACAGAAGAATAAACAGGATCAGGAATGTTGTGGGGCAGCTCTTTTTAAGTTTTAAATAGAGGGCTGAGCAGGGGCGCCTGGGTGGCTCACTCGGTTAAGTGTCTGACCACGGTGCAGGTCATGATCTCATGGTTCATGGATGGGTTCATGGGTTCATAGGTTCATGGGTTAGAGCCCTTAATCCTGCCTTCTGCTGTCAGCATGAAGCCTGCTTCAGATATCCTCTGTCTCCTCTCTCTCTGTCCCTCCCCTGCATGCTCTCTCTCTCTCAAAAATAAATAAACATTTAAAAACGGCTGTTTTATATACAAACACCTTTTTCCTATTTAAGAGTACACTATAGTTATTTTTCTCCTCAGAATATCTATAGAAGTACTACATCCTTTTATTTTTTTATTTTCTCAAATTAATCAGGGTGTTTAATGCAGAATACTGGGCTAGGGTCAATGTTTATGGTTTTAATGATAAAACAGTTCTTAAAGTGCTTAAGCAATAGGAATGCAAATCTTAAATAAGTAGCAGTTGAGTTTGTTAATGTATACAGTGATTGGAATGTAAAATCTTGATGAAAATGGTGAAGTGAGCCTGACCAAAAAAAAAACTGATTTCTAACCTGTAGATGTCTGAAGCTCTACCTGAGAATTAGTGTTTCTGCCTCCCAACACAGACTCTAAGATTGTTTGGGGAGGTTTCCTCTGTCCTCCAGCCTAATTTCTATCAAAGAACATGTTAAGCCTCTTAAGTAATAAATTGTTTAATACCATCAAGCCATATATTTTGAAATATATGAAAGAATAAGAGAAGATTTGAAAATGCCGTCATTTCAGGAAAGCTTTACTGTAATTTTGGTTCACTAAGCGAAAACCTAAAGATTATGTACTATTCTGGTGTCAGTTAACTGGAACATTATGGTGGTTAGGTCACAAACGTAGTGACAGGAGATAGCCTGCTATCAAGGCAGCTTCAGAATCCTTGTGGGGTAACTTCGACCATTTTTATTACACCAAGAAACTGCCGCTGTCAATAAAATTAGGGGTGCCTGAGAAACAAAAGGAAAGATTTATTTCCTATATAATTTTGCAAGATAAAAATTATCCATTGAAGTCTGGCTTTGGCAGTGTATTGGCCCAAGATCCCATTCAATAATACTTTTCAATAATACTATGAAAAGTTAGTGGGCAATTATTATTGGTTGAATGGAGGAAAGAGGTCAGGATGGTTTAATGTGATGAGATGTATTACAGAAGGAGGCTTAAAATAAGCAGCTAATAATCAGGAAATTCACTGATTATATAGTTTTAAATGAACTGCCCATGGTTCCCATCCTAAAAGGAGGGTTAAAGTCCCAAGGTTAACACTGAAATCTTTACCTTCTCTATGAAATCCTTAATTTTAACCTGGCTATTTTTTTTCAGATGAAAACAATGCTTTCAGTGAAATGACTTCTTTTGATTAAATTAAACAAAGAAAAAACATGTCTTATTTTAGAAATGTCTGCAGCAGGGAGCTAAAATCATAAGATTTGCAGACAGTATTACCCAAGTAAAAGAGAGAACTCAATAATTGTATTTTCATTTTCTCCTAAACTTGGTAAAATCACACATTTTAGTTACATATGTTCAAAATTATAAAGAAATGTAATTACCTTTGTTCTCTTTTTTTATTACTTCAGTTGTAAATATTTCTTTTACTTTTTGGCATAAAGACTCTTTATCTACTTCAGCATTGATTTTTATCAAAATATTTTCTGGCTCTGTAAACCACTGCTCCAATAAAGGCCAGTTGTCCAAGAAGCCTATAATTCTGCAAAGTAAAAAATATTGTATGAACATCATATAACAATTAAAATATTTGGGTAACATTATGCATGATTTACCTGACATGTATAATGAAAAAAAATAAACTACCAATAGTTCAAACTGAAAAAGCAACTCTAAGAAATTATTTATTTTGAAGAAATTATTTAATACCATCAAGCCCTATTTTTTGAAATATAGTAAAATCTTAGATCATGAGCAAATTGTTCTGCAAGTGTTCTGTAAGATGAACAAACACTTCTAGCTTTTATTTTTAAAATTTATTTTTAATTTGATAAATGAGCAATGTCTTGCAATACAAGTAATATGTGACACTGAATGTCACATAATCACGACTGCGCCAATGGTTCTTCTCTCTTTCTCTCTCTCTGCCTGTGGAATTGTTGGTGATTGCCTTCCATGCTCAGGTGCTCCGTCTCAGACCATGGTGTTTGGCAGAAATCACGGATTCTTCGGAACGTTGTAATGTCCCCACAACTGGCACTAGTGTATTTTTTGTCACTTCAAAGCACCTATGGACGGTTCTTTGCTTTTCCAGACAAGAGGTGAGCTTTACTTCATTCTAGGTCAGGCTGCCTGCAGATATAGAGCCTTTCCTCTGCTGCCTTATCACCAGTTACATTAAATACAGTAGTACATAACAAGAGTTTATTAATGCTGTACTATAGACAACATCCGTGTGGGCATATACAATGGCCCCCATGCAGAAAAAGGTTGGAAAGAAAGGCAGTGAGGAGGAGATGCCTATGATGGAAGTTAAGAAGGAGATCATTGAGAAGTACAAATGAGGTATGTAAGTAGCTGAAATTCTAAGATTTTGTAAGAAGTCTGTGTCTGCATCTTGTCTGCAGAGGAGGAGGGGACAATGAGATTAGGGAGATGTGTAAAACGTGGGAAACTGCAAAATTTTGTAGAAAATACCACCTGAATAAGGCCGTAACAGTGCGAGTGATGATTTGTGTAATGACAATGCAATGTCACATTTCCGTGAAATCCTCAAAAGGAGGCGAAAGCAAGTGTCATCGGGTAGGTTCCTTGTTAAAGTTGCATGAAAAGGAAAAAGATTCCATTGAGCCAAGAGACAGCTGTGATTCCATTAGTGATAGTGGAAGTTGTTCTACACAATAACCCTCTTCTCTTGTCTGCCTCACACCAGCCATGAATGTCTTCAAAGGTAAGTGCAGGTTAATTTATTTTTCTTTATACTTTGTATCTCTTTATTGTTTTATATTATATTACATGATGGTATTGAAATAATTTTTGGGTTGTGGAACAAATTATCTGAGTTTCCATTATTTCTTATGGGGAAATTCACTTTGATATACAAGTACTTTGGATTATAAGCATGTTCTGGAAGAATTATGCTCACAAATCAGGGTATTATTGTATTTGTAAGAGTAAAAGAAGATTTGAGAATGCCACCATTTCAGGAAACCTCTAGTGTAATTTTGGTCTACTAAGGGAAATCTAAAGAAAGATCACCTGCATTCATCATAGAGTTAACTCTGAGCACACTTCTCTCAGTAGCTACAGACTGAGGTCCTCCATTTTTCTCTTAGAGACAGAAATCAAAGAAATCTTTGAGTAAGTGTAGATAGCTCAGACTTATTTGTTTGGCTCACAAATAATCTTGGAATGTTTTTTGAAACTTTGTCTTCCTTTAGAATAGATAAGCTTAAAGTAGCTGATTAGCTAATTAATGTAGAAAATTACTTTTCTCTGGCTCACATCATATTCTTAGACTTCTCTGGGTTTTATAAAATTGTCTAAGTTTTCTTTTCCAATGGGCACACAGCACACAACCAAGAGAATGCGTGTTTTTGTTTTTGTTTGTTTCTTTTTGTACAACAGCATTTAGCAAAATGGAAGTTGTTTTAAACTACACTCTGTGGTCTGATGCCTACTTCTTTCAAATATAATGGTTTTCAACTGGCATTTGCTGAATGAGGGCTAATTTAGGATTCCATATAATGAACTATAAGGGGAAATGTTGCCTGATTTGATTCTTCTCTTGCTAGTCTATGATGACTTATGCTCTGAATATGAAATCTAGCACATGAATATTTCACTTAACATCAAAGTTATTTAGTTTTGTTTCACTTGTAAAAGGCTGAATGCTGGAAAATACATTTTTTTTTCTAGATTTGATAATTCCAAAGTGACTGGTTGTCAGTCGTTCAAAAGGCAAGAAATAAGAAGCAGAACATTGAGTTTTATTTATTTATTATTTCAAATTTATTTATTTAGACAGAGAAAGGGCATGTGTGCATGTGCACTCCATGCATGAGTTGGGCGGGGGCAAATAGAGACACACACACACACACACACACACACACACACACACACACACACACACACACGGAAAGAGAGAGGGAGAGAGAGAATCTCAAGGAGGCTTTGTGCTGTCAGCACAGAGCCTGATGTGGGGCTCTATCTCATGAACTGTGAGATCATGACCTGAGCCAAAACCAAAAGTTGGTGGCTTAATTGAGTGAGCCCAGGACACTGAGTTTTAAACTAACCTGTGCTGAATCTGGTCTCTTAAATTCTGGTCTTTATTCATATCCCGGTTTTCGGCACGTCCCTGTTGAGTGTTGTCTTCATGAGATGCTTCACTTGAAAATGCTTCAGCTAGGATATAAACATTAGTTAATTAGATAATTTGCTAAAGCAAAGTTGCAGTAGCACTGCTAAAAAGTACTGATGCAAGAAAGCCAAATAGATATGATCCTGCCATTGGTTCAATATTAATAAAAATGTTTAACAACATGAAAAGAAAGATATAGTTTTGGGATCAAAATTCAAATTTTTCTTCAAAATTGATGGAAACAAAATATGATATAACATTAAAGAAGAGCTGCAGTTTCAATGTAGAGGGTCTCAGGATTTACTCTGAAGAGGTGAGAATGTAAAGTGATGGGCCATCATGAATAATAAACTAGGAAACAATTAGAAAATCAACATTATGGTGTATAGATTAAGAATGAAATAACAGTGTGGCCATAAAGTCAAATATGTATAAAAATTATTTGTCGCTATTAGGTTATAATCCAATAAGGTAAATTACATTCCTTTCTAGATTTTATGATCTTTCCTTAGAGAACAGATATAAAGGAACTGTCTATGAGTGACCAAAAACAAAAACAAAAACATTCTCAACAGGTCTGATTGAATCCTATTCAGGGTTAATGGTACGAGTCCAGACAACTCATAAATTTAGAATAAATGGACAATCATAAGGAGAAAAGAGAGCCTTGAACTAGACTAAAAGGAATTTAATCCATGCAAGAGAACACAGAAGACTGAACTAATAGTGTTCAGGAAAACAAAGGATGCTCACAGGATATAGTAACCAATTTTTCTCCATCTCCATTCAGGATAGAAAAAGATGAAGTGATTTAGAATACAGAATAATGATATAGGTTATTTATAAAACCAAAAGATTACTGACACCAGTGATAAGTGATGGAAGGGAATTCTTCTCGGGAGGTGCTTCATGCACCATGTCGTGGTCACTATCTCATATTTGTCAAGGACTTTAGAACATCGATCAGCATTCCTCTCCCCAAACTCTACCCTGGCAATGCTCTCTTCCCCTTCTCTCCACTTCTGGCACTCTCTTTCCAAGGCCATGTCCACATCCTGTACTTTGTGATCACCTTGAATGGCTCCATCCCTGCAATCTTAATGACCTATACTCCCACGATTTGTCTTTCTAGCTCTCCCATATAACCGATGAATCTCTCCAACAGTCATCCAGTCCCTAAATACCTACACCCTTTACCCCAAATTTACCAGCATTATCTTGACTTCACTTTATTTTCTGGCAAAGCTGAGTTGCATGGTTGAACACTTCACCTTCTCTCCCTCACCTAACAATTTCAATTTGTGTCCTTCTGCAACACCAGCCTTAGATGATATTAGCTCTCTTTCCAAGTCTACATCTGCACTGGTAGGCATCACTGAAGAAAAATACACAACTTCTTAACTTGTAATCTCACTAATCCCTTGGCTCAAAATTCAGCTGATAGATAGGACAGACAGACAGACAGATAGATAGATATCTAAGTTTCTTGAGAGTTATCTTCACTCAGGCTCTCCACCTCACCCCCCACTCATGCCTCAGTTCACCCCAGACCATCCTTCCCAGTCCCCTACTCCATTGAAACAGCTCTCATTCCAGTCACCAAAAATCATCAAGGCCAATGCACATGTTTCAGTCCTTATCTTACTTGATTTCTCTGTTGTATTTATAGGTAAAATTCAGAATACAATTCTTTTTTTTTTTTTAATTTTTTTTTTAATGTTTTATTTATTTCTAGGAGAGAGATAGAGACAGCGTGAGCAGGGGAGGGTCAGAGAGAGAGGGAGTCACAGACTGAAACAGGCTCCAGGCTCTGAGCTGGCAGTCAGCACAGAGCCCGACGCGGGGCTTGAACCCATGAACCGCGAGATCATAACCCAAGCGAAAGTCGGACGCTTAACCGACTAAGCCACCCAGGCGCCCCAGAATACAATTCTTAAATACTTTTACATGTTATCTTAGTTTTACAACAAAACTTGTAAAGCAAGATTGTGATTCTGTAATCAAAACTTCTTTATACGTCTCTCCATATTATGAACACTGCTGCTCCTGCTCAGCCTGGACAATGGACTGAGGAACTGGCTAAAAGCCCACGCAGCCACTTCATCTTCCTTTCTGACACAGCCTTATGCTTTAAACTGCCTGTTTCCCTATCCTTAGGTCTCCTTGTTGGCTTTGAGTCTGGTCCCTGCCTCTCTGCCCAGCCTTGGCTAGAGGAATGTTCAGCCTTTGAGCCCATCTGACTTTGGCTATCGGCTGCTTCCTTGTGATGTTGTTCTTCAGGCTTCTCCACAGACCAAAGCATCGCAGGACAGCACACTGCACCAGACCCTGAAGGCTGGGCTCCCATTCCCAAGCTTGGATCTCAGGACCCCAGCCCCTACTGCTGTGGAATGAAAACAGTACAATTTTATTTTGAAAATCTGTCTTTTCTTGGCTTATGAGATACTACTTTCTCTGGCCTTCCTACTCTCTAGCTGCTGCTTCTAAACACTTGTCCTTGCTCTCCTCAGCAAATTCCAGTGTTTTCTGGGGAGTCATCCTGGATCTTTCTTTAAAGTACATTTTTACTCCTAGGTGATATCTTGCACCTTCAAATCATTAACTTTAGTACATGGTTCCTTCCTGACATCTAGCCCCATTTAGAGAACTGTTCTCTGAACATCTTAACTGAAAAGTACCACAGTTTCCCTAATGTTTCCCTAAACAATTGCTATGTGTTTCTTTCCATATTCTCTAAGTAAATGGTAGCATCATTCATAAACTCTGCAGGTCAGAAAGTTGTGGTCATCCCATTCTCCCTGTGGCACATCTCCCACCCTCACTGATCACTGAGTTCTGTAGTTTGCCTTCTAAATACCACTTGAAGCGGAGCATTCCCATCTTGCCTCTCTCAGCTGTTGTGATGGTTCTGTTGTTTTTGAGGGTAAGAGTTCTCTCATTTGTTTTTTGTTTCCAATGTCACTTCCCTTCTAATGCATCCTCCATCCTGAGCCAGAATGGCCATCATAAAAAATCTAACTAATTGCATCAAATCTCAGCTTTAATATCATTCAGTGACTTCACATGGCTTCAGGAAAATGTTCAAACACCTTAACTTGGGGCAAAATTTTTGCTTGGCCCATGCCTACTCTGCAGGCCCATTTCTGCCCCTCTTCCATACCTTGCTGCCTTTCAGCTCTACTGAGGTATTTGCTGTTGTCTAGATGAACTGTGCTCACTTGCCAAGGTTTGTGATGTGTTTCTCTCTACCTCTCTCCCTTTCTTGGACTGGTTAACTTCTTCTTATGCTGGGCACACCTATTATAGCACACAAGTAACTCTATTATATAAGCAGCTTACTTTTACTTCTTCTTACACTAAATTGTCACTACTGAGGATAGGGACTTGCTTTTCATTGTTTATTATCAGTTCCTGGCAAATTATAAATCTTAGATGAATGTTTACTAGTGGTGCCATTTTAGCTCCCTTCACTCTAGACCAGTGCTATGCAATAGAACTTTCTGAGATGATGGAAACATTCTACACCAGTGCTGTATGATGTGGCAGCCACTAGCCACATGTGTACATAAAATGTAGTCAGTGTGACTGAGGAACTGAATGTTTAATTTGTTAATTTTAACTAGTTTAAATAGCATGTGTGGCTAGTGGCTGCCATGTTGGACACATAACTCTATACTGCAATCCCTTGGTTCCTTAGCTACAATCTCCACTTAATTCTTTAATGGGAGGATCCATTTCTTCTTCATTACTCTATATCCAGTACCTAGCATAATGTCTGGCACTCAGCTAGCATGCTACAAATAATAAATGAATATATGAATGAACAAAATATTGTAGAAAGGTAGAATTTTATATGTCTAAACAGTTTAATTGAGGTCTTGACTAACTAATGAGGAAATTTCAAAGGCCATTCGAACCTTATATTCTAAGAAGGAAAAATCTTTTTTTTTTTTAGAAAAAATCTATAGATATGAAAGAATAACACTTTTTCCTAACTTAAAATACTTAAATATGAAAGCTGCAGATTTATTTTCAAAGTTGTGGGCATATTTAGCATACTCAATTTTTACCAAAATAAGTAAGAATTATAAATTTAATGGTTTCATACTAGTTTTAATGGTTTAGCTGGCCTAAAACCAACAATTGGCTCAGTTCATTTCAAACTAAGAAATATGCAATGTTAGAAATGTATGGTAAAAAGAAAAATCACACTGTGTTTTAATATTAAGTTCTGAGGGTAGATTAATATGATGATGTGTATATGTGTATAAAACTTGAAAAAGGAGAAGTTCTCCCTGTGGTAGGGGATAAAGGGCATTTTTGAGCCTAACTATAAATCAAGGGTCAAGATAAAGAAATTAAACAATTTATTTTATTTTTAAAAGTGTATTTATTTATTTTGAGAGTGCTCACAGGCACGCAGGTAGGGTAGGGGCAGAGAGATCGGGAGAGAGAGAATCCCAACTGTGGAGCCTGACATGGGGCTTGATTCCATGATCTGAAAGATCATGACCTGAGCGAAGATCAAGAATTGGATGCTCAACTGACTGAGCCACTCAGGCACCCCAAGGAATTAAACAATTTAGATGATACCGTCAGCTTTGAGAAATTTGCCAGAATCACTAGTAATGTAATTTTGATAGGGAATTGAAAGAACTCAAACTGGATTGAGTTAGACTTCTTGAAAAATTGTCGCCAATTGATTTCCTTCTGTTTCCGAAACATACGACAATGTGCTTCCTATGGAGCCCCAAAACGATAGGCAAACCTTTTCCGGCTCTTGTTGAGTTATATTCAGCTTTCAAGGACCTTCTCCTCAAAAGGTCTCTGTGTGTACTTTATAACAACTTGACATACCCACTTTCAAATCAGACTGATCTTGAGTTCAGGGTCCTGTTCTTCCATCAGTGGGCCATGGATTGGCAGTGCTGTTAGCCAATCTCAGCTAAGTCCTGAATGGCGTGGGAGAGGGCGGGGGGCTGGTCAAGCAGAGTCATCACTATAGTCAGCATTGATCCTACTCCCTTTTATGGATAGAAGTAAGTTCTCTCTTTTAAGATTTGGTTGACAGCACCCAGTTTAAACTACTGGGATCAATAGCTAAAGTAGTATCTAATGGTTTTGTCATTTTATTTAAGTAAACAATAAAAGAAGACCTCAAAATTACACAAACTCAAAATAAGGATGAGTATGACCTTGGGCAAGTCAAGTGCTCATGCTTTACATTACCGTCTATAAATGAAAGCATTGAAATAGATGACCCCTTAGGTCTCTCCCAGCTCTGAATGTCATTGTATTAGTAATAACAGCAGTAATAAAAGAATGATTAAGTATTGCTATTTGTTAAAGGATACTGTTTTTATAAAGGTAAAACCAAGATTCTCAGACAAAGGTAAAAAGGTATTATTTAACTTTTGAATTAATGAGAGAACCAGCAGGATGTGTGTCAGTTCAAATGAGAATTGGAATAATAGGCTATCGGCAATCAGGAATGCTCAAATACATGTTAACAGATGAAAACCGGTTACAATGTATAGAGCAATATAATACTTGTAATCTCTTCAAAAGTTTAGAAATTAATTATATATTAATGGAGTAAAATTCATTTGCAGGTCTATGGACAAGAATCATTTGAATTGCTATTATTTCCTATAATTTATAGAGTTATAGATCTGAGTCAAAGTCAATGAAAGGCACAGACTCCCATGGATGCAGATAGTCCAAAGGGGTCCAAAAGACTATAATCAGCTTTCTACTCAAAGGATATCCAATAATGTCTTGTCCATTTTCAAGTCTTTCATAATTCTTCTTGATGTATTGGCTACATGTTTATTAACATGTGCCAGATACTATCCTAAGTGTTTTATATGTATTTCATTTAATACCTCTGATAATGTGATATAATAAGAAAAACATATTTGGTCTTTTTCTCTGGCTCCTGACAAAGAGCTTGGAAAACACCTGTAATTTCCTGAGTGGTAGGTGTGAGGAGTATTTTTTCTTATTCATGATAAGCCCCTTTCAACATTACCTGAGTTAATGCTAATGAGAGGACCCTTGGAAGATGGGGCCTGGTGGCCAGAGGAACCAACCATGTGATTAGTAGGCTGGAACTTTCAGCCTTGACCCTAGACTTCTAGGAAGGGGAGTGGGGTTGAGAGCTGAGTTAGTCACCAATGACCAATGATTTAATCAATCATGCTTATTAGAACTGCCATAAAAACTCTAAACTAAGGGGTTCATAGGGCTTCTGGGATGGGGAACACATCACATGTCAGGAGGGCAGTGTAACCCAAGCTCCATGGAAACCAGAGCTCCTGAGCCTGAGATTCTTCCAGACCTTGCACTATATTCCTCTTCATCTGGCTGTTCATTTGTATCCTTTACGATATCCTTTATAATAAACCAGTAATAGTAAGTGTTCTATGAGTTCTATGAGTCATTATAGCAAATTCAAACCTGAGGAAGGGTCATGGAAACTCCCGATTTCCAGCCACATCAAACAGAAGTGTGGTTAACCAAGGGATCTACTACTTGAAATTGGACTTGGGGGCAGTTTTAGGGGGCTGAGCCATTAACCTGTGGAGTCTTCCCTAATTATCAGTAGTTAGTGCCAGTACTGAATTAAATTGTAGAGCCATTTGGTGTCTCCCGAGAACTGGAGACTTGGGTAGGATAGGAATCCTGCACATTTGGTGTCAGTGGTGTTGTGAGTTAAAAAACAGTTTTCCTTTAATACCTGTAAAATGCAATGAGGCATTTTATGATACAGATTGTGAAACTCTGGTTTAGAATAATGAAGTAACTTTCCCATGGTCAAACTTTCTCATAAGTTGGCAAGACAAAGTTCAAGAAGATATGCTTTCCCCATAAGTATTTAATCTGTGGAATAAATATTTGCATTCCAATGACAAAAAGTACTCAATACAGCATGACTGTTGGGAAGACTATTCAACCTCGTCATGTGAGAACTTCAGCCAACTGATATCTGCTCCTCTAACTTCACACACAATCTCAAGGAAGGATGTTATCAGATCCTTGCTATGCAGAACAGATGTGATTTATGACCTTCATTAGGGTGACCCATCAAGATGTACTAACCAACCACAAGAAGCTTTTCTATGCATACAAGTCTCAAAAAGGGCATCTCTATGCCAGGGGAGCTGCCACTTTGAGGGAAGTGTTCTGTGAGATGCTTGCAGTCAGCACAGAATTCTCTGCTAGTTCTCTGCAGTGCTCAACACCAAGGTTAAAGCAGGAGGCAAACCTGCTCTGCTACATAATTCTTTGGAAAATCTAAAATGGATTTCTTATTGCCACTTCTAATTGTAAATGGGAATATTCACTGGTTTGGTCAAAGAAGAAATGAACAAAGAGTTTTGAGATATACAAAAGAATATCAAAACAAAGGGGTAAAATGTCCAGCTTACCCATTGTGTCATTCATGCGATCCAGTGAGGAATTATCTGAAATATCTAATAACATGACAAAATCAAATGCAGAAGGGGGAAGAGGCACTTCGCTGGGGGTTGTAGTGTCAACAACCAATGTGGATATTTGTGCTTTCTTTTCCTCCATTTCTAGAATCTCTCTGTTGCAGCCCGTGAGAGCTTCCTCCAGAAGTTTTGCTTGGTTTAATGTCATCGGAAAACCATCCAAGACCCATCCTTGATCCACAGGTATCTTACTAAATTGAAAATGGACAAACTGTTAACATTTTGATAAATACAAGTACTTTGGACATAACAATACAATGAGTCTTGCCTTTACCTTTCCTGCAACTTCACAGTAACCTTCTTTGGCACAAATTTTATTACTTTACAGCTAACATGAGGCTTATAAATGCACCACAATCACTCCTTTGCTTAAAATCTTTCTGTAGGTCCCTGCTGCCCTCCAAATATATTTCAGGAGTTGGTTAAGCGTCCAACATTGGCTCAGGCCATGATCTCACAGATTGTGAGTTTAAGCCCCACATCGGGCTCTGTGCTGTCAGTGCTGGGCCTGCTCTGAATCCTCTGTCCCTCCTCTCTACCCATACCTCACTTGTTCTCTCGCTCTCTTTCTCTCTCTCCCCTTATCTCTCTCTCAGAATAAATAAACTTAAAAAAAACAAAAACAAACAAAAAAGCTAACTGGCCATAATTTACCTCCTTATAACTATGTCTCTCACAGTTTTGAGTCATTTACTTCAAACAAACTGATTTCCTCACTTAGGTAAATAAGCATTGTATTTTCTAGCTTGTGGTCATAGGTTTGAACCTGTTTCTCTTCTACACATAGTGGAATAACATACCTCACAGGGCAGTTATGAGGATAAACTGAAATGATTCATTTTAAGAACCCAGCACTGAGCTTAGCACACTGTGGATACTCAAAATGCAACCTGGAGAGGCCCTCCTACTCCTGAACTCTGCTCTCATTCACTTCACTATACAATGAATAATTATTGTACTTCGTAACTGAGAAAACATCAAGTGAGTCTTCTTTATCTCAGTTAGATTAGAAGTTGTAGTGTAAGGAGCACTTCTTGGGTCTTTAGCTTTCAGTACCATATCCTCCATAGAGAATCAAGCCCTAAGAATTATTATTTTGGGTCTTTAACTTGAAAAACCATCTGAAAGGGGAATAAACTTCAACTCTGCTGTTCTAAACTCCTAATTATGTAAAATTGAGATTTGTGTTTTTGGATTAAAAGTTACGATTTTATTTCTTTCTCTGTTAGAACTCCTTTCTTGTCGGTGCAACCTCCCTTCTCATTGCCTTCCCATCCAGTACTGACCAGCCTTTGGATCCCTGGGTCCATTTCCTTCTCCTGAAACAGAAAGCAAGGAAGGGCACTGACCTGTGACCCCACAATCAGGATCCCTCCCCTCTATAATCTGTCCCTTGATTGTTCCAAGTGTCTAACTTTTTCTTGAATTCCTAAGGGAATAGAACCTGACCCTCACCTGGGTGAGTGAAGACTGGTAAAGTGGGGGAAGTGAAATATAAGAACAAAAATCACAAAACATATCTTTATCTCACTGTTAGGTTTTATCACGTAGATGAACAGTATTTATTAGATATTAAAAATAAAAATACTATATTGTTCTTTATATATTGCTGTCTGATAAAGGATATATTAATAGATTAAAAAAAACACATACTTAATAGCATTTACCAGGATGCTAACTAGCAACATGTCAGAAATGCTCTTTCCTTTCTTCAGCAGCTTTTCTGATTTTGCACCAAGTTGAGCTCGCACAGTGAGCTGTGAAAATAAACAATGAGTGGTTGAATACAACTAATTTAAAAGTCAGAATCCAAGTGTTTGTGGGGAAACGTGAAATAGTCATGCTCTCTGGTGAAGACACTGATCATCTGGTACAATTCTGGAGTCAGCTGAGCATTCAGGGGAAGGGTGTATGGATATTGAGGCCCCTCTGTGTGGCTCCCTCCTTGCCAAGATCTTCTTCTTAATTCTCAGCTGCTCTGGCATTGCCAGCCTTCATTTTCTAGTACCTTAAATTGAAACTCTTGAAAGTTTCTAGCCACTGCTGTGCCACACAGACATGGTGTGGCTCTGGGATAAGCTGTACCAGCATGCCTCTTGACCAGGGAAGTTCCCTTCATTCAGTGGTCCAGTTCCATACAGCTTTATGCTGCCTGCCTGTCTGCCACTTTGATGTTTTACAGTTGGCTTTTGGCCATCAAATAAGTAGCTTTTCTATATTGTCCAGCATTGATAGTTATCTGTAGAAGGGCTAGTCCAATAAAGCTGCTGTATGCATAGGAAAATTCCCTAGTGCTGATTCTTAACCACCAGTGAGTATTTTACAAGTCAAATGATATCAGATGTCTACTCAAAACCCTGTAAAATTTCCTCGTTTACTTCAAATGTCCTCATCGTGCCTGTAAGGCTGACCTGATTTTTCTTCCTTCCTGTTCATCTCTCTAACTTTAGACCTTACTATTATCCCACTTTGCTGGCCAGGCACCTTCCTGCCTCATGGCTGCCATCCAGCTATTCTTACTGCCTGAAATGCTTCCCTAGATGCACTTGGCAGGTTCCCTCAATCTTCTTTCAATCTGGTTAGATCTCACTTTCTCAAAGAAGGCCTATCCCGTTTAATACAGCAACCTTCCCTCTTTGCCCACAGGCCTTGACCTGTGCTTCTGACCCCTTACTCCACACTATATTTTCCTTGCTTCTGACTCATTAATATCTAATGGTTCATATAATTCATTTACTCTGTGTTTACGGTTTGTTATCTGTCTACATTAGAATGTACACTCCTTAAGGTCCAAGAACCTTGCCTTTTCTGTTCATTGACATACCCCAAATAATTACAACAGTGCACCAAAAATAGTATGCTCTTTGAGTTGAATTGAATATGGAATTTAGAGGATTGAAACTCAATAAAAGTAAATATAAAATATATAGGCGCACTGTGGGTGGCTCAATCGGTTAAGCGTCCGACTTCGGCTCAGGTCATGATCTCATGGTTCGTGGGTTAGAGCCCCGCGTCAGGCTCTGTGCTGACAGCTAGCTCAGAGTCTGGAGCCTGTTTCAGATTCTGTGTCTCCCTCTCTCTCTTACCCTCCCCTGTTCATGCTGTCTCTCTCTCTCAGAAATAAATAAAACATTAAAAAAACTTAAAAAAATACTCTTAGCCTTTCTGTTAATTTATATTGCAAATACACAGAGTAAAAGTGATAAATTCCACTTCATCACTTTCTCTAAGCCCATTTCCCTCTTCACTGCTGTCATACTTACAGTTTGGTGTATATCCTTCCAAAACATTTTATATCTTTAAGAAGTTTTGAAATCTAAAATATTTGAAAACTAAAATTGTTTCCCAAGGAGAAATGCATAATAAAAGTAATAAGTATAATAAAAATAAAGCAAATAAAATCTCACTTGATTAATCAGGACATTCTATTTGATAACAAAAAGATATCTCCATATACATAAAAGTAATACTATACAAGGAATTGCTAGTTTCCATTAGAAGTAACAATGAGTGAATTGTTGTGAATATTTCAGGGATTAATAAAAAATTCTGTAGAGTCACCAATAAGTCTAAGGAGAAGTTCTGGGGGAAAAAAGTATTTAAAGGTAAAGAGGATAGAAAAGGAAAGAAAAGTAATAAATTAAATGGTAAAGAAAAACATATAAATATAAGCTTGACATCTGACTAATTTTTTTTTTTAAATGTTTTATTTATTTCTAGGAGAGAGAGAGAGAGAGACAGCGTGAGCAGGGGAGGGTCAGAGAGAGAGGGAGTCACAGATTGAAACAGGCTCCAGGCTCTGAGCTGGCTGTCAGCACAGAGCCCGATGTGGGGTCCGAACCCACAAACCGCAAGATCATGACCCAAGTGAAAGTCGGACACTTAACCACTAAGCCACCCAGGCGCCCTGACATCTGACTAAAATTTAAGAGGCACACGGTTACTTTCTTACCTGGTAAAACTGAACAGCAATTTCCACTGCTTTAGAGATAAAGAATATTAAGAATATAAAGAATACTAAGTAACTCAGATTTAGTTAATATTTTACCATAATATTTACTTTAAACCAAAAAAGGACCACATTACTATTTCATTCCATTTGAAATTCTTATTTCATATCCAAGAGATACCAAGAAACTATAAATCATGACATATTTCAATCTACTAGTAGCCAAAATTAGTTACAGTACTTACTTCAGAGAAACTATCACTTGATTTGACTTCTCCAGCTTTTGCAGTTTTATTTGTCTCAGTACCTAGCGATAGGAAAAGTGATAAGAATAAAATCCAGTATTTACCACTAACAACCATGTTAGTATTTGATCATCCATGGTCTTGGACAGATAGGTTATTGGATCCAGCCATGCCTGAGATGCTTGGAGGAAAGAAGTAATAGAGTCACCACAGAATGTCTTCATCTTTGTTCTGCAACATTAAAATCCTGGCCATTGTGTGGCTTGGTGTTTTCCACTTCCTTCTGTTATGGCTCACTCATAATAATATCATTAGAAATACTTTAATATTGTTTGGGTTTTTTTTTTTTCAGAAAAATAGCTCAGTGTCTGAAGAAAATTTGTTAGAATGTTAATTTGTTAAATTTTATTTTCCTGAATTATCAAGTTACAAGTAACAAATATGTCTAAAAGTAGAAAAGTCTAGAAGTCAGTAGGGTGTTTTACTTGAATTCTATGGGGGGAAAACCAAGTTTTCAGAGTCTGTTTATAATTAACTAGACTTTTGTAATAAAATATGTCATGCCATACTTATAATAGATTAAAAAGCAATGAAAATTATCCTGTAAGAAACACATAAGGGACGGATTACACCCTCTTAAAAGATGGAGAAAACAACTGCTCTTGGAGAGCTCCATGCTCACCACACAGTCCGGTGGTGACGGCAATAATGACATGCCCACAGGATGATCTGAACTTTATGCTAGAATATGAGGAAACTATTAAATATGGCAAGCCTTCACTAGTACAGCTAGAAAAGATATTTAAGACTTAACATTGTTTTCCTTTAATGTTTCTAAAAAGCATATTAAAGACTAGAAACCAAATCCCAAATGACGTAACTTTTTATTAGGTTTGGAAGCTTGGTTCTATTTATTTGCCTTGCCCAAGGCTGGACATAAACTTTATGTAGGGAACCACTCTTCGGGGGGAGTGGGGGAGCAAGAGACCAGACCCCGTAGCCTCCCTCAAACAGTGAAGAACACAGCAGTGTGCAGGGAGCCCCAACCCTACCACTCACTCAGATCTTCTTGGGCGAAAAGAAACAATAAACTGCCATCTCCCTGCAAAGCCAGGGAGAGGGAGGGTTTATCCCAACTGTTACCACAAGCACAACAAAACTGAGCAACTACTTGAAGGAGCTTAAAATGATTCCTTTGTAATACCCATCTCTTATCCCTATTTATAGACAAAGGCTGGGGACTTCTGTATTTACTTTGCTCTCTCTGTTAAATTACCAGGTAGACAACTGTACAAAACTCCCCTTGTCTCCCCTTTCTTTCCTTAAAAGCAAGTTTGCTCACACGCATGTGCACAAACTTTTTGCACTAAATATCTGTCTAATGTAAACAATGGATGATTTGTTTTGATATCTCACTTACTAAGTACAGTTTTATCTTCTGTTTCTGGCAATGCTTCATCTGAAGCTGGATAAGCTGCAAATACATTCTGTAGGTCCTTTGGGGAGAAAACACACATACGCTCACAGAAATTTTAATATTGTCACATTTTAATAACATTAAAATTTTTATTTCTATAAATAAGGTTAACACTATTTTATCTATAACATTGATGATATTAAGAATAACTGAATGATTTCTGAAAACACATAAAATTGATGATTATTCTTATAGAAACACACAGTAGCCTGTGGTGTACTCTGTCTTTCCAATGGCCTTCAATTATTATGTAAAATACAGGAACTGCTGTTTTGAAAATACAGTGAGTGGCTCAGTCAGCTAAGCATCAGGTTACAGCTCAGGTCATGATCTCACAGTTTGTGAGTTCAAGTCCTGCATCAGGCTCTGTCTTAACAGCTTGGAACCTAGAGCCTGCTTCAGATTCTGTCTCCCTCTCCCTTTTCCCCTCCCCTGCTCACACTCTGTTTCTGTCTCTCTCTCTCAAATATAAATAAACACTTAAAATTTTTTTTAAAAATGCAGTGAAACCTGAGAAAGAGGTGGAGTTTATGGAACACTATTTTACAAAGAACAATCCTAGAGGTGTCTGTCAGAGCCATAAGAAAATAAGGAAAAAACATGTACACTATCTATCATCAGAATAAGAGGCAACCCACACATCTCCTAGTTATTTTCATAATTTGTGGTTAAATGGTATTTATTTTGCAGCTGATGCAAATGATCTGGGTTAGATCTCTGCTAATTTATTCAATTGCAGAGACAACATAAGGTAGGGGAAAGAATATTGGATTTAGAATCTGGGTTTCTACTCAAGGCTTAGCCATCAATATGCCTTCTGATCCCAAGCAAGCCAATTCATCTTTGGGACCTCTATCGTCTCTCCTTTAAAGTGAGGGTGCTGGACCACATTATGATTCTCAAGGTGGGGCCACATTCTGCTGTTTCCTACCTTAGACTCTCCAAGCAATTATGTAGAAAGATGCAATATTTATGGGAATGTGATACAGGTAAACCACAGGAAGACCTCCTCCTCCTTCACTAACCCCTCTGATTGAGATCTACTCACAGACCAACTGTTTTGTATATAGTCCCTGGGCATCCCTCTGCGGAATACCATTGTGAGCCAAGGGACCAAGTCTAGTAACCCCTTCACCCCTTCTCTGTTCTCACCCCCCCACATATGCCTCAGTCATCAGTCATGGCCCAAAGCTGGCACAGTCTCTTTGCAATGGAGATTCCACTGTTGGCCACTGCCAGGGTCTCAGTGGTGGGATATAACTCTGAGAGCTGGTGACTTGGTGACCTCTGCCCATAGCACACATACCCCACCCACCTCCTACCTCTTGCAAGTTAGCCCCTTTCCCCCCTTACCAGTCTTACCAGTGTGTGGCTCTTTCTTCAGGAGATTGTCTCCAGCTATTGGTAGCTGGGCATGAAGTGGGCCAACCACCCTGGATGACCCACCCAGGCAAACTGGGATATGTTGGGGGAGTGGCAGGGAGGAATCTTCTCTTTCGCTATGTAAATGCCCACATAACAACTTTGGTTTTCCCTCTTGGCCCACAAAACCTAAAATATTTTCTCTCTGGACCTTTACAGAAAACATTGCTAACCTCTGGTCTAGAAGATCTCTTAGATTCCATCCAACTTCAAATCTCTAGAATATGAGCCATAGAAAACTAAAACACACTTGCCTGGCTTTCTTTACTCTTTTCTTGCTGAACTGGCAGAGCCTTTTTTTCATCTTCTTTCTCAACTGGTAGGGCTTCACTGACTTTTTCATTGTCATGAAATGCTTTGATAGCTTCTTGGACAAGAGTGTCAATAGAAAGTATCTGAATAGGAAAGTCTAAAGTACAGGAGACAATTTTATTAATAACTTCATTTAGGAAATTGACATAATTATCCTTCTGTGCTGGCTTCATCCCATAACACTGTCGTTTGGGCTCCCTAGAATTGCCTTTTGGATTAAGCTGTTTTTTTTTTTATTATGGTAAAATTCACATAACATAAATTGAACCATTTTAACTTTTGTAAAAGATATGCCTCAGAGCTCTTTAGGCCATTTACATGACTAACCATCACCACTATCTTGTTCCATAAAGTTCTCCATACCCGAAGAGGAGACCAGATACCCACTAAGCATTCACTCCTTACCTCTTATCTCTGCCCCCGGCAACCACTAAATTGCCTTCTGTCTCTGGGTTTGCCTAGTCTGGATATTTCACACCAATGGAATCATACAATATGTGGCCTTTTGTGTCTCATTTCTTTCATTTAGCATCATGTTTTCAAGGTTCATTCATGTTGTAGCATGTATTAGTAGTACTCACTCCTTTTTTATGGCTGCGTAATATTTCATTGTATAGATATACTATATTTGTTATCCATTCATCAGGTGATGGACTTTTTTCCCACCTTTTGGGTATTTTTAATAGTGCTGCTATGAATATTTCTGCACAAGATTTATTTTGAACATTTGTTTTCAATCCTTTGGGGTATATATTCCATACTGGAATTATTGGAATCATATGGTAATACTTTGTTTAATTTAATGAGGAACCACCAAACTGCTTTCCATACTGGTTGCACCATTCTATATTCCCACCGGCAAGGTGTTCCACGCAACACCTCCTCACCAACACTTGTTATTTTCTTTTCTTTTTTTTAATTATACCCATCCTAGTGGGTGTGAAGTAGTATCTCATTGTGCTTTTGTCAAGCTGCTTAAGAAGGTACTTCTAACATCTCAATAACGATCTACTCTACTTCTCTCTGCATTAGAATAGTCTAAGATCGACTAGCCTGTAAATTTTGAGTTTTCTAGTAAAAACAGTAAAAAATAAGTGTAAGTAAAAAAAAAAACAAACGAACTAGGGGCGCCTAGGTGGCTTAGTCGGTGAAGGGTCCGACTTCCACTTGGGTCATGATCTCGCGGTTCATGGGTTCGAGCCCTGCGTCGGGCTCTGTGCTGACTGCCAGCTCAGAGCCTGGAGCCTATTTCAGAGTCTGTGACTCCCTCTCTCTCTGACCCTCCCCTGCTCGCGCTGTCTCTCTCTCTCTCCTAGAAATAAATAAAACATTAAAAATTAAAACAAAAACAAAACAAAACAAAAAAACCCAACAAACTAAACCAATGGGAACCTATGTTTTTAGCTGAATGGACTTCAACAGAAAAAGCCAAAGGCTCATTAAAAAGATGGAACTCGACAGATGTGAAAAATGAACACATTTATAATTTTAAGCAGATTTCTTTTGTATTTGTTACAAATTATTAATTTCTCCCTTCATTTATTTACCTAAATAAATCTATGAGGAAAAGTTTAAAACTTGCTACTTCTCTAGACTATGTACCATCAGTATGTAACATATCCATATCTTCAGGTTTGCTTGGGACAGTCCCAGTTTATGACTTTAAAATACTAAAAGTGCCTGCTGTGGACAAGTACTTATATGATTACTCCATTATAAAATTTCTGATGATGACAGAGTTTCTCAATATATCAGCAGACTCTTAAGTATGTTGTCTACAGACCTAGTCATTTGCAGCTACAGTCAATGTAAACAGAATCCAATAAACAGGAAAAGAAAAAAAAAAAAAGAAAGAAATTCTACCTTTTTGTAGAGCCTTTAGAGCAGTAGTTTTTCCACTAAATGTTTTCCCCAATAAGCACCCTTTAATAGCAAATGAGGGTAATTCTGTTATTGTTGTTTTGACTTGAGGAGGATGAGATTTTTCAATTAATCTGTGAATCACATGACCCAATATGGTATTATTGGAGGGTGGTAAATTCTCAACCATTTCTTCTGATAAGGTCCACTCTCCAACCATGTTCTACAAAATAACAAGGAAACAAACAAAACAGAATATTCTTAAAAGTGGTATTTACCTACATTAAAAAAGTTAATATTGAAAATAAACCCAAATTATAGCAAACAAAAGTATTTAATACTTTAAATGATTATATTGTATAAATGAGTAATAACATAATACATTCATATAGGAGAGCAGAAAAATGAGCTTCCTATGTAGAAGTAAAAAAGAAAAACTCAAAAATCCTTAACAGTTTATGAAAATAGGCATATTGAGTTAATTGAGACAAACTGTAATTCAGGTTGAGCATAGAGACATTTAAATCGATACTGCCATCAGTAAACAAAAAACAATAATAGTTTATCTGCTATCTTATGCAAATACTAAGCTTACTTTAAAATATTTTAAAGAAAGATTAAAGAGAACATTCATGCCCAATATAGTGTCCTCTAAATCTACTATTTTCTTCAGGTTTCCTGCTGAATTGATCAAATAATTATAGGTAAGAAAACACGCTACAGACCACATTGTCTACCTCTATGTAATAAAACTAGAAATCAGTTTTTGAAAGATATGAGAAATGTAAGGACTTAAAAATTAAAAGCATTATTTTATTTTATTTTTTTAAATATTTTTATTTATTTCTAGGAGAGAGAGAGAGAGACAGCGTGAGCAGGGGAGGGTCAGAGAGAGAGGGAGACACAGACTCTGAAACAGGCTCCAGGCTCCGAGCTGGCAATCAGCACAGAGCCCTACGCGGGGCTCGAACCCACGAACCGCGAGATCATGACCTAAGCAAAAGTCGGACGCTCAACCGACTAAGCCACCCAGGCGCCCCTAAAAGCATTATTTTAAAATAATTCTTGGCTAAAAGGGGAAATTAAAAGTATAATGCCAAAAAAAAAACCACCCACCATTAAACACTTGATTTATTAAAAATATGGGATGGGATCAAACTATACTCAGAGGAAAATTCAGTCCCATAAAATGCCGGATCTAAAATAAAAAAGAAGGAAAACAAACTAAGCATTAAAACAGGAGAAAGTAATTTTAAATAAAAATGGGGGGGACTCATAAAAATGCAAATGGATACAGAGTAAAACTATCAGGATACTTTTTATTAATAGAATTTGTCCAGTCTAATCGTGATAAATTGCTTCTAGTTCTGAACAAAGATGAAGAAAAGGGTGAGTATCAATTTTGTAACATAATATGATGAAACAAGAGATTTTAAACCTATTACTATATTACATTAATAGGTTAAATTTTTTTTAAAAAAAGCATATGATCAATCATTCTAAGCAAGAAACATCTGATAAAATTGAAAATTCATGTCTGATGAGAAAAAAAACACAAGTAAAATTAAAATGAAATAGAACAAATCTTTTCATATGTTATGAATTGAAGATAATTTCCCTAACACTCTCCGGACTGATATGAAATAGGGAACAAAAATGAATGACACATTCTTTTCCCATTAAAGGCAGGAATAAGAAAAAGATACTCATCATTAATAGTGACATTATTCTGGAAGTTCTAGCCAGTGCAAATAAGATGAAGAGGTAGAAGTGCCTCTAGAAGTAAAGGAGGCTCTGTAGACTTGAATTCCTAATGCAGAGGTGATAGCTGTGACCTTAACTACTAGTGCCCATGATGGTGGCAGCGGTGACAATTTTCTCATCAGACCTTGCTTGGGGGGGTCTGATCGTTTCCCTTGGAAGATTAACCTTGAACCTGGTTCTTGAGACCACCTACTGATTAATTTAACTATCTAACATATTTGGAATAATTGTTTTCCTACTACCTCAGCAGCAGTCAAGTGTTTTTGCTTTCAGTTAAAAACTTTCACAAAATCATTGGAATTAACAAAGAAATAGAGAGCCTATATATAGGAAGCCTCAAACTTCACTGAGAAGTATAAGAAAAAATAACTTCATTAAAGGGTAAGTTTAGAAGGTTCAAATCTACAAGGGCGCCTGGGTTGGGCTCAATTGGTTAAGTGTCTGACTTTGGCTCAGGTCATGATTTTGAGCCTGAAGCCTGCTTCAGATTTTGTGTCTCCTTCTCTTTCTGTCCCTCCCCGGCATGTGCTCTATCTCTCTCTCTCTCTCAAAAATAAATAAAGCATTAAAAATAAGGTTCAAATCCATAAACCATTTAATTCTTACCAATTAACCTGACTGAATATAATAACAAAAGTGCTAGTGTCATATGACACATGATTCTAAAATTAAGGCAAAAGAAGAAATAGAATGAATAAAAATATTTATTTAAAAAACTCAAGAAAGTAAAAGTGGGTGTACCGTACCATATATTAAGCACTTGTTAAGAATACACTAATGAGGGGCCCTTGGATGGCTCAGTCAGCTGAGCATTTGACTCTTGATTTCAGCTTAGGTCATGATCTCACAGTTTATGAGATTGAACTCTGTGTCAGGCTCTGCACTGACAGCGTGGAGCCTGCTTGGGATTCTCTCTCTCCCTCTCTTTCTGTCCCTCCCCCACTCATGTTCGCTCTTTTTTTCTCAATCACAAAATAAATCAATAAACATTAAAAAGATACAGTAATGAAAAATGAGTTTCAGAAAGAAATGAGTCTGTTCTGTTCAGTGCACAAAAATTTAAATTCTATAAATAGATCTAAGTATATATAGGAATTTAGTATATAATAAGATTTATATTTCATAGTAGCAGAAAAGTACATTATTTCATAACAGGTACTGGAATAACTGGCCGCATATTTGAAAGAATGAAGTTGGATATCCTTATATGTTTCATAAAAATAGATTCTGAAACCAAGAAATCATGAAGGCACCAAAACCTGGATGAACACTTATATGTTCCAGGATGGAAAACCATAAAAGAAAAGACTGATAAATTTGGTTATATAAAAATAAAATATTCTACACATTCCCCCCCTACTTAAACATACTTACACAAAATTAAAAAAAATTTTTTAATGATTATTTGTTTTTGAGGGAGAGAGAGAGAGAGACAGAGCCTGAGTCAGGGAAGGGCAGAGAGAGAGACTGACGGAGAGAGGGAGACACAGAATCCAAAGCAGGCTCCAGGCTCTGAGCTGTCAGCACAGAGCCAGAGGGGGAGCTTGAACCCACCGAGTCCAAGTTGGACACTTAACTGACAGGGCTACCCAGGTGTCACTACTTACACACAATTTAAAAGTAAAAAACAAAATGAAAGTGTCTGTCATATATATATACATATATATGTATATGTTTTACAAAGGATTAAGAGTCTTGGTTTATAAAAAGCTGTATGTAATAAGATTAAAAATATCCCTAAAGAAAAAAAAAAGGCACAAGGAATATGAACAGTCAATACTTAAAATAGAATAAAATGGCCAATGAGTTTTTGAAGAAATGTTCAAATTCACAGAAATAAAGATATTCACAGAAATAAAACAATGATGCATCATATTTTGCCTAACATAAAAAAGTTAGTCATACTTTTCATTCAATACTGGTGGGAGAGTAAATTAGCACATTGCTTTATTGTACTTTCTAATGAATCCAAAGTTGCTTTAATATTACCATAATAATAAAAATAACTAAGACATAAAAATAGATAAGAATTAGGATTTAGTTTACATACAAGTCACTGAAAAATTAGGTACGATACTAATTTTTCTGAAGCATATAAAACAAATTTAGGAACATAAGTAGTTAACAATTATTATATAAATATTCTATCCACAATCTACCAGATCAAAGAGTAGAAATACATGACACAGAAATACACGTTATATTTTATTATTTGGACTTAGTATATATAATCTATTTACCTAACTATTCGAACTTCAAAATACTCTGATGTATTGTTTCAGTGGTGCAAAACATTATGAATTCAAGATATATAGGCTTAACAGCTTTTTTGAAAAATCAAGTTTTCTCCAAATCTTTTTAAAGATAATCAGTTTTATTAGCACTTTTTAAAATATATCACTTGCAGGGGCACCTGGGCAGGTTAGTTGTTTAAGGGTCCAACTCTTGATTTCTGCCCAGGGATTGAGTCCTGGGTTGGGCTCCGGGCTGAGTGTGAAGCCTGCTTGGGATTCTCATTCTTTCTCCCTCTTTCTCTCTACCCCTCTCCCTCACTCCCACACATACTCTCTCTCTATAATCAGTCAATCAATCAATCACTTGCCCTCAATCAACTTGCTCCCAATTAGCCTTAACTTAGTCTTCTTAGTCCAAATAATTGGGCTAGAAAAAAATGGGCAATATTCACTGGGGGAGAAAATGAACTCAGCAGCCTATGTTCTTAAGAAAACCAAAGAGAGGGGCGCCTGGGTGGCTCAGTCCCTTAAGCCTCCGACTTCGGCTCAGGTCATGATCTCACGGTTGGTGGGGTCAAGCTGTGCATCAGGCTCTGTGCTGACAGCTAGCTCAGAGCCTGGAGCCTGTTTCTGATTCTGTGTCTCCCTTTCTCTGACCCTCCCCTGCTCATGCTGTCTCTCTTTCTCAGAAATAAATAAAACATTAAAAAAAAAAAAAGAAAACCAAAGAGAGAACTTAAACAAAAGACAATGGGGCACCTGGGTGACTCAGATGGTTAATCATCCAACTCTCGATTTCCGCTCAGGTCATGATCTCACAGTCATGGGTTCAAGCCCTGTGTCGGGCTCTGCACTGACAATGCAGAGCCTGCTTGGGATCCTCTCTCTCCCTCCTCTGCTTCTCTCTTTCAAAATAACTAAATAGACTTAAATAAATGAAACAGATTTTTATTAAAATAAAGAAAAAAGTTCAATGCATATTTTCACAATACATAGGCCAATTTTTCAACTCCTGCTAATATGAATTTTTTTTTGAGGAGGACATCAGGAATATATCTTTATATTTGTATATTTACATTACTATATATTTTGTATGACATGGCATAAATATTTATGTATGCTAGGTCATATATAAATTTATACTTTATCTCATATATTACTAAATATATGCCTTTATTGTTGCATTGTTTAAATCATTATTCTTTTCATGTCAATGAAATATCGGACAAAAAAAAATTCTTGCTCAGAATATAAGCTGACAGATTTCATAAGTGCTATAGATGGCTTGCAGACAGAATTTCTGTTATAATAACATTATGAGATAAGGAAATGCTTTTTGAAACAAATTTAAAACACTCCCCAAAGTATTCACAATAGGTTTTTCTTTAAAAATGGTGGAATTTATTAGTATATCAATATAATTATATGTGTTACTTCTACACAAACTATCCTTTATTTGTAAAATTTATTTTGTTTTAGTTTTTCTGACAATTTTGTACATAATTAATTATATGCTTTATTCAAAATTAGCTAAAACTAAATTGCTTTTCATAATCATTGACTGAACTGGAATTTATTGCTTGCCTCTGCTTTCTTTCATTGAAATCACTTATAATTCTAATTAGACATGATAATTAATTATGTAATGTGGCCAATCAGAAATAAACCAAATTAAGAAACAAACCAGAGGGGCACCTGGGTGGCTCAGTCAGTTGAGTGTCTGACATCAGCTCAGGTCATGATCTCACATCTGACATCATGAGTTTGAGCCCTGCTTCAGGCTCTGTTCTGACAGCTCAAAGCCTGGAGCCTGCTTTGGATTCTGTCTCCTTCTCTCTCTCCCCACCCCCACCCCCAACTCACACTCTGTCTCTCTCAAAAATGAACATTAACAAAAAAAATTTTTTTTAAAAAACAGAGAAGTTACATTACTTTAAAATAAAAAGGCTTTAGGTCCAAGGCCATTTTAAGTGGAAAGTTTCCAACGTTCCAATGACTTTGTGCAATGCATTTAATATGTTCTAGAGGAACCAGTCTGGGATTGAAATCAGATGACCTGGATTCCCAGAATAGTTCTGCTACTTACCTGTTTTGTACTCTTGACAATTCCCTCATCCTTGAGTGATAGTATGTATTTCTCACAGTTGCTGTAAAGATTGAATGAAATGCTTGTGTGAGTAGCCTATGTGGCCGTGCAGTTTCAAAGCTTAACTAAGAAGTTCTTAGGCTGCTGCTGGAGTTGCACATAACAGTGCCTCACAGAAGGGTTCAGCCCAATGGGAAAAACTACATGCTGCTTACACCCCAATCAGAGAGGTGTGCTTCCTCACAAAGGTATCAGAGTAAAGCCCTGTTCCATCACTGAATTAGTTGTAGAATGTGGCCCAACACAATGGGATAGAATGTTCACCATGCAGTAACCTGAATGCTTAGGTTAGGAAAAGGTCTAAAGCTTGAACCATGGAGATAAGGGGCTCAAAGATTTGGTGGAGCACATTTTGTAGTCATCTTAAAAATACAGTTGGTAACATTTCCAAGCAAAGATCAAAGATAAAGGGTAAGTCAAAGTAATCATCTCAGGTTGGAACAAGAACATGATGAGTGAAAAGGAGGTCAGAAGAACTGGACAAAAGGGACATTCAGACCAAAATGAAGATTACTAGTTTAACTACAATGAGCTAAAGAGATTTGCTAGTTCATTAGTGAAGAGGAACTAGATTTTTTTTTTACCATATCCCTCTTCCACAAGGTTTGTTATACATAATTATTTTAATTATATAATAAAATTTTATTAGATAAAAATATATAATAAAATGTATAATTCTTACTTCTTCAGGTATTGTCCAAAATAGATATCTGACAATTAATTTCAAGACTCTGATGCCCAGTGTGGGCAATACCAGGTAAGTATCACCTGGTACAAACTATTGCTTTAAGAAGACACTTTTCCTGTGTAGATGTGCTTCATGATACTAGCACCTGATTAATGGAAACTGTCATATATATAATAATATTTAATATATCTTTAATATTAATATTTTTATTGTTCCTGTGTAAATACCATGAGTATGCATACTTGAGAAGGTATAAGACTCAAGATTCACCAACACTCAGGCCCACCTCCCCCTGTAAATTCTTAATCTACCTACAGACAGAGACCATGAAATTACATCAGAAGTAAAATTACATCAGAAGTAAACAGCTTCTGCCCTTAGTTGAAAGTCACAACCTGTTTACCAGCATTGTTTTCATTAATTGATCAACATTGACCTTTTCAGAGACTGGATTCTGAATTCCTGGGACCACAGTATCCACCTTTCCTTTCTCTCTTCATAAATTACATGGACCTGACACTCTGCTTTCCAGCCTGGACCCCCATTCACACTCACATGGTTCTCTGTATCACATCGTAGGTATTGTATGGTTTCCTAGACTTCTGATTCTGGTTACTTCCAGTCTGTCATATCTTTTTTGTTTCCTATGCCTTGATGTGTCATTATTCTTCATCCCCTCATTATTACATGGCTAAAAGCAACATGAGCATTTACAGACAGCATCAGCTTGGGATCAATGTACTTGTAGGCTGAAGTGCACATTTCAAGGGCAAGACTGAGATCTTCCATGTGCTCAGTTCATTAGATTCACTCCTTGACTGTCATTGTCCAAGTGGTTAAATGATGAGGCTGGTGGAGCTGTCTAGTTTTCTCAATAAATTGTTTACCTTGGTGCACATGATCACCTTTGGATTAAAGCAAAGCACCTCATTCTCGTATTTTGCCACTTCTAAAGATCCAAGTTAGGAATAGAGATTCCTCATCTACACTGTTAAAGAGGGGGCAGCCATGGTTTACTCTGATCAACTTGGATAACTAGAATCTGGATCATGGAGGTATTCAGCAGTCCATAAAATCTGAGTGCTGCTAGCACAAAATGCAACAAACAACATTGGATTATGCCAGTGATTTTTAGTAATGACATCCAATTGTGGCTTTTGTAGAATGGTGGTCCTAGTCTGAAAGCACACGCAGTGACCCCCAGTGTTTGTTCTCACAATCTGCACAAACATGCAGATCACCAATATCTGCATGGCCTGAAATGCCCCAGATTTTCCCAGTTTAGTAGGCTCTAAGTGTCTTACAATTCAATTACTGATGCCTTCAAAAAACAAGACAAATGCCTTTTCTCTTAAGAGAGAAAGAACTTCTTAGGGAATACAACACTTACAGTATTTGTGACACCTGCTAGTGTCCTTGGGTTTTCCTGAAATACAATCTTTTAATCTATATGTAATAAAACCCATCAACAGACAGATTATCTTGGTACAGTGGCGAAAGGACTTAAGATAGAAGCTTCTAATAAACTGACTTCAAGAAACTCCACAAAATGAGGCCATACACCTTTCAGAGTACAGTTGATGCACCACAACTCCATCATACTGACATTTGAGCTGCCTTAATCTTGCATCTACTATGGCTGGCTTTCTCTTGCACACCACTCTGCAAGAAGTGAGGAAGAGATAACAGTCTGTGATACCTGAAATATGATTTTACTCATACTGAAACTCACCCCTTCCACTGTGTTCCCATTAACCTCCTGTGCTTATCTACACTTATGCTCTGGAATGTTTTTTTTCTCATCTCCACTAAACTGAGCACCGGAGGGAAAGACCTCTATCTTGATCAACTTCATATCCCCAGTAGACCAGTACCTGCACAGAGTAAGTAGTCAATATTTATTGACTGAATTAATGAGTCAATCAATCAGTAGTATAGGCTAACTATATGTGAACTGAACAAATGAGTGAATACATGGATATTGAGTTTTAGTAATTTTGATTAAGTACAAAGGTGACTTAAACACAATATAACCCAAAATCTAGGAACAAGATCAGAAAGTGTCATCCTCACAGATAAAAGTTAGCAAGAATCCACAGACCATGTAGGAATTTAGCTAACCCTGGAAGCATTTCTAGATGTAATGGCAGGCAGTATGACTTTGAGGGGGTTTCCTAAATCAAGGCATCCTTTTTTATCCAGCACACAGCACTGAAATGTAAATAACTTATAAATTTGGGACTTTGTAAGAAGCTCTATCAGGATTTATCAGGGCTGTGGAGGAGATAAGAGCAGCCTGTGTGTATGGGTAGGTAAGAGCTGCTCTACGGCAAGCTACTTGTGACCTGGTTAATTTCATATCACAAACTGGATATCTATTGTAGGCCTGCTAAACTAGGTTGGCCCCACCGTGTACCTCTGCCTGGCAGATAACAAAAATAAGCCTATGCAATTGTCTACTGCTACCTTAATTTTGTTTCCAGTCTTTAAGCTGAGTCCTGTTCTGTTCCAGTTCTGTCTAGCTTCCAGCTTGCCACCTTTGTTTTCACTTTCTAGTCTGGTTTTCACCCAGTCTCAGTTTTGATCACTGGCGTATTCAAAGGACTTGGCTAGAGCCTACTCTGCCTCTTCCTGTTTTCAGCTACTTCAGGTAAACTCTCCTGACCATCGTGATTTTCGCTCTAAGAACTCAACCCCTGGCACCAGCTTTCCTGGCTGACCTCCTGTCTGGATCTGTCTTTTCTCTGACCAAAGAGAATCAGATGTAAGAGAAGCACATTTACTACTATGGCAGCATGAAAAGTCAGGTGGCTATATTCCAGTTACTGCGCTTGCAAAATCCGGCACTCAGAAAAATGCCAGACTCCTCAGGAAAGTACTAAGACAAAACTCTGTAGCTTTCAAAGGCCATGTTTTTTTGTCTTCCCTTCCTAAGCTTTCTCTCCTCCAATACACCCCCAAAATCCTGAAGGAATCTGGAGGAACTCCCTAAATTTGTAATTTACATTTCAAAATTCCTGACAACAAGCCAGAAGTCTCAGGAGGAACAGAAACATAGTTGGATATCTTGTCTGATGGGCAGTTCTGCTTACCACATAACCTGGTAGCCCTATAGGGTTTCTTGACCACTGCATGGTACTTATTTGATAGCCAGGTTCCAATAGACAGGATTGATACTGCCTTATACTGCTTTTGACAAGGAGAAAGAGAGGACATAGCAGTTAGCTGATGTGCAACTGAATTCTTGCTTTTCCTCCAGGAGATGTCACGGAATGGACTCTGCATAGGGGCCCAAACTAAAGGCCTCAGAGTAAGTTGAAAAGATGACCTGGCCCTGCTGAGTGAGCCTGTCAATCTTTTTAAGTTACCCGACTTCCAGTCAGGTCTGAATATTACTGGCTTCCTGACCATATCTTCTTGTCAAATCGTCTGGCCTTCAGATTCCAGAGAAGCCAGGAAGGTGGGGATGTATACCTCAAACTGACATTGGCACCTTATATGGGCACCTCCAGAGAGAAGGCATGCCTCCACACCCCTCTGTGCTGGAGTGCTTGGTCTAGGCCATATCATTATCTACCACCAGGAAGTACAGTATGGCTCATGGTAATGAGGGAACGGAAGAGGTTAACTCTACTTCCCCTGCCATGCTGAGCTAGTCAATGCCTATCTATCAGTCAATCTCATGGTTAATTCCAATTCATCAGGATATCTGAAGAACTGGTCTTGATCAAATAATGGCTTTCAGTCAGAAATCTGATCATTTCTGTCCCAGAAGTAGCCTTCCCCAATCTGTCCGGATCTGTTACTATGGGAACAGATGTGTTTACTTCTAGCCTTTCACAAAAGATGACCTATGGCAACAGAGTCCCTCTACCTTGTACTTCTTTTTTAGAAGTTTATTTATTTATTTTGAGAGAGAGAGAGAGAGCACAAGTTGGGGAGGGGCACAGAGAGAGAGGGAGAGAGAGAGAATCCCAAGCAGGCTTCATACTGCATTGTCAGTGATGACCCCATTGTGGGGCTCAAACTCACAAACTGCGAGGTCATGACCTGAGCCGAAGTCAGATGCTTAACCAACTGAACTGAACCACCCAGGTGCCCCAACCTTGTACTTATTTTTAGAGGGAAGTTCAAATTGGCCATAGTCAAGTACCTAGCATGTGATGAAGATCACTGTCAAAGCTTATATGTCCACACTTGAGGGAGCCTAGTACCTCACTATGCAATCCACCCATTCTAGCTGGTAACCAATCTAGAAGTTCAGAATGCTCAGCACTTGCAAACAGTGACAGGTTTCTTTTCCTAAACCTTTGAGCTCCAATTACTTACTTATGTATTAGTCAGCCACAATCATTGAACTGATACTTGTTCATGTAGGTTTGGTTAGTAGGGTAACTGAGACTAAGTCATTCTGAGACATCCTCTATTCTAAAACCTTATATTTCGGGGCTGCTGAAATTCAGTGATAAATCAGATGCAAACAACAGACAGGGGCTTCTACTTAGCACTCTGTTTTCAGACACATTTAAAGTGATTCACAGAGGGCATCAGTGGAAGAGTGGCTAATTTACCACGAAATGGCAAGTTCCTACTCCTGGCTCCATTCTCTGCTCTGGCAAGCCACCATGGCCCTTCCAAGGCATTAAACATGGCGCACTGGGAATTACAGCAGCTGTGTGTCTAGCCCAATGTTTTTCAAAACACAATTTCCTAGAGCTAAAGCATATTGAGACTCTAAGGCTTGCATTTCTCCTGACCATTAATGCCCTTAGGATAATATCACACTGGACTTTATATCAGGGAGATCTCCCTGTTACCAAGAACACCAAACAGTTCAGGTGGTGGTAGTTGTCCTTATAAAAAACAGTAAAGTTCATTCCTTAGTTTCTCAAACCATATTCTATTCATCAGGGAGGTGGTGGTCTCCCTCAATATCACTTCCATACTAATTTCTATGGTCTTGCTGCTTTTCCAGAAGCTTATACATCTGAATTCACCTATCTGCTGTCATTGCCCAGCTAGGGACAGTCAGACAGACTTGGTTGGAATTTCTCTAATATCACGAAGTGTGTAGACACTATGACTTGGTCTACATATCTAGCCATTGAAAAATTCACATGGAAGTTTCCACACAGAGTGCCCTCTCCCATAGTAACGACTACTGCATCATTTTCTTTGTTTCACTGTTTAGGTCGATGGCTTAAAGAGGTATACGCTACCCAAAAAAAGCTTAGAGGTGACTGCCCAGTTTATGAAAGACTACTGTTAGTCCAGTATCCCAAAGGATATGCCTGACAGGTTCTGGGCACTGGGTAGGAGAGGTGGGGTGTGAGGGTCTTCCAGGTGGGAGTATTTCTGGTTCTCAATCCAACATTTCTGCCTTAGAGCAAAATTCAGACTTTCTTGGATTCAATTAAGTTTCTTGAGATAAACAACCCTAGGTTCTTGTTATATTTAGGTGACAAGACAGATTTAGAGTTCAGATCTTCAAAGCCTGCTCTAAAATACTAGGTGGGAAGTTTGAGTAACTAATTGAAGATAAGCTGGACTTGATGCCTACAAGTTGGCTCCTGTAGTTGTTAAAATAGGTAGAGACTGAAAATCAGTGGTAGGAAGCCCAGGGAGACCCTGACCATCTTTTGTCTTGCTTGACCCCAGATGAGGGAGCCTGGAAGAGGACCAACTTCTCCCTAATCTACATGGTCATGAGCAAATGAAAACGGGCAGTGGACATTCACTTTACCTTTATTCATGTCAGTCATCCAAAATTATTCTTCCTTGGCTATATCCTTCTCACCCCTCATTCTATCTGAGTACCAATTATTTGGCTTTGTAAACCATTTCTCAATTCTGGTCTAAGGCCTTGAACTCAATACCTTAATTCAACCACTCCTACCGTGATTCTCTAATGAACCGAGGTTGTCATCAATTCTAGTAATTTGAAGTGAAATACCCTTCGCATGACCCAAGATCTCCATCCATTCCCTTACCCCACAGACAGAAGTCCCAGACCTCTGCTAAACCCACTCCAGCCTCTGTAATCCTTGATCCACAAACATCAGAAGACAGCCTTGCTTCTTGGCAACTACAGGCCTTGTAGTATCCAACAATGGATACTTTTGAAAAACAATACATTGACATTCTGATTTGTAAGTTAGTATCACTATGACTAGGGCATATTGGTGACTTCAGCAAGACAGAGCCACACAATGGGGTCTAGCCTGAAGAGTCCAGCTAGGTGGCCTTACTATTACAGGAGAGATTTAGGGGGTTAGAGGCAAAATTCGAAGCAAATGGGGAGAAGAAACTGAAGCTATGAAATGTATGACATAGAAACTAAACTAGAATGATAGAATATTCTTTGCAGTAACAAACTTCTTTCCTAGCTCCTATTTGGATGTTGATCATGATTCTTGTTACTTATCCTGGGAAGTGTTTGTATTTTAACAGATACCTCTGAAGTCTTAATCCAAAGGACTGATAATGTGGGGCATCAGGTAAAATGGCAAGCAGAATTTTTAAAGCAGAATGTCTAACAGAACATCTCAACTGAGACCATGAAAGTAACTGCTTATAATACCTACTTAAAAGACAGCTATATTCCTGCATATTTGGAAATAAAAGATATAAACATATCTTCACAGTCAAAAGACAAGGTATTAAGACTTCTTTCTCAGTAGAGGACAAAAAACAATAAAACAATTAATTTCATTTGAAATTAAGGGTTTCTATACTTGACTGGTAAGTCTGAACTTTGAGACATTTTATAAGTGTCCTGAATAAACATATATCTCATGGACTAAATTGTGTCCCTCCACCCACTGTGATGGTATTTGGAGGTGAGGCTTTGGGAAGGTCATTAGACCAGAGTTCTTGCTCTCTGTTCAAGTTAAGGATATAGCAAGATAGCCATCAGCAAGTCAAGAAGACAGTCCTCACTAAGGAACTGAATCAGATGGGACCCTGAACTTGGACTTAGTAGAACTGTGAGAAATAAATTCCTATTGTTTAATCCACCCAGTCTACAGTTATTTTCTTAGGGCAGCCTGAGCTAAAGAACATATATCTTTTAAATAAATAAAAATAATAATATTCTTATTTGATCTAGGGCACCTGGGTGGCTCAGTTGGCTAAGCATCAGACTCTTGATTTCAGCTCAGGTTATGATCCCAAGGTTCATGGAATTGAGTCCCATGTTGAGTTCTGTGCTGCCAGCGCAGAGCCTCCTTGGGATCCTTTCTCTCTTTTCCCTCTGCCCCTCCCCTGCACATACACTCTCTCCCTCTCTCTCAATAAATAAATAAACTTAAAGAAAATAATGATCTATTCACGTTCATCTAACATTTATCAGTGTACGTGGGTCAGTTACCCAGTGATGTCACTTGAGCGATACAGGCTTCAACTTAATATTCTGGCCACAGGGGAGCTGATTATATATACACTGCGAAGACTGGGGTCATTCACTGGGAGGACAGGGAACAAGGAAAGAGCTAAGCTGGAGAGTCTACCGTCAGAAGGTGAGCCTAGAAAGCCACTAGATCAATACCAAAGCCTGGCGTTAAAGAGTAAGAACAAGATAGTGGCTGGAGTCTTTGGGTCAAACAAATCATATAAGACTTATGTAGGAAAACAAACAACCCTGTGGCCATTCCTAGTCCCCAGGGGAAAAGACATGGTAATAACAAATACCACTGCATAAACAAATTTGGGGATGGGTATGTATATGTCTGCTGTAGTGACAGGAGTATCAGTGTTAAGCCATAACATATATAAATGCATCTTTAAAGTCGAGTTAGGAGAAAATCATAAGCCCAAAGTTCTGTTGATAAGAATGTACATTATAACACACTACAGGGTTAACCCAACAGCCACAGAAACCTCAACTGATCATGAATTTAAACAGTGAGTTTCATTACAAACAAAAATAGTAGCAGTTAAAAACCATGACCAACTTAAAGCAACATTGATGATGTGGTGAACACAACCCATCCTTCTTCCAAATTGGGAATTTCAATGACAACTTGTCTGTGTGTATAGCCGATCTCTGCAAATTGCCAAGTGCTATGTGGCAGAGACTTGGAAAAATCTGTCTTCAGGAAACCATGGCCAAATTCTAGTTTCTGAACGCCAAATTTTAATAACTCCTAAATTAATTCAGTAGGTATCTGCTAATATGCAGTTTATGTAAAAATCAAATGCTGTGGAATTCTGGGTAATTTGTAGGTAAGAATTATGAAAAGGACCTGCATTTGGGGGCATCTGGGCTTTACCAGGAGGAGACCACTGCGTGATTGAGAACCACTAGCTGCCAGGTGGGGGCTGTGCTGGAGCAGATGGACTGTTGCTCTAGGGCAGTTGGGTCTGGGCTTAGCCTGCTGCTCATGGTCCCCTGGGTTTTTACGGCTCCTCCCCACTCTCTGCTGAATAGCTCATGGTTATCCTGCAACAGTGGATGTCCTGGCTGCTCCCTCATGATGTTCCTGCTTCCTTCTTCAGAGAGACAAGAATGTTCCTGGCCACACCATTCCTGGACTCGGCCTCTCTCATGTATACCTGCTCTATTAATAGAGGGTGATGATTTGGGAAATAATGTTAAGCAATGGGATCAAGTTTTTTTGTATCTCTATATGATATATTCATGAGCAAAATTTTGTTTTTATGCCTATTTGTAGGTGTCATATTTAAAAGTTTTAAGCATGATAGCTTACACTAATGGAGCTTTAAAAGTGTGGGTTCGAAGCCTGGATGTATCAGTTCTTTCAGGATGCTGGGTCTGGATATCAACAGGGTATGCTAGGAATGTAAACTTTTTGAAGGTTAATTTCTAAGTCATGTATTTACTTGAAGGATTAAAAGTCCTGAGTAAATTTAGCAATGATAAGTGTGGACAATGGTTTCCTTTAGATAAGCTGCCAATTGCTGATCCTCTGCTTCCGTGAAAGGTTCTTTCAGCCAGATGATGTAGTTTCCAAGTTGAAGCATCTATTTTTCACTTATACGAAGAAACATGTAACAAGTTTCTGAAGAGACAAAACCTCTCATAACAAGGAATGATAATAGGCCAGTTTACAGTGTATCCTGTACACCTGTGTATGACTGTTTTCCATCATGTAGTAAAAAGGGACAGAGCACATAAACATTACTCCTAGGGTAATTTTCATTTCTAGGAAAATAGCAAAGGCTACAAACAAAATAAACTGCATTGCTAGATGTTCACATAGTCCTAACAAAAGTTTACAATTTCCTGCAAAAGAAACATACCAGCTGCATCAGGATGTGGGTAAGACAAGCATGTTCCTGTGGTAATGATTTCCCAAACAAGAAAAAAGTCAGAAAGGCAAATCTTTGCTAAGCTGCAGACGACCATGTCTCCTGATTTATGAAAGCAGGCTAAGTATAGAGTAGATAGAACTGTTTAAGAAACAACTTAAGAAAAAAAATTCTATAAATCAGCAAAATTGTCAAATAAAATGACTTAATTTACAACAGAAAAAATACCTTCACATAGTTTAATATTGTCAAAGCACTTATTATGTAGCATTATACTGTAGGCCGACACAATAGATCTACTGTATTCTACAACCATACAAAATAAATATGCATGGGTATCCTATAAGGTTCTAGTCTATTTTTATTTTTATTTTTAAAAAAATTTTTAGGGGCGTCTGGGTGGCTTAGTCGGTTAGGCGTCCGACTTTCGCTTAGGTCATGATCTCGCAGTTTGTGGGTTCGAGCCCCGCGTTGGGCTCTGTGCTGACAGCCAGCTCAGAGCCTGGAGCCTGTTTCAGTCTGTGTCTCCCTCTCTCTCTGACCCTCCCCTGCTCACGCTGTCAGCACAGAGCCCGATGTGGGGCTTGTGAATCATGAGATCATGACCTGAGCTGAAGTCGGACACTTAACCAACTGAGCCACCCAGGCGCCCCTCTAGTCCATTTTTAAATAACAATTCTTTTAGTGATACAAATATAGATTCATTGAATTAAAATAGGATGTACATTTAATTTCTTATAATCTTTCTTTCCTCATCATTTTATCATAAATTTACCTTCTTTCGATATTTCTTCTTTTACATATTAGTGCTATTTTATACTTTGCCCTGTTCATTGTCATTCATTCATTTTATTCATGCATCCTTTCAATAAACATTTACCAAGTATTTGATAAATATCAGCAAATTCTTCCTTTTCTTTTCTTTTCATGTTGTACTTACTACCGTTCTAAAACTTATTCAATAATACAATAATGGGGCTATTTTTCATTCCATTGATGCCGATCTACCCAGAACTTCCATCTGATAGCTATTAATTTTACATCTTTACTCCTAAAGGTGAGATGAAATGTGGTGGGGAGAGGAGGGTGGTAAGGAAATAAATTAATGTGTATTGTTTGCATCCAATGTGCAGTGCACCTGACTAAGTATTTAATACATACTAAAACAAGTTTCATAATGACTAAATAAAGTAGGTATATTATTATACCCATTTCATAAATTGGGAAACTGAGTCTCTTACCACCAAAGTGACAGGCTGCACAAGATCTCTCCTTGGTCTGTCTGACACCAAAGGTTTTTTGGCAGCTCTTCTAAGAAGCAAAATTGGTGCTCAGTAGTTTTTAAAAAATCTTTGAATAAGATTTTGTTTGAATCTATGCTATTTGTAAAACTCAGACTGTCTCCTCTAACATATGCCTCTAAAACCCACATACTGTTTAAATAAGTCACTAAAGAAATACCTTTATGCCAGGCTTTCTGTAGCAAAGGTAGACAACTCATACAAAGAAAATGCTAATGAATAAATTAAAATATTTAGAAAATTCTGAAATCTATCAGCTCTGACAATATTTTGTTCTATTATTTTCTGGACTATTATTCTACTATTACCAGGAGTAACAGATAATAGATGATGAATACATTAGGCATTTAAAAATTAGTATGTAAGTACAAATTAAACCAAGGAAAAACACAAACATAAAATGCCCATTTTTATTAATAGAGATGAAATGACATATCACAGAATTAATGTTAATGAAACATTATGTATTATGTTGAATTCTCTCTAATTATTTCATATTAGTAAGTACCTTATATTCTTCATAGTCATTGCTGTCTAGCAAGTCTCTTTTCTCCACTTCTATAAGTTGTTCTGCAGAGGGCTTAGCTGGTAGATGCTTAATAGAGGCTTGCTGGTATATGGGTTTTCCATTAAAAAACAATTCCTTCCAATCATGCATCACCTTATATGGAATCAAACTATAGCAAAAAAGATTTTTAAAAAAGGTAGAGACAAATCAATGGCCAATATATAGTCAATCAATAGTCAAATATACCCCTTCAAGCTTAGCCTTTCTATTATCACATTCATTCCCCAGGATCTGCTATTTGAGGCTAGAGATTCCATTTACTATCACTATATATTACCAATGGCTAGTAGAGTGTCTGGAACTCAGTAGGTTTGAATGAATGAACGTTACTTAAATCCACTGGTCCTTCAAACTTTCATATAAACTGTGGACTGGCAGAACATTATATCTTAAAATGATGAGCACTGTCACAAAACTTAGGTTCTTTAATTGCTATCTATGATATTAAATGGCTGTGCAACCTCAGAAAATCATTTAAATGCTCTATATCAGTGTTCTCCTGTGCAAAATGAACAGACAAAGTATTTTCCAAAGCCCCTTTAAGATGTGGGTTGCTTGGGAGCTCCTTGGTGGTCCAGTGGCTAGTATAAGATGTCAGTTGCTTACATATTAGCAAATAATTTGTAATAGAAAGATCGAATATACACTGTTTTTTTTTTATTATCATTGCATATTTGATAACCTTTAAAATTATTTTTCAGTAACTGTTTCTATTTAAATCTGATGGAAGATTAAGAGGTAATCAGGAAAGATTGATGGGAAAATGGTTTCAAGAAGAACAAAATGCAAAGAAAGGAAAAAGTCTTACATTCAGATAGATTTCTCTAAAAATAGTTGGACTAGAGCTTGAAATTACAACAAAAAAGGTAGTATTTCAATAATTTCATTCTGATACATACTACATGGATGAAACTTGAGGACATTATGTTAAGTGAAATAAGCCAGATGCTAAAAGAACAAATAATGTATGGTTTCTGTTTTGTAAGGTACCCAGTTCAGACAAAGGCACAGAGATCAAAAGTAGAACAGAGGTCCTAGGGGCTGGAGAGTTATTTACTGGGTACATTGCTCCAGTTTGGGATGACAGAAAAATTCTGGAGGTGGATGGTCAAGATAGTTGCACAACAGTTTGAATGTACTTATGTCACTGAAGTGTGCATCTAAAATGTTTAAAAGAGTCAGTTTTATGTTATGTATGTTTTAACACAATAAAAGACTGTATCTTAATTAAATGTACAACCTGAAATATAATCACATTATGTTTTCCATTAATAAAATGTTTGTAGTTGCTAAGGGTTACTTTGTAGAAATATGGAACTTTATGAATTAATAAGCTTAGGTATAGAAATATTGTAACATGAGAATTATTGAAATGGCATTATTGGCTTCTATGGTGAAGTAAATAATTAACAACTTGTAAACCGTCCAAAAGTTAACCTTACAGTTACTTACTTAATATCCTATTATCTGAATATCAATAATTTTAAGGAGTAATCTAAAAGTCAGTTCTTTTGAGTAGGCTGATACCAAGAATATACTGTGCTTTAGAAAATAGTATGTACTGATGACATCTTGTTTAATGAAGTAATAAGAGTTTATCTTGACTGATAGTAATATAGACTAATAAAATATTAAAGTATATGTATAATTGTTGTGCTCAGTTGCAACTAAAAGACACATCATCTTATACCATACACAAAAAATAACTCAAAATAGATTAAGACTTGAATATAAGACCTGAAACCATAAAACTCCTAAAAGAAAACATAGGCATTAAGCTCTTTGACATTGGTCTTAGATTTGATACCAAAAGCAAAGGCAACAAAAGCAAAAATAAACAGGTGGGACTATATCCAACTTAAAAGATTCTGCAAGACAAAGGAAACGATCAACAAAATGAAAAGGCAACCTACTGAATGGGAGAAAATATTTGCAAATCACATATCTGAAAAGGTTAATATCTAAAATATATAAAGAATTCTTACAACTCAATAGCAAAACAAAACAAAACAAAAAAAACAAAACCAAACAATCCAATTAAAAATGGGCACAGGATCTGAATGGACATTTTTCCAAAGCAGACATACAGATGGCCAACAAGTACATGAAAAATTGCTCAACATCTCTAATCATCAGGAAAATGCAAATCAAAACCACAATGTGATATCACCTCACACTTGTCAGAATGGCTAGGATCAAAAAGATAAGAAATAAAAAGCGAGGATGTGGAGAAGAGGGAACCCTCTTGTGCACTGTTGATGGGAATGCAAACTGGTGCAGGGAAAACAGTGGGTTCTCAAGAAGCTCTTAGTCTGAGTAATTTGAAAGGCGTACATATTTAACCCGGTTGCCTTATCCCTGTCCTTGCAGAATTAATCTCACTGATATCCCCTGTGATATCATTCCCCTATAACTTTCAGCAAAGAATATCAGGAGAAACAGGTCTATGAAGCCAGATGATGCATTTGCTTAAAGATGTTGCTGACGCATTCTCCACTAGATCTACGACACTACTCAGTGTATCTTAGGTGAGTGTACCAAGTGAGAGAGCTATTGTTCTAAAGTTAGTGCCAAGTATCCTGTAAAGAACTAGAATGGAAAATGGAAAACACATGACATTGTATTTTCCTTTTTCCTTTGTCTACCAGGAAGCTCAGATATTTACAGTTCAGTTGCAGCCACTGGCAGATCTACTAGTACCAATATAACTGTGTTCTAATTTATCTTTTGGTCTTAACTTTCTACTTTAATTTGGATTTTCCTTTGTTCTTATCTGGCATATTTCTAATATGTTTTGTATTGTGGAATATTTCCTTATAAATACATTGATTCTTTTTAGAAACAAGGTATAATGAAAATAAATAGATTTAATGACTAGTAAAATAATTTTTAAATAATTCCAATCTTTCAGAAAGTTTCAAATGTGTCAAATAAATTATCATATTTGTCTTTGTAAATTACGGTAAATTTAGACACAAAGTTTAAATGTTAAAAGACATATAAATGCACCCTAAGTAAAACTCATCAGTGTATGAATTGAGTCAGTAATTCAGGTATAATGGACCCCACTGGTTAATACTTTTTTCATGAAAATTTTTGTCTTTTCTTATCAACCGAGTGTCTACTTGTACAATCGCCATTTTCTATGATGTCTGTACTGTGATGACTTAAAGAGTAACACTTACTTATCTGTCAACATTCTGTAGTCTGCCACTTTAGTGGACAAATCAAGTATTTGATCCAAAATTTCCGCACACATTGTGTAATGTTTTTTATAACGAGCTTGGGCTCTTTCTGCAGCAATCTGTTCATGAATTTCCTTTTCTCTGATGGCTTGTTCCTCAAAATCAATCTTGGCTTGTTTTGCCAAAGCCTATAAAGACAGACATGGTTGAGTCAATGTAATTGTGTCATGTTTCAAATGAAAATAATGTTATCATTTCAATAGGCAAAAAAAAAAAATCTCTAAATAGAATGAAACCTCCTTTTATACCAAGAAAGACTTAATCATGAAGGAACACTTTTTTTCCTCATTAAGTACTGAGTATGACGACAATGACAGTATTAGAAATATTCCACCTTTACCTTATCTTGTCAGCAACATATAGTACAGAGAAAAGTGGTCTGACTGTGGAAAGCCCAACGTAGATTAACAATAAGTTCGATCTCTAATGTGTAAAAAAAAGCCTTGAGTTCATAGGTTTCAGATCGTCAGAGTCAGGGATCACAGAGAAAAAGGCAAATCTATGCTAGACGTTATCATGGTGGCCCCTTCGTACCCGGCTTAGGAGCTTTAACCAGACACCTCTGCTCTGTCCAGCCAATGCCCTCTGTCTTGTAGTGAGAGTTCTAGGACACTAATTTATACTTAGAAAATATTTTGGAAATTCCCTGATATTACTGGCTCGAGCACATCACACATGCGCCAACAAATGTTAAACGTATTTAGACAACCAAAAAAACCTTTTGCTGTTACAGCCTTTATAAATCAGAAAAATTCACTCAGAGAACGTTTATTTCTGCAGAAAGTAATGAAATACTTAAGAGTTCACCATGACCCTCTGCTTGGTTTGCACTATTATGTTGTTCAGAGAAACACTTTCTTCACATAAAGTACAAAGGTCAAACTCAGCATGATTAAATGTTGCTTTCAAATAGCTGAACTGGCTCCTTGAGAGATTCCATCCTGTGCTAACATGCTCCAGAAACAATTCTCGCCTCCTGTAACTTAACCCGCTGGGTGTAAGATGAAGGGGAATTGGGGCCTTGGAGAGGCTGCCATCAAAGTCAAGCCCCAGCTCATGTACAGAAGGCAAGTCCTTGGCTCCTCTCAGAGCCCCCCATCCCTAGCCTCCGTGTCCCATGAGTGGGGGTATTAATGAGACTTGGCATGCACAGAAAAAACTCACTACACCATCCTGTCGGGGCAAATATTTCTTATGGTCCTACTCACACATGACTAAACACCTGACAATGCACTGCTTTCGTCTCCGAAACCAAATGGAAGCTTCCTTTCTTTTTGTTACTGTTGTTTTATTTTGTTTGTTTTCTATCTACAGGGAAAGGGTTTGGGTTGGTTGCCCTTTGAAGTCAGTTCTGTACGCTCGGCAAGTTCGGGAATCAGAGCAGAACTTGCCACTGCTGTGTTGCTCTGCAGGCCGCGATTTCCTGGGGCAAGAAACAATGTAAGCACCAGGCTTTAGGGCAGGCTTCATGACCTGCAGAGAGGTCAGATGAAAGTGGAGTCCAAAAGGGCAGCCGTAACTAGATGAGCATTTATAGACACGGTGACGGTAAAATGTGCCCGGGGGGCCACTTGACTGCAGAGTGCCCATAAAGCACTATGGAGTGACAGGACCCGAGCCTTGAAGAGAAGGGCAGAATGTCCCCAGCAGGAAGAAAGCAGCCTTCATCTCCGAGCTCTCCCTTCTTCCTTCCAACCCTTTCCTTCTTTTTAGCTGCTAGTTTTCTACCCTCACCCCACCTAGCCTCCCCGTGCTAAGCCCACCACAGTTTCCTGTCCCCTTACAGCACAGTGGGTTGAAGCCCTAAAAAAAGAAAGAAGGAAAAGGAAAAAGGAAGTCTGTGGGAGGTAGTAAATCTTGGTGGTTACAAGCCCAGACTCTGGAGTCTGATAGAGCCAGCTGTGCTCCTGTCTACACCACTGACAGCTGTGTGACAGCGAGCTTTCTAAATCTCGTTTTCCTTATGTGTAAAACATAGATAAGGAGAGTGTCTACTTCAAATGGCTGTTGTAAGAGTTCTATGTGCATGTAATAAATATAGCTCAATGCTTGACTCATAAATACTCATCAAAGGTTAAATATTATTATAATTAAATACTGCTCATAATAGCAGGTGGAACAGAAATTTGAAATCAGAAATTCTTAATATAGAAAATATGCCCAATTATTTTAAAGGAATAGATAAAAAGATTTAATCTAAAAACAAAACCAAAACAGACAAAAACTGATGATGGAAAACATGAAGTTCTCTCTCTCTCTCTCTCTCTCTCTCTCCCTCTCTCCCTCTCTCTATCCCTTTCTGTACCCCCCTCCCCCCACGCCTTCTTTAAATGTGCTAGACATTGGCCTAAGCCCTGGGGAAATAGCAGTGGACAGAAGCAAACATGATCCCGTCCTCAGGAGCTTACACCCAGTGGGGGAGACAGTGAAGAGGCCACACGATGACTGTATACTCGCACAGTATGAGGCACCAGGGAAGGACTCTGGGGTGCAGTGCATAACAGGAGGCCTGAACCGGGCAAGAAGTGGCAAGTGCACAGAGCTCTGAAAGATGAGGATTAGCTGGGGAAAAGGCATGTGGGAAGAAGGAAAAGCAGAAGAAATGGCTTGTTCAAGGATCCGAGGGCAGGCCAGCGTGGCCAGAGTCTGGGAGACGGAGGGAAAGAAGGTCTGAGCAGGGACCTGGTCAAGGGAAAGTCATGGGTGGGCTTTTGAGTGTGAGGGCAGTGGTCAAATCTGCGGGGTAAGAAGATTCCTCTGGCAGCAGAACAGAGAATGATTTGGAGGAGATGAAAGTAGGGCAGGCAATATGTGGAAGTTATCTCTAGTTTTCTTTTCAATTTTACCAAGTAGACAGATGTCTTTTTAACTCCTGCTTTAGGGAATTTCAGCAAGACAGAAAAGCAGAAGCTGTAGGAAACGCCTCTTCTCTTTAAAAGGCTATCTTCAAAGGTGAATTAATGTAGGTCACTCAGTGAGAGAGGAGAGAAGGGAAGATTTTGAGACCAAAGAGAAAGAGGAAGTGATGCACACCTGCTCCCCGGCACTTCCTGGGGAGCAGCAGAGCCTCAGAGGGGAACATGTGAGGGACCAACAAAGCCTGGAATAGCCTCCGTGAAGACATGTGCCTCTCTCTGTAGGCGATGAGTGGGCTGGTAGCTGAGGCCCCAGAGGCAACAGGCTGGACCTGGGCCTGATGACTGCCGTGTGCTTCCCTGATGTCTTGGCCTGTGATCTGGGGCGCTGTGAATCTCGGTGGGCAGACATGGGCTGCCGGACTTCAAGCTCAGGTTGATTTAAAGAATATAAAAAATGTTATGTTCTTGTATACCCCAATTGCAGTTGCTAATTCATAGCCTCTCAAAATGGATGAAGGAGACCATTGCGGTGGTAGTAGTAGAGACAGGGGTGTGGTATAGACATGGGGAAAAATGGACAAATTAAAGAGACAGTACATGAAATTGATATGAGGTAGTGATGTTCTGGCTATGGAAGAGAGGGTGAAGCAGGGTTCAAGTGGTCCCTGAGATTTTGCACTTGTGTAACTGAATAAAGGGTGTCATCATTTATTGGGATATGGAACCTTGAAAAAGGCCAAGTTAGTAACAAGGGACATATATTCGGCCTTAACATGTTGAATTTGAGGAGTCTCTGAGAAATCTGAGTAGAGATGTCAGGAGAGCAGTTGAGCATATGGGTCTTTACTGCAGAAGGCAGAGATATAAAGGCAGGAGTCATCTGTCTATGGCAGTGACTATGCCCCCATGGTTGTGGATTAGGGGGACCTCTGAGCAAATAACACAGAGGGGAAAAAGAAGAGGCCTGGGACTAAACTTTAAGGAACCCCGATGTTAAACATTTTGGTATTCGAGAAGAATGAGCCGACAAAGAAGGTCAAGAAGGGGCAGGCAGTGAAGTAGGAAGGAAAGCAGGAGAGCATTTCCACAGCAGGACTCAACCGAAGGGGACCACATGAGAGCAAATCAATAATTAATATTAATAATATAAAGTATTATTAATATCTGTATCATTAACAGACTTAAAATCTTTAAAAGTACTTCTAGAATTTCCCCCCTTCTTCCACCACAAACAATAACAAAAACTACAAAAACAGCCACAAGTAACAAAAACAATTTTAAAAACTCTCTTCTTCACAAAAGTGAAGCAGTAGAATGATTTGCTGTGGGGAACAAAATGTATTTTGTTTATTGAGTGCATGATGCTGGAAAGAAAGGTCTGTTCTTTTGGCAAATTCAATATTCAATATTCATTTCTTTGGCTCCTACACCAGCTACTGTTGATGTAGGGGGTGATAGAGCCAATGTTTAGGGAGGTAACCTGCAAAACCAAGCTGTCTCACAGACAGGGGTGCCAGAGAAGCACATACCTCAGCTTTAGGGAAAGGTAATCATTATGAGAGGAAGGAATATAATTTTTTTCAGATGCCTTACAACCTCACAGTTCTGGTCTCTGAGGCTCTAGCAGGCCTGAGCATTCCAACCTTCTGACATTAATTCAAGGCCAGTTAAAGAAAAAAGGAGGTAGCGCTTCTCATCACAGCGAGACAAGTCCTACTATAAATGCTTTACTATTCTGCACTTAATTAACCGGGCTTGAAGCAAACATATTTTTCAATAGGCACTTAGGAAGATTAGCTAAACTCATTATTAATGCAAGAAAATGCCATTCAATCCATTCAAGTTTACTCTTATATATAAAAAAGAGGGATGAAACCATTATCCAGATAATTCAGCTCTTTAAGAGGACACTCGAGATCAGTGTTCATGCGGTTCAAATTCTTGGACGTATGGTTCTTCACCCCTCGCCCCTATAACATTTCAGCTATGTCTGTTCTACAAGCAAAAGCACTATTTTCCTGACTCTCCAAACTATATTTCTAAGAATTGTATAATTTTGGCAAAAGCTGTATTCATTTTCATGGAACATCACTGTGGAAACCATAAGGCTGATAAATAAAGCATTTCCTTCCTATTTTTTGTAAGGTTTTCTCTTCTGCTCAGCCTAGTTTTGTGACTATTTTATGACAGTAAAGACAGGCTATTGAAAGTGCCACTCACATGAATTTTGCATTTCTTCAATCAAATCTAGACCAATGAGTTGAATAAATTTGGAATATCTCCAATAAGAAATAGGCAAGAATTAATCTGTACAATCTATTGATAGAACAGATCAATTTTGATTATTAGAACCCTTATACACATAAAGATAAGGAAAAATATTTATGCATTAAATAATTTAAAGAGCTAATTATTTTCATTTTCAGAGCTATAAAAGGACCTAGACACAACACCATAGAAGCCACGAGCATACCTATCATCTGGATCCTGGTATCTACGTACAATCTCAAATACAGTCAACCAGAGTACCCTGGATAAATCGTTTGGTTTGGTTTGGAGGAAGGAATAATACAATATGGAGTTGACACAATCTTATTTTATCAGAAAGCAAGGAATCATTTATTAAAGACCAATCGTGTCTCATTAAAAGGAGGCAGCTTAAAAGTGCTCTCACTGACTGAGAATATTCACCTAGAATAACAAACATCAATATCATTCTAGTAAACTTAGCTGACTGTAAAGAAAAATGAAGTTGCATATGCATCTAGAAAAATGGAGTAATGACACAACTGAAAATTAGATTACCATTAATTTTTTTGACAGTAACACTTTTCCCAGAAGAAAATGGAATAATGTATTCAAGATATTCAAGGAAAGAAAATGTGGACTAAAGATTTTATATACAGCAAAACTTGACAATCGGGTATAAAAGGCATCTACTGTTCTCAATATGCCATACATAATATCCAATACAACATATAGGGAATATTGTTCCCTGAGCCCTTCTTGTAGAATGTCCTAGAGAATGGGTTTCAGACAAGCAAAACTACCAGAGAGATGTGAACATAAAGATGGGTGGTGAACATCGAATATTTGTGGAATCAAGACTAACGAGAGAGTGTAACATGTAGAAGCTCTATGTGCTGTCAATGTAGTTACAAAAAAGTAAAAGTGGGGAGACAAGAGAGATATTGTATAAAAAATTAACTCTAAACACAGTTTTGTTTACCTTGACTTGGTAGAAAAGATCAAGAGTACCCTTAGAAATATTTTTAAGGGAGCTATTGTTTACCGCTTCTCGATCAAGAGCATCCTGGAAATCTTTAAGTCGTCTTTCCTCATACTGCTTTTCTCTGAAAATTCTGTTTTGCCATAAAACTTCTTTTTCATGTCGAACATGCATGAGCTGCACAGCGATCCTGCGTTCCTGCTGGGATTGCCGCATCAGCCGGTTAATCAGCTGCTCTTCCCGGTACGCCTCCTGAAAACACCATTGGAGGAGCCAATTATTTGCCAAAGCCATGTCCAAATTTCCCATTGGGTTAAGGAGCCTATGCATAAATAATGTCTAAAAGGTATAGTATTCATCAGCATCCATTTCTGCCATCTGATTTAAATCTGAACATGGCAAAAATTGTTATAAAAATGAAAATTTCCAACAAATATTGTATGTTCAGTTTTGGTATCTGGAAGCATTATGATCTTGCAAGTCACAACTATTTTACATGAATTCTTACTTTGTTTAAAATCCAATGAAAAATAAGTCTGGTGACTGTTTTCAAGATTTGATAAATGAGAGATAGGATTCATAATTTATAAGGAAGCTTTCAGAAATGTGAAATTTCTGAAATAAATACTCGTTGTAAAAACAAATACAGGCTTTGGCTGACGATAGCAGATCTGGTTAGTTGCCAGTGTGGAGAGCTGACTACATGAGTGAGGACGAGCCACAATCTGATGGAATGGGAAGACTGGAAGACAATCTAAGGGAAAATGACCTACTGCTTATCTTGTAAAATCTCACTGGTTGTGATCTGAAAAAGAAACTACATGTATTCTCTTGGTTCTCTTGTCTATTTCAAGAGAACAGAAGGGGAGTTGGTAAATGAACAGTGGGAAAAAAAAACATTAAACTGGGAATCAGAAGCCATTGCCACCCCAGTTGTACCATTAATTGGAGGTATGGTCTTGGACAAGTAACTTGGATTTTCAGGGCCTATTTTTTGACAGGTGAAAGGAGGGGTTTTGGTGGAAGATGATCTCCAAAGCCCTTCACACTCTCATTTTGCCTAAACAGAGACATCATGTGGAAGGAGGAGGTAATTAGAGTTCTCAAAGGGGAAGATGTAAAAAAAAAAACACTTAAACATTGGAGTTGTCCATTTAACACTGAACAATCTAATTACTTAGGAAGAAAATATGGCATCATTAATGACATTGTTTCAAATGATCTCTGCCACTATGAGATTATGGGAGAAATATCATATATGTTTTCAGAATCTAGATGCAAACAACAATAGTGCTCTGTGGTAAATTCCAAAACTTGAACCTGGGAATTATATAAAAATGTAGATTAAATACAATTTAAACTGAAAATAAATATGAATTTTTTTGTTAGTGCCATGAAGATAAAGAATTAAATTGTGAACAACTTTGAAATATGTCTAGTCTAGTTATAAAATTCTAGAACCTTTAATGTTAATTATTTGTTTCCTTTTGAGATCCAGTAGTGGAGCTGAGGCAGCACGTAAAACTGGCCCCAAATTCTTCAGTTTTATTCATCCACATCCTTGCAATGGTTCCTGCAGCTATTCTTATTAGAAAGGAGGATCTAGTTCTTCACTCCTTAAATATGGGGTACAGGGTATGGGGTAACTATTTGACTTGAATTGACCAATGGGACATTAGCAAAACAAAACAAAACAAAACAAAACAAAAGCCTGGGATTGATTTTCTTAATTGTCTTCTGACCCTACCACTGACGCCTCATTTTCTGCTTTGTTAGAAAATGAGAGACCATAGAGAGAGGCACCAGTCTTCCCAGCTCTCACCAAGCCACCAGCTCCCACCAAGCCACCAGCTGATGAAAGACAGGTAAGGGATGCCAGCGGAGACCAGCAGAAGGACAGCATGCCTGAGTCCTGCCCAAACAGCCTACTACACTTTGGGGTGGTTTGGGATACATAAGGCACAGTCACGGTCATATTTTTTAAAAAAAAACATAACCTTGATTTATTATTCCAAGTGATTTATAATTAATATAGAATATATTCTATATTTGGTTATATGGGAAGGCAATTTAGTTGTCTAAATGAGAGCTGGTCATTCTGACACTTGTAAAGAAGAAACTGAATTGGTCAGAATTGTTTCCATTACTACTTGAGTGACAACTCATTATGGGTGGAAAGGGAAAAAGAAAAGGGAATTGTTGAATGCTGAGTCAATACTACGGATATGAAGCTTTAGTATGAAGCACCATCAAGTGTATTAAGACCTGCACCCAAAAGTTGAATGGAAAAGATTTATTTTTTGTTCCTTTCTACAAGTAGTTCATATTTTAGAAATAGACTTTTCCAAAAATTTCACTGGGATGTGGAAACATTAGGCGCTCAGGGCAGCCTACAGATGTCTGTTTAACCTGTAACAGAGATGAAATACTTTATGTCTTCAATGAATAAAATAATTGAAGTCACATTTCTCTTTTTAAATTTTTTAATATTTATTTATTTTTAAGAGAAAGAGGGAGACAGAGTGTGAGCAAGGGAGGGGCAGAAAGAGAGGGAGCAAAGAATCTGAAGCAGGCTCTAGGCTCTGAGCTGTTAGCACAGAGCCCAAAGAGGGGCTCAAACTCATGAACCACGAGATCATTACCTGAGCCAAAGTCTGATGCTTAACTGCTGAGCCACTCAAGCTCTTTTAACTATATTTGCAGAAGATTTAGACAGAGTTACAATCCAAAATACCCTCAATTTGGTTACCAGTCCCTCTGCCTCTGCTAGGAGCTGGAGCTTACCCTGGTCCGTGCCATTGCTTAGTTCTCCAAAGATGCCCGAGCAGCTCTCGTGGAGGAAGGGGATATTGTCAGAAAGACCTGGAAGCTAAATATTCAAGCATGTTTGGTTTAAGAAGTGGGGGAAGAATCTGATGTTCAAATACCAGCTTCCAGTAAATAATCCAGAAAGGGGGAAGGTAGAGACAGTGGAGTTGGAGTGAATCCTAAGAACCAACCAAGATGCTAGCCAAATGACCACAGAAACAGTTGGGAGACTGTTCATAATCTCCACTTAAATGCCTAAACTAAACTCATCAACTCTCCTTCAGTCCCAGTCCTCCCTCATCATTTCCCCATCTCTGTTGATAACCCTATAACGCTATGATACTGGGACCTATAAAGTGCTAGGGCCGTCCTAAGTTCATTCTGCTCTTATCATTCCTAATACCCAATTCTTGACAAAGTGGTCTATTTTAACTCCTATGTATGTTTTTAAATCAGCCCTACTCCATTCCATACCTAGTGATACTGCCCCTACCGTAAACAATACGTGCCCTTCTTTTACCATGACTTCCCCCCCACCCTTCTCCAAAACTCCTCTTCCAAAAAAGTGTTCTTTCTCATCCTAAATCTCATCATTTCATTTGTATAGTCACATTTCTTTCTAAACCACTGGGCAAGATAACGAGTTCAACACAGATCGTTATTGTGACTCTCTCTTCACAAGCCCAACTACAACAGAGTCTACAAACCCCAGGGAACACTGCCACAATTTGGAAGCTAGAAAAGATATTCAGAGGCATTTCTGGCAGTTGGAGTACAAATGGGGCCAGAATAAAAGCATCCAGGACTGACACCAGATTCATGCTCCCCAAAGCAACAGATACTTGAGGGAAGCAAAGGAAATTCCAGCCCTGACAAATGCCATTTTCTCATTCGGAGACACAAGAATGGATAGAAAACAGGCCACATTGCACATGAGAATTTCACATTCCACCACTGTGAAGCAGTGGCCCTGGTGTCCGCTGTGCACGGAGGTCAGGCAGGACACTGCACTAAAGGAGGTAGTGGGAATGGAGGCCCTTTGTTGCATACCCCAGCCTGGTTGTAGGAATAGCATCTTTCCCCAACACTGAGAAGACACAGTTCCCTTGATGGAAATATCCGGAGCACTAACTTCTTTTAATGTCCTTTAGGCAGCTGGATCCCCGAACAAATCTCTGGCTACAGCTTTGAAACGCCAATGCTACTAGCAACCTCATATAAAGTGAGGAAAATCAGAAAGAACTCATTCACCCCATTTGCCAGGTAAATATCAAGTCTAGGTTATATGCAGAAAAATGGAAAGGAAAAACCTAGCAGCCAATAGACAAATGTTTTGTAATATTAAATGGAAATATGTTCAAAATTCCATTGTTAGTTATTAAATTTGAAATAGGTAGTTATTTTATCATCTACTTTTCAATTATCTAATTTCCATAATGTACAATTCTAATTAAAAGAGAGACTATCAAGTGAAAGTAAAGACATATGGTTGAGTAAAGATATACATGAATCTGAAGTAAGAAATAACTATTTAGCACAAGGAGATGACAGTTGTTTTCTTTTTTTAAGTTTTTCTCTAAGAAAGGAGTGACTCCATGGATAAATAGTTTCACTCTTCATACTTATGTGAAACCGGTATTTCATATTTCAGACACACGAATTTGTCTATTTACATTTGCATCTCAAATCACTTTCCTCCCCAAGGAGGAAGTTCTTCCTATCATCACAGCATCACCTCCATCCACTCAGCTGCCCAAGCAGGACACCTGGCCTCTCCTACTTTTTCACTGCAACATGTCTAATGAACCATTAATACCTATTGATTTTACTACTAAAAAATAGCTCCTGAAGCCATTTCTCTCCATTCTCATTGTCATTGCCCTAAACTTAAACTAGGATAACTTCATACCTAGATTATGGTGACCGTCGCCCTCACTTCCCTTTCACACACTAACCTAGTTTCTCGTTTATAGATCCTCTCCCAAACAGCAAGTTCTGTGAGAACACATTTCTCATTATTCTTGTTCACTATAGTGTCCTACACCTAGAACAAGTACCTAGAACACAAAAGGGGTTCAGCAAATACATTTCAGTGTAACAGTTGATCAGCTATTCTCACTATAGCTGGATCAAATTACCTGGGCCCCAGCCCAGAACTATGATTGAGCAGGTCTGAGGTGAGGTGCAATTATTTAAATTCCTTAAAACCTTCAGGTGATTCTGATGCTGTAGGTCCAGGAATCATACTTTGAGAATCACTAGAGTAGACCAACAAACAAAGTTAGAGGACTAACAACTTCTCCATGTTGTTTTCTTTTTAAAGGTCCCTTTTTGATAATTTCAAAAGGTTACAAAAATTCAGTAATTTTTCATGATTAAAACTCTCAACAAATCAAGTATAGATAAAAAATGTAACTTAATATAATAAAGGCCATATATGATAAGCCCACAGCTAATGTCCTAATCAATGGTATGATCAAAGTTATCCATTTGTCAGCATGCCTTTAAGATCTGGAATAAGACAAAGATGCTCATTTTCACCATTCCTTTACAACATAATACTGGAAGTCTTAGCCAGTACAATTGACAAGAAAAAGAATAAAAAGTATCTAAATCAGAAAGAAAGAGAACAGTAAAATTGTCTTTTTGCATATGATGTGATCTTATATAGAGAAAATTCTAGGGGTGCCTGGGTGGCTCAGTCAGTAGAGCCTCTGACTCTTGATTTCAGCTCAGGTCATGATCTCATGGTCATGGGATCAAGCCTTGTGTCACACTCTGTGCTTAGTGTGAAGCCTGCTTGGGACACTCTCTCTCTCTCTCTCTCTCTTTCTCTCTCTCCCCCCTTTCTACCCCCCCCACTTCTCTCTCAAATATATTAAAAAAAAAAAAAAAGAAAACTCTAAAGACTCCAACAATAGCAACAGAAAATATTTGTCAGAACTAAAAGACATATTCGGTAAAGTTGCAGGATATAAAATCAACATATAAAAATCAGCTCTGTTCCTATACATAATGGATAATCTGAAAAAGAGATGAGGAAAACAATGCCACTCATAATAGCATAAAAATTATAAATTACTTAGGAATAAATTCAACCAAGGAAGTAAAAGATCTGTACACTGAAACCACAAAACACTGATGAAAGGAACTGAAGAATACACAAATAGATTAAGATATCTCATGTTCATGAGATTGGAAGAATTAGTAATGCTAAAATGTCCATAATATTTAAAGTCACCTACATATTCAATAAAATCTCAATCAAATTTCCAATAGTATTTTTCACAAAAATTTTTAAAAAATACTAAAATTCATATGGAACCACAAAAAACTTCAAATAGGCAAAAGAATCTTGAGCAAGAAGAACAGAATTGTAGGCATCACACTGCTTGATTTCAAAATATATTACAAAGTTATGGTATTCAAAACAGCATGGTACTGTCATAAAAACAGACATATAGAACAATGAAATAGAATAGAGAGTCCAGAAATAACTCTATACTTGTACAGTCAACTGATCTTCAACAAGAGTGCCAAGGCTACATAATGGGTAAAGACAGTCTCTTCAACAAATAGTGCTGGAAAAACTGGATGTCCACATGCAGAAGAATAAAAATGTACCCTTATCTCACACTGTATGCAAGAACCAACTCAAAATGGGTTAAAGATGTGCACATAAGACCTGAAATTATAAAACTACTAGAAGAAAGTATAGGGGAGAAAGCTTCTTGATATTGGTCTAGACAATTTTTTTAAATACGACCACAAAAGCACAGTCAACAAAAGCAAAGATATATAAGGAGAATTACATCTAACTAAAAAGTGTCTACATATTAAAGGGAGACTATCAACAGAGTAAAGAGGCAACCTACAGAATGAGAGACTATATTAGCAAATGTACATTTAGTCAATATACAAAATATATAAGGAACTCAAACAACTAAATAGCGAAAACCCAATTTATTTTTTTAATGTTTTTACTTAATTTCTGAGAGAGAGAGAGAGAAGCAGCATGAGCAGGGGAGGGTCAGAGAGAGAGAGGGAGGCACAGAACCTGAAGCAGGCTCCAGGCTCTGAGCTAGCTGTCAGCACAGAGCCCAACGCGGGGCTCGAACCCATGAACCGTGAGATCAGGACCTGAGCCAGAGTCAGACACTTAACCTAGAGTGAGCCACCCAGGCGCCTCCCAATGACCCAAACAGACATTTCTCAAAAGACAGCAAACAAAAGCCAACAGGTATTTGAAAAGGTGTTCGACATCACTAATTACCAGGGAAATGCAAATTAAAACCATAATAAGATATCACTTCACATCTGTTGGAATGGCTATTAAATAGTGGGGGAGGAGGGGCGCCTGGGTGGCTTAGTCGGTTAAGCGTCCGACTTTCGCTTAGGTCATGATCTCGGGGTTCGTGGGTTCGAGCCCCGCGTCGGGCTCTGTGCTGACTGCCAGCTCAGAGCCTGGAGCCTGTTTCAGTCTGTGACTCCCTCTCTCTCTGACCCTCCCCTGCTCATGCTCTCTCTCTCTCTCTCTCCTAGAAATAAAACAAAAACAAAAACAAAAAAACATTAAATAGTGGGGGAGGGGGAGAGAGGCAAACCATGAGAGACTCCTGAATGATAAGAACAAATTGAGGGCTGATGGGGTTTGGGGGGAAGGGAAGGCGGAGACGGGCATGGAAGGGGGCACTTGTGGGGATGAGCATCGGGTGTTATACGGAAACCAACTTGACAATAAACTATTTGTAAAAAAAATTAAAATAAAAATAAAAGGGTCTGAAAAAAATAAACACACACACAAGAGGTAACAAGTGCTGGCAAGGCTGTGGAGGAAAGGGAACTGTTGGAAACTGTTGCTGGGAATGTAAATTACTGTCGCCTTATGGAATACAATATGGTGGTTCCTCAAAACATTATGAATAGAACAACTGTATGTTCCCTCAATCCCACTTCTGGGCATATTTCCAAAGGAAATGAAGTCACTATCTCAAAGAGATGTCTGCACCCCATGTCTGTTGTAGCACTATTCCCAGTCGCTAAGGTACGGAAAAACCCAGGAGTCCACTGATGGATAAATGGATAGGGAAAATTTAGTGTATATACACAATGGGCACGTTATTAACCCTTAAAAAAGGAAACTCTGCCATTTCTGACAACATGGATGCACCTGGAAGGCATTATGCTAAGTGAAATACAGTCAAACACAGAAAGATAAATACTGCATAACCCCACTTATATGTCAATCTGAAAACATAGAATTTATAAATGTAGATCTTAAGTGTTCTCACCAAACACACTAAAATTATGTGAGGTGATGGATATGCCAATTATTTTCATTACGGCAATCCTTTCACAAGGTATACATGTATCAATCCATCACATTGGGCACATTAAGTATATATAGTATTTGTTTGTCAATTATACCTCAAAAGAACTGGGAAAAAGCTCCCTCTTACCTCCAAAAGTAGCAATACATACACATTGTTAACATAGATTTCAGATTCCTTTTTTGCCAGTATTTTTTAATTGTGGGAAAATACACATAAAAATTTTCATCTCAACTATTTTTTAAGGGTACAATTCAGTGGAAAAAAGCACATTCACGTTGTATAACCATCACCAGATTTTAGATTCTTCAGTGAATGTTTTATACAGAGATTTTTTTCTGAGTGTATTTGCTGTGATGATGTGAAGATGTTCTGCTGACATTTGATTCAGAGTAACCAATACTAAATAAATAAGATATACAAATGTATGCATAAAAGACTAAAGTTTGCAAAGTTTCCAGCGCTATTATTCAAGGAATATCTAAACATCTTACCTCTTGTGCTTCATGGGCTATTAACTGGTCCATCAACAGCCTCCGCCTTCTTTTCTCCCTTTGCTCTCGTGCAAAAGCATCCTCCTCAAGACGCTTTTGGATTTTTTTAATGTAGTCATCATCCGAATAAGTGTTTAACAAATCAGTAGTTGTCTGGCCTGCTGTATCTGAAGAAGGCTTGGAGGCACTAAGGACAAGTTTTTATTAGGATTTAGAAAAACAATATAACCACATGCCACTACTTGCAACTATGGAGGAAGATCTCGGGAAAAGGCTCCCTTCAGTGTTCTGTTAACTTACTAAGACAAGCTCTAAAGCGAATCTTAAAACTTCATTGTGACATCCATGTCTTATCATTAGATTCCATTCACCCTATTTCTGGACTCTACACTGGGAGGTCCTTAGCATAGCCTTCTTTCTAGGCCTATCATCTATTTGTTCTGTCACTTGTCATGGTCTTCACTGGGCCCAGAGACGGGGGTTTCTTTTCTCTCCTCTGCCTGCTGGCTCTAGGTCTCACATTGCCTCTCCTGTTTTAAGAGTAAGCACAATATTGATAACCAAAGTGTCAGGGAAGGCATACCTGTGCAAAAGTCAGCCGGGTCTACTAATGTCAGGACACAGAGTACTTCCGTGGATGGCTCCATCCACTACCCCCTTGTGCAAATGCAAGTAGCTCTATAAACTCTCAATAATGTCCTGAATGCTTTGAGCAGTGGACCTGCTCTTACTGGGAGCTTGGCAGCTGAAAATTGACTTGCTCATCATGCCACACTTGCACTTACAAGACTGACCTAGCCTCTTGCCCAAGTCCTGGACACCCAGGTAAGAAGACCTGCTTCGCTTCTTATCCCAGCTCAGGTCCAAAACTGAAGGATCCGGAAGAGCCTGGTGGTCTTACCAACAGAAAGCACACACACTCAGTTTAGTGGAACAATGGTGGCTTAGCACAGAATTTATAGATTCATTCAAAAGTTATCTTTAAAAGTAAAAGATACAGGGGTGCCTGGGTAACTCAGTCAGTTAAGGGTCTGCCTTAGGTCAGCTCAGGTCACGATACCACAGTTCATGGGTTCAAGCCTTACATCAGGCTCTGTGCTGACAGCTGAGAGCCTGAAGCCTGCTTCGGGCTCTGTCTCCCTATATCTCTGCCCCTCCTCCATTCACATTTCTCTCTCTCTCTCAAAAATAAACAACATTAAAATAAATAAATAAACATTGTTCAAAAAAAGTAAAATATATATTTTTATGTATATAAGGATCAAATAATCAATTCTCATCTGCATATCTCCTTACAAAAGAAACAGAATACAACAGTAGAATGGAACAAGATATATCTTGTCACCTGCCAATAAATAACAAGTTTTAATATTATAAGTAATTATTTTTAATATTATAAGTTATTAATGTATTTAGTTTAAATATAACTTACTGTCTTATTCAAAAGACAAGGACACATTATTGTATGTAGGAACTAAATAATCATCAATTCTTATCAAACAGAAGTATTAAAGGAGTACAAAAGCTCAGTTAATTCATGTTTAATGAAGTAATAATTGCATGTGTATAGTGTAGATCATATTGTATTATAGTTCATTTTTTGTACATTTGCTGCTCCCAGATGAACTCTGAGCTCATGAATACCCTAGTTACTCCCTGAGCCTCATCGTCCTGACATGTAGTTGATGTCTGCTAAGTTTCAGGTATGCCAAGAAGCACTATACGGAGTAATTTTTAAAAAACCACACACTGAAATTCTGGTTATTTTATCAGCAGGGGCTCCACCTCCAGTTGTATTCTGTCACTGAGAGGCCTTGAGCAGAACCCAGGTAGTCAGAAAAGCCTCAGGAGGACCAAAGAGAAAGTTTAACGCTATTTACTAAAATTTAGTTCAATTAAGTACTTATGAAAATTATGTGGCATAACTTTTTAGATCATTCATTAAAATTCTTATTATATTTTTACTCAAATGTGTTCTTATAATGAGTTGGCTTTGGACTAGACATGGATTAATATGCTGAACATAGTCCTTGTCCTTTATGTATCAATCAGTCTGCCCTCCAACCATCTATCTGCTGTCTCATTCCAATTAAAGGCTGAAGAAAGCGACATGATATTTAGTTGAATAAATATTCATTTTCCTGGATGTGAGTTTCTCGAGGACAATAATTATGTTTTCTCTCTATTTGCTTGTCAGATCTCCACAGAGTTAATAATTGGGTGTGTAATTACATGACTAGTAATTGGAATCTTGGCCAAATTTGTGTGTACTTAAAAAGTAATTGCTGGGAACAGCCTAAAGAAAATCCATGAATCCAAATGTCAAATTATAGCAGCCAACAATCTCACCAAAAAAATAAAAAAACATATATATAGATGTATATATATATGTATATGGAAGCATTTATTGTTTTAGAAAATAAAGACATTGTAGATTTGGGGGAAAAGCAGCCATGGGAGCTCTTACGTTGCTCTGAGAAAAATTTCATTTTTCCACAAAGAAAAAAGACGGACTTAGAGGTGACTTCCCTGAGGAACTGTATAAAGACGTAGCTGCAGAAATTGCTCCTTCTGGTCAACTTATGAGATTTTTAGTCCTTTGTGGCATCAGTAGTGTGAAGTTTTTGAAAGAGCCCAGAACATACTTGATCCTAAGCTAAATATTCAGAGTGAACTAATGTACCGATTAATAAAAGGGGCTTAACAAAGTCCATACTGTTCCATAACTTTTGTTTTCTTTAACGTTTGCTCCAGACCAGTGTCCCAACATTCTTTAAAGAGAAAATGCTCTCTTGCAGCATACTGGAAGCAGTCTGCAGTCCCAGATGAGGTTGCAAAGTCACAGGTGACAGGTCCAGGGAATCTGGCTTCCCCATGGCCTCTCCTGCCACTCCGAGAACTGAAGTGAGGATGTCTATATTCCATACCTCCCAGTGCTAAATCTCTGGCAAGACTAAATGAAGGCTTCTACATGGAAAGGACCTGAGAAAGACACTGCTATTTCCTTCCCTTTTTCCTCAAAACAGAGGAAAACAAGGTACCCAGCTAAAGACTACAGTTCACCAACTTCTATTCTACTAAGTATGGCCATGTGACTGAATTCTGGCCAGTAAACGGAAGCACCAATGTTACCTGGGACTTTGGGGAAGGTTCTTAGAAGGAGCTACTTCAGCTATTTCAGATATCTAGTTTTTGCCTATCCTTCTTCCTTACATCTAGAACATGGATCAAATGGCCAGAGCCCCAGGAGCCATCTTGTATTGTGAATGTGAATTTGGGGACAAAAAGGCACAAAAGAACAGTGGAACTAAAGGAAAGCCTCAGTCTTTGGTGACTTTGGAGCTTCAACACGATTTGAACTGCTTACATTCTGATTTCTGTTACATGAGAGAGAATCCACACTTTTTTTTTTTTTTTAATATTTCTATTTATTTCTAGGAGAGAGAGAAATAGCGTGAGCAGGGGAGGATCAGAGAGAGAGGGAGTCACAGACTGAAACAGGCTCCAGGCTCTGAGCTGGCAATCAGCACAGAGCCTGACGCGGGGCTCGAACCCACAAATCGCGAGATCATGACCTAATCGAAAGTCAGATGCTTAACCGACTAAGCCACCCAGGCGCCCCAGAGAGAATCCACTCTTGTCTGGGGTTTCTAAAGCTAACTGATAGACTTATGTGGAGGTTGGATCAGCAAAGGCAATAATAGTGAGGAGAGTAAATATTTGCAGCTGTATTGTACAAGGATGATCTTTAAAATATTTAACAGAATGACATGTCAAGGATACTGATGAATCAAAAATGGATGTTGGTACAGGAATGAGAAGACACTGCCATGTTTGGTGCTAATTTTGGTTGCTAAATTGTGATGAAATTGAGGTCCAAGGAAAGGGGCTGGCCATAGAACCATAGAGAATACCACTCACCTACAAGTAACAAAAGCATTTCAATATTTTAATATGGTTGCACTGGTGGATACCATCTGTTTATTACTCCAGAGTGTGTGGCTGGTGAGATGAGTGAAAGAGTTGGAAGAAATACAGTGGTTTCATGGGCCAGTCCAGGGTGAGTATAGTGGGGTTCAGGTGGTGGCTTCATGGGTGGGTAGGCTTGGATTGTGTTTTCTTTTTTCAAAAAAAAATTTTAATGTTTATTTATTTTTGAGACAGAGAGAGGCAGAGCATGAGTGTGGGAGGGACAGAAAGAGAGAGAGAGAGAGAGAGGCCGAATCCCAAGCAGGCTCCAAGCTCTGAGCTGTCAGCACAGAGCTTGACACTGGGTTTGAACCCATGGACTGTGAGATCATGACTTGAGCTGAAGTCGGACACTTAACGGACTGAGTCACTCAGGAGCCACTGGACTGTGTTTTCTTTAGGAGTCAGGGGCAGCCCTGATAAATGGCAGTGAGATAAGAATAGGACATCAAGAATTTCTGGGCACCTGAGGGGCTCAGGCAGTTAAGTGTCCGACTCTTGGTTTCAGCTCAGGTCAGGATCTCATGGTTTTGTGAGTCGAGCTCCACATCGGGCTCTGTGCTAGCAGCATGGAGCCTGCTTGGGATTCTTTCTCTCTCTCTCTCTCTGCCTCTCCCCAGTCATGCTGTCTCTGTTTCTCTTCAGTGAAAATAATAAAATAAAAAAAATACAATAAAGTAAAATAAAATAAAATAGTTTCTGCAGAGGGTAGAAGAAAAGGTAATGTATGTATCCTTCATTTTGCTTTATTTTCCTTCCATACCTGACTTCCTCATGATCTCTTCTTCTTTTCTTATTCCTCTTCATTTGATTGTTTCTTTCCCTCAGAAATACTACTGTGGAACTAACTTACATAATTTCTGTCTATTTTTTTCTTTAACAGAGATTTAATTCACATTCCATAAAAGGTAAGTGACTAGAATTTGCGAAGTTTCCATTTAAAAATCCAGAAGAACTCAAGTTGCTCCTACCTATGTAATCCATAATCCCTAATCAATTATCTTCTGTGAGTCAATGACCCCTAATAGGAAAGAAAAAGGGAGAGGATCTTTATCTTTGGGCAAATGCAGCCCATTAACCAGGTATTTTTTGCAATGAACTCATTGAACTGACCATCTTAGTGACAGTTAAACTCATCTGACAACTTTTTAATGCTGGCCCCTGTGCTAAATGCTGTGGATACAACATGAAAGAAACCAACTAGAGTCTAATGAAGGCTTTACGGGGACAAATTTAAATTAGTGGTAAACTTGAAACAATTTTCATGAATGTTTTAAAAGAGTGTGAACTTAGGACAGTAAGCATAGCACAGAAAAATAAATTAACTTCATTATTTCTAAGTATTTAAAAGTTATAGTAGGACAAAATGTAGTTTTGTGACTGTGAAAACAATTCACATCTCACCTTTCTTTTGCCTGGAGATCCTTTTTTATTAATGCTTCAAACTCCTTAATCTCATTGGCCACATCCTTTAAAGAAAATTTGTTATCAGTTTTCTGCCTCTAAAAACCACTGAAAATCTTCATTTTACAAGCTTACAAGATGGTATGCACTACTAATCCAAGCTAATTAGGAGATAAGATATAAAAAACTGTACACCAGAATATTTTTATAATTCTGATTAGGCTAAATATATCTCAGACAATGTGAAAACTGCCTAACTTGAATCATTCTGCTCACGATCCCAGTTCTGACAGTGTGAGAAAGGCCATTTGATGAGAATGAAGATTACCAAGGAATCAGGCTATGGACTTTTATTTACAATTCTTTTAAATAAGCATAAGAATTTTTTGGATATAAATACTTCTCCAAAAATTGTTGTCTTGGATGTTTTAAGCATCTCTTGTGCAACTTTATTTATGTTTTTAATTTGCTCTCTCAAAATTAGTTTAGCTCATCTTCTGTCTACTGCAAAGCTTTATTAATAAACTTTCATCAACTCAGAGAAATATTAGAACTATATACTTTTCTAAAATTTGGGTCTGAAAAACCTATATGGGTGTTATTCTTTAGAATCCAAGTATAAGATATTTTTCCAATATTAAAAAATAAAGAAATGTGGATGAACACAAAACACAAGGGGTTTAGATATTGGAGAGACGTGCTGCCTCTGCTTTACCAGCTCTGTGGACAAGAGTGAAACATTGAGGCTTTTGGAGTCTCAGTTTCCTTACTTAGGAATGGAGGGCAATAATACCCTACTTGGAGAGTTATTTAAAAGATAAAGATGATGTAAAGTGGCCAACCCAGATTAACATATAGCAGATTCTCAATAAATGGTAGCTATTATTCTTTTCCTGAGGTCACAGGAGAGAATATCATTAATAACCACTGTAGCATATGCAGTGTAGATTGGAGGAATTAGAATCAAAGTGTAGTATTGCTCCCCTGTGAAATATAAGCACATTGCATCATACTGGAATGATTGACAGCTGGTTGAGTCCAGTAAAATATCACTAGTATAGGTATCTTAAATTGAAAGATAGCAAGCAAACCACTTAACATTTCTGGACTCAGAAAAATGCATGATGAGAAAGAATTGAGTAAAACATTGTGGGAATGGAGATATATATATACCTCCCATGTATATATGTGGTATGTGTACCTTGAATGACACCTCTGTGCCCATGGCTGCTACAACTCATCACAGAGGCACCATTCTATAATACTTTTCTAGTGACCACAGGACCCTTCTCAACACTGGAGTCCAGATTGGTACTGTCGTTTTATAGGAGTTTCTTATTCCTGACCTAAAGCTACATTCTCTGATTCCAACAAATAACAATATAAAATGGATTAGATATGCATGCAGTGGAGGGGTTTTGAATGAGAAGGAACTAATTTGAAAATGAATTAAGAAGTTCGGGGAGTTCTCTCTGTGTTTTAGAAAAAGATCAGTCTTTCTTTCATTAAGATTAACACAACGTCATATTAAAGGATTACCACCTTACCTCCGCCTCTTTTTTCTTTTTCATCATTTTTTGGGCCTCAAGTGCTTTCAAAGTACGATTTGATGCAGGTTTAGGAATCTGAATGATAGCTGCTTGAATTTTGGCCATTATTTCATTTTGTCGTCTTCTGCTCAAGCGTTGCTGAATATTCCATAACATTAGTTTAGTTATTCCACTCATTAGAATAACAGGTTATGCTATACACTCACAGTTACACATACAACATACATTTTTCCATTGGAACTTTCAGAACTCAGCAATTAACCAATGGAGTAAGTGTCACAACTGTGTAATATTAAGAAGCAGAAGTCAATATGACTCACGTTTGAAAAAAATTTTTAATGTGTTTTAAAATTATTTAAAAATTATTTTTTTATTTATATTTGAGAGAGATATTATAAATTTTTTATTTATATTTGAGAGAGAGACAGAGAGCAGGGAAGGGGCAGAAAGAGAGAGGGATGCACAGAATTTGAAACAGGCTCCAGGCTCTGAGCTGTCAGCACAGAGCCCAATGCGGAGCTTGAACTCATAAGCCATGAGATCATGACCTGAGCTGAAGTTGGATGCTCAACTGACTAAGCCACTGAGGCGCCCCTCACTATAACTCATCTTGAAAAGTACAATATAATACAATTTTGGAATCCCCAGTTTATGTCTATCAAATGTGTGTATCTTCATTCTGGGTGATGATACTAAAAGGGCAATAAAAATGTCTCAAATACAAAGAAGAATATAATTCTTTCCTAATTCCACCTTTCTGACCTGACCATAATGGAAAGAGAAAATGCTGTCTCTAAAGGTGGTCTGTAGGGAAAATTCCATTTAGGAGATGGACTCTAGGAGGACTTCTGGAGAACCCAGAAGAAATGACAAACTCCCCCCAAACTCAGTCACACTTAAATAATGAATTCAGAAGCAACCTCACATATTGGATTAAATACTGAATTAGGTGATACCATTATTGGATCATCCCTTCTCTATGCAGGCAGTAATTATTTTCAGTAGAATTATAAGCAGGAGGGTACAAGTGACAGAAAAACAATAGTGAGAATCAAAACATCGAAGAAAATAAATGCTCTGAGAAGCAACATGTAAAGGGTCTCCTGTGTGGCTCAGTCGGTTAAGCATCTAACTCTTAATTTCGGCTCAGGTCACGGTCTCATGGTTTGTGGGATCAAGCCCTGCTTCAGGCTCTGCGCTTACAGCACAGAGCTTGCTTGGGATTCTCTCTCTCCCTCTCTCTCTGCCCCTTCCCTGCTCAAGCTCTTTCCCTCTCTCTCAAAATAAATAAACATTTAAAAAAAGTAACATGTAAGATTAATCATGACTTTACTACTAAAGCATTATATTAAAGAACTAATAAGATTGCTAGTTCCTATATCCAAAGATGAGAAACTTTAACCACTAAAAAGTCAAAAATTATTATTTAAATATAGTTAAAAAATTTTTGGTCATTTTACTTTCTGAAATCTAAAGATCTTCTCTTCTTTAGAAAACCAGGAATATATAGGCTCTGCCCTTTGTCCTATTTGTCATATACCATTGTTAAACATAAGTTATTTCAGAATATTTAATGGTTTCATATTTTCTTTTCTCCCAACCTTCTTTGGAGATTTTCTGCATTATACTTGACCCATCAAATTCAGACAGGCTCGTTCCTTAAAAATTAGAGTTCCAGAACTTGATTTTGACGTAAACATTACTTTAAGAGTGCCTTGTCTCCTTACCATGCAATGTGAAGGGGAAGCCCAACCCTCTACTCTCTGGCAAGTAATGGGATCATAAGATCTTCCAGAGTTTGTCTCTCATCGTTTCCTCCCTCCACACAGGGGGATGACTACATTCAGGATTTTTAAATTTCTTTCATTCTAAATACATGAATTAAGAAGTGACTTACAGTGCAATAAACAAAACTATAATTCTTTTGCCTGTAGTCTACACATTCCATATACCTAGTCATCTGAAATTCTCTTAAAAATCTTTAATGATTCCACACACCATCATGTGCTCATGTGCTTAAAGGCATAGGAGATCACCAAAGATTTTCAAAGGAATTTGAGAAACAGCAGGGAATTAGTCAAAGCGAGAAGGGCCAGAAAGAAGAGATGTTTAAAAAAAAAAAAAAAGAAGAAGAAGAAGAGATATTTTAAGGGCGTTGGAAAGGGAAGCAAACAGAAAATTATCCTACACTGCCAGGATGAGACAAATGAGGTAGGACAGAAAGACTGAGGGATTGCAGAAGAGGGACCAGAGAGGGGGAATCCCATTCCACAGCCCTTAGTGGGGACAACAGCCGTAAGCCCTCACTGGAGTGGTTAGGAGCAATCCCGCACTTCTAAGGCATTGGAAGCATTGTTTCAACCAGACAACTTAAAAAAGAGATCAAGTTGTCCTACCACTCCAGAGAACGGCAGTTCTTGTTCTTAGTCTCAGGGAGACGTGACAGCAGGAGTGGGGATGGAGAAAAGGGGAAACTGAGGGAGAGAAAGGTGAGAGCAGGACAGAGCACAGGTCAAAGGTACATGCAACTTGAGCTGCGTTAACGCTTATGCAATGTGTACTATCGGCTTAAATCACAAACGGTATACTACTACGCACTAATGAATTTCCGAAAAAGTTGTACTATAAAACCTTTTCAATATTAGAACATCTTTGTTCTTCCTTGAGTTTTTGAAAATTTTCAAGGTTCTCAAAATGCATGCGGACAAGATCTTCTTTCATGTGTTTAGATTTTTCTTGAAACCTGTGTGTAACCCGCATCAGATTGAAATCAGTTTGACGTGGTATCAGGTTTCTAAGTCTCTAAATGAAGAAAGCATTTCAAAAGATTTCATTATTAGAAAATAAAAGTGTACTGTCATTATAGGCACACATAAAATTCGTCTTCAAAATAAAATTTCTATGAAATACTATTGTTGATGGTTAAACTAAATTCAAGCCCCATACTAATCACTTATATCTTTAATTTACATAAAAACAATAAAAACGTGATTTGAATTCCTTCTTATAAAACAGTCTCACGTATACTTTTGTATTCTTTGCCCTGAGTTTAATCTTTTAAAAATAGTATTCTTTATATGAATGAGTTCTTAGAAGTACATTTTCATAAGAATAATTTTATAAAGGCAATTCAACATATACGAGATAATACGAGAAGCCAGATTTCTTCCATTATTTAAGCTATTTCCTAGTACAAAGTGAAGAAACATTAAAACTTCCAGTCCACTGGAAATGAGAGTGTAACAATATAAGAGAATGAACCTCAAAGATGATTATAAAGTGGGGTAGAAAGCAACATGGCTAATGTATTTAACGAAAATGTTTATATCCAAAAGTAATCCTTAAAAGCTAAAGACTTACTAAATGTTTTTTTCAGATGGTACTGTTGCTCAAACCATGTTTGGTCCTTCTCTTCTAAAACTGCCTCAGTAGACACTGGCATTTACTCAGAAGATCGTTTAGGGACCGATCAGCTGACTTTAAGCCCTTACACACCTTTCTGCTCTTCTTGTCATTAAATATGGCCTAGCCTCCATCTTCACAGAGGCAACAGAAATGTAAGGTCCTTGAACATCCTACTTTTCTACCTCAATATGTATCTAGATCTTCAGCTTAATTATTATCCTCCCACCAACCCAGTAAATACCCACTGAGATGTAATGGGGCCTCCTGTTAGGCGTGTGTCTTCTAGGCGCCCACTGCCTAAGTTTGTTGCAACTCTACCACCTACTAGCTGCATTAAGTTGGGCAAGTTACTTAACCTCTCTGCATCTCACTTTTAACATCTGTAAAATGAGAATGATAAAACACCTATCTCATAGGGCCATTGTGAAGATCAAAGGAGATAACAGATACAGAGTGCCTGGAATAGGGCTTTGCACCTCACTATGTACAGCCAATAAATTTTAGTCAATATTATTATGCAATAGACACCTGAATTTTCCTCCATCTTGGATCAAAGAAAAATGCATGTTTAGCTCCTTCCTACAATATCTCCTCCTCCACCTGGCCCATCAGTTTCATCCTCCTTTCTTCCCCAGAGGACCTTGCTCCGCTTGGTTTTCCCATCAGTCATCTCCTGCTATTGATTCTTTTTCTCAACAGGCTAGTTGTTCCAGTCTCTGTGTCCATAAAGGAAACAAATACTCTCACATTTCTCTTGAGCTTCTCCCCTGCAGCTACTGTTCTTATTTTCTCTTCACTTTTCCCTCCACATTTCTTGAATGAATAGTCTATGTTCCCGTCTTCTTCGTCTCAATTGATGATTCAAATCACCACAATCCACACTACTCCTCTGAAACATTTTTCTCTCCCTAAAATTTTATTTCCAGGGGGGCTGGGACCGTCCCTGGTCATTGTGCAATTGCCTAACATGAAATAGGAACCCAACAAATATTTGTTCAACAAATGAATGATTCACTCTGGAAAGGTCACCATGGCCAACTTTGAACCCAGTGGTTTACTGTTGGCCCCAACTATACAGCTCTTACAGCTCTTGTTGCTATTTTAAACTTTATAAACAACTTGTATATTGTTTCCTTAAAACAACAACAACAACAACAAAAGCCTAACTCTGAGCAGGTGGAGACAATCAATTTTGTTTTAACAGTTGGGGAAACAGTTGGAAAAAATAGAGGCTGAGAGTGTCTCAGGGATAGGCTCAAAGTTAGCTTGCTCATGAAGGAGGCAGGATGTAATGCCAAGTTCTTCTAGCTGAAAGCATAATCTAATTTCCCGCACTCCATGGCTGCTGAGCTCATGCTGCTACCAGGCTCATAAGGCTCATAAGAATCAGCAAATCTGAAAGTGGAGATGACTCTCACATCTATGATGTCATTGTTTCTTCATAAATTCAGTGCACACATTAAATTCTTTCAGTTTCTATTTAGTGCATTCCATCAGGCCAGCACCCCCCATTAACCTAGAGACCTGGAAAAGTTAATGTACTTCACTTACAGGAACTAGAGAGAACTGTCAACTAAAAAGTTGTATCAGTTAATCAAAACACAGTTAATGATTATTTGCAATGTTCAAGTCATTGCATCAGGCATATTCCTTGAATTTAAGGAAATAAAAATCTTGTGAGGGCTTATGACAGATAAACCATGAAAATCAGCCAATAATATCAACAGCAGGAGGTTAGCACCAGACAGTGAGAATTACGTGTGCCCGCAGAGTTCCACAGGAGGAATCCACGTGTACTGGGAAGGTTGCCACAGAGGTAGATGGAGAAAAGTTTGCAGGGAGAGGACAGATGAGAAGTGTTAAGCCTGGGTGAAAGGGAGGGAGGAGCAGAGATATACAAGAGCTATTCAAGGGCAGGTTGCTGATCAATGTAGAAAAGACAGACTTTATGCTGAGGACTGTGAAGAAATGCAGTCAGAAACACAGGTTGAGACCGTTTAGTGAGAGATCTTGAATGTCAGTCCAGGTTAGAAACAGGATATATGTAAAATGGGAGGTTTCTGAGCAAAGAACCCAGTGCAAGTGGAATTTAGGGAAGATTCAACTAGTAGTTGATTGATGTCTGGCAGAAAGCCAGAAGACTGGGAGACATGTTAGTCCGTGGCAGTAATTCATGCGGGGAATATGAGCAGACGTGGCAGTAGCAAAAATGGAACAGAGGAGCAAGGCATAAAGACACTGGGAGGTAGGAACCCATGGAATTTGACACACTACTGGTCACGTGAAGGGACATGTCAAAAATGGATACATGAATTGAAAATATTAATAGAAAACAAAACCTGAGAACGGCCAATAACATACATAACAGACGCAGATACCCAACGAGACATTTTTTGTGATGCAACGTCACTGCCATGTCCCCTTCCCAAGGTTTACGTGGTGGTATGCTTATGATTCTTTGTGTACTTACGTCTCGAAAAGCCTCACTCTTCATGCTTTGGTATCTGGCATTTGCTGGGGGCTGCATGGTTCGCATTTCCACTGCGGTCAGCCCACTTTTCTTCTTTTTCTGAAGAACAGTGTACAACTGATACAAAAGTTTTGTTGCCGCCCCTGGCTTTTCTGTGATGATGCTGTGGGCCACATTTTGATCAAACTGCACACCCAGAAGGTGAAGTGTTGGCTCCAAGCGAGAAAAATTATTAAGCTTGGCATTTGAAACTCTAGGCATTAAAATATTTTACATAGTTAGACACTGACATTGAATTAAACACAAACAACAATATTCAACACATGATCATGATCTGATATGGTGAATTATCCCATGTTCTTTATACTACATGGTTCCTCTGTGAAACCCCTCAGTCATGTAAATACACTGAGATTTTCTATTGTCCACAACTCCGCCCACTTATTTCTCTTGAATGGTGAAACTAAAACTCGTTTTATATACTTTTCTGCTTAAATAGATGCTAGAATTTTTATAGGAAGTCGATACATAAAACAGATAACTAAGTGCCTTCTTCTAAATGGAAAAACAGCTATGGCTTTGAAAAATATTTTACTCAGAAGGCAAAATTGTAATATAAATTTCATTTCTTTAGGGATGCCTGGGTGGATCAGTCGGTTAACTGGTGAACTTTGGCTCAGGTCATGATCTCATGATTTGTGGGTTCAAGCCCCATGTTTGGCTCTGAGCTGAGCTCAGAGCCTGATGCCTGCTTTGGATTCTGTGTCTCCCTATCTCTCTGTCCCTCCCCCAACTCATGTTTAGTCTCTGTCGCTCTCAAAAATAGTAAACATTAAAAAAATTTAATTTCCATTGTTTTAAATGATATTATTACTCGAGTCTGAAAATAGCCCTAAATGTTGCACTGACAACTTTAACAACAATCCTCTCAAAAACAAAATAAAACCAAACAAACACACAAACAAACAAAAAAACAACAATCCTCCAAGGCACTGTGAGAAATATTTAAATACCACGAGCTATGCAATGTAATTAATTATTCACTCTTCACTTTAAAGTTTATATTACTACTTTAAGAATCAGTAAAGACTTTGTAATTTTAAGTTATTTTGGAATCACCTATGAGATTTTAATAAGTTTACTAAAGTCTTACAAAGATGAATACAGTGTATTCCCTGCCCTTGAGGGGCTCACAGTGGGACAAACACATGAGTGAACTAGAAATGATAAACTGAGGTAAGTGTTGGAATACGGATCCCAAATGATCTAGGGCTGTCAACGAGCCTATGAATCCAGTGACAAAAAGAAGACCCAAGTCATGCTGGATGCATTTTCAATTCTTGTGCCTCTTTGTGTTCCAACTAGATGCAAATCAGTTTTAACCACTGGCCTATTTCCTCCTTAATCTAACTTCCCAACATTCGGTGTTGGAAAAAACATACCGAATATACTTGATGGTTGGAAAAAACGTACTGAATATATTTGAATATAAGTCAAAGTCCCAACCTCCCCTCACCCCACCAAGAAAAGAAAAAAAAGAAAGAAAGAAAAGGAAAAGAAAAGACTCTGTAGGAAAGAGGGGGTTGGCACCTATTGGTTAGAATTTCTCATACAAGGTTTCTCACTCAATGACTTCATTTTGGACTATAAAGTTATTTGGAGAAGATACAACGATCTTCAATGACCTCAATTAAGTATTTAGAGATTGCTTCACACTCATACTTTATATACTGTTGCTAGTATACTATTTCTCAAGAGGTTGCTGGGTTTTTTGTTTTTTTGTTTTGTTTTGTTTTTGTTTTATCACAGATGCCACTGAAAATCTGCTGAATGCCACAGAACCTGTTACACAAGAAAGAAAACACATCCACGCACATATACAACACGTATGCACCATGTCTCCTAAAATCTAGCCTGAAAGTGCCCATTCACTGGCAAATTAAAAACCCATGCTCTATAAGGAGGTAGGGCTGAGGAAATCTAGGAATGATTTCTAAATATGAATAAGGAGTCAATATCAC